>CM033641.1:114700348-114721079 GCA_019512145.1 Engystomops pustulosus
TCCGTTGCCAGGCGAGCTTTCGCCAATCCAAGCCCCTGTCTCTAGGCTACTCCCCAAACAGCACTTCTAAGAACCTTTTGTATAAGATCAAGTGTAGTAGCTTTCTTATAAGTTTGGGTTATGGCGGGTGATGGGAATGTAAACAGATGCGCAAGAAGCGCTGAAATAATATCGGTAAATGATAAAAGTTTGCCAGTATATTTTGTGGATTACACAGCAGGGTGGCGACAAAGTTAACAAGTTTGATGTGGAATCCATGAAAAAACCCAAAATTCTGCCTGACACAGCTCCTTTGATAAGGGGACCATGTATGGAGGCAGTGAACTAGTAGTAGATTAAAGGTACTGCAGTTAAAACTATGTTAGTTGGATCTTGAGATGCAGCTGGCGCTCCGCTGCCAGGCGAGCTTTCGCCAATCCAAGCCCCTGTCTCTAGGCTACTCCCCAAACAGCACTTCTAAGAACCTTTTGTATAAGATCAAGTGTAGTAGCGTTCTTATAAGTTTGGGATATGGCGGGTGAGGGGAATGTAAACAGATGCGCAAGAAGCGCTGAAATAATATCGGTAAATGATAAAAGTTTGCCAGTATATTTTGTGGATTACACAGCAAGGTGGCGACAAAGTTAACAAGTTTGATGTGGAATCCATGAAAACAATCCAAAATTCTGCCTGACACAGTTCATTTGATAAGGAGACCACGTATGGAGGCAGCTATATGGACGACTTTTGGAGGCAGCTATGACGATGACGTGTGGAGGTAGCAATGGAGACAACGTGTGGAGCCAGCTAAAAAGACGACATGTGGAGGCTGCTATGGAGACAATTTAATTTGGATAGTGCCTGTATGTGGCAGTCCAAAACAGTTTTCAAACCAGAGGAGCAGGTAGGGGGTCCTCCAGAAAAATTAAATAAATTGAGTGCCTGTATGTGGCAGTCCAAAAAAGTTTTCAAACCAGAGGAGCAGGTAGGTGGTCCTCCAGAAAAATTAAATAGATTGAGTGCCTGTATGTGGCACTCCCAAAAATTGCTTAAAACAGAGGACCGGGTAGGCGGCCCTCCAGAAAAATTAAATACATAGAGTACTATAGCTAGAGCCAGTTGGTCCTGGCAAAAAATAGCCAGTTTCCTCTGCTTTAGTGTACAAAGAGGAGGAGAAGGAGGACAATGAGGAGTGCATACATTATTCAGGTTGAGCTTCTTTCACCTGGTGGAGAATGAAAATCCGGAGAAATCCAGGCTTTATTCATCTTGATAAGCGTCAGCCTGTCAGCGCTGTCAGTCAACAGGCGTGTACGCTTATCGGTGATGATGCCACCAGCTGCACTGAAAACCCGCTCGGACAACACGCTAGCGGCAGGGCAGGCAAGAACCTCCAAGGCGTACAGCGCCAGTTCGTGCCACATGTCCAGCTTTGAAACCCAGTAGTTGTAGGGAGCTGTGTGATCATTTAGGACGATGGTATGGTCAGCTACGTACTCCCTCACCATCTTTCTGTAAAGATCAGCCCTACTCTGCCGAGACTGGGGACAGGTGACAGTGTCTTGCTGGGGTGACATAAAGCTGGCAAAAGCCTTGTAAAGCGTACCCTTGCCAGTGCTGGACAAGCTGCCTGCTCGCCTACTCTCCCTCGCTACTTGTCCCGCAGAACTACGCACTCTGCCGCTAGCGCTGTCAGAAGGGAAATACTGTTTCAGCTTGTGCACCAGGGCCTGCTGGTATTCATGCATTCTCACACTCCTTTCCTCTGCAGGGATGAGAGTGGCAAGATTTTGCTTGTACCGTGGGTCCAGGAGAGTGAACACCCAGTAATCGGTGCTGGAATAAATTCTTTGAACGCGAGGGTCACGGGATAGGCAGCCTAGCATGAAATCTGCCATATGCGCCAGAGTACCAACGCGTAAGAATTCACTCCCCTCACTGGCCTGACTGTCCATTTCCTCCTCCTCCAACTCCTCCAACTCCTCTTCTTCTGCCCATACACGCTGAACAGTGAAGGACTCAACAATGGTCCCCTCTTGTGTCTCGCCAACATTCTCCTCCTCTTCCTCCTCATCCTCCTCCACCTCCACCTCCTCCGATATGCGCTGAGAAACAGACCTCAGGGTGCTTTGGCTATCAACAAGGGAATATTCTTCCCCCGTCTCTTGTGACGAGCGCAAAGCTTCCGACTTCATGCTGACCAGAGAGTTTTTCAACAGGCCAAGCAGCGGGATGGTGAGGCTGATGATGGCGGCATCGCCACTGACCATCTGTGTTGACTCCTCAAAGTTACTCAGCACCTGACAGATATCAGACATCCACGTCCACTCCTCATTGTAGACTTGAGGAAGCTGACTGACCTGACTACCACTTCTGGTGGAAGTTGACATCTGGCAGTCTACAATCGCTCTGCGCTGCTGGTAAACTCTGGATAACATGGTTAATGTTGAATTCCACCTTGTGGGCACGTCGCACAACAGTCGGTGAGCGGGCAGTTGGAGGCGGCGCTGCGCTGCCCTGAGAGTGGCAGCATCTGTGCTGGACTTCCTGAAATGCCCACAGATGCGGCGCACCTTAGTGAGCAAATCAGACAGATTGGGGTATGTCTTGAGGAAACGCTGAACTATGAGATTTAACACATGGGCCAGGCATGGCACATGTGTCAGTCTGCCGAGTTGCAGAGCCGCCATCAGGTTACGGCCGTTGTCACACACAACCATGCCTGGCTTCAGGTTCAGCGGTGCCAGCCACAGATCAGTCTGCGCCGTGATGCCCTGTAATAGCTCTTGGGCAGTGTGCCTTTTATCGCCTAGGCTCAGCAGTTTGAGCACCGCCTGCTGTCGCTTAGCGACGGCACTGCTGCTGTGCCTAGAGCTACCGACTGATGGCGCCATGCCCACGGATGGTAATTCGGAGGAGGAGGTGGAGTAGGGGTGGGAGGAGGAGGAGGCATAGTAGGCCTTTGAGACCTGGACCGAGGTAGGCCTCGCAATCCTTGGCGTCGACAGTATATGACCAGCCCCAGGGTCAGACTCGGTCCCAGCCTCCCGGCAGCACTCGTCCACGTGTCCGTGGTCAGTTGGACCTTGTCAGAAACGGCGTTGGTCAGGGCACAGATGATGTTCTCTGACACGTGCTTGTGCCAGGCTGGGACGGCACATGGGGAAAAGTAGTGGCGGCTGGGGACCGAATACCGAGGGGCGGCCGCCGCCATGAGGTTTCGAAAGGCCTCGGTCTCTACCAGCCTATAGGGCAGCATCTCCAGGCTAAGCATCTTGGAGATGTGGACGTTGAGGGCTTGGGCGTGTGGGTGGGTTGCGCTATACTTCCTTTTGCGCTCCAGCGTCTGGGGTATGGAGAGCTGAACGCTGATGGATGCTGTGGAGGATCGTGGAGGCGAAGATGGGGTTTTCGCACGGGAGGTGTTTGGGCCGGGGTCCTGGGCAGGGGGCTGGCTAGCAGATGACACAGGGGAAGGAGCAGTGGTGTGCCCGGCCAGAGGTGAACGGGCTTGGTGCCATTGAGTGGGGTGTTTAGCATTCATATGCCTGCGCATACTGGTGGTAGTTAAGCTAGTATTTGTGGAACCCCTGCTGATCCTGGTTTGGCACAGGTTGCACACCAAAGTCCGTCGGTCATCCAGTGTTTCTTTAAAGAACCTCCAGACTTCTGAAAATCTAGCCCTCGCCACGGGAACTTGACTACGGGAAACATTTGGTGCTGATGCACCAGCTCTGGCCCTGCCTCTCGTCTGGCCCCACCACTGCCTCTTCCAACCTGTTCTGCTATAGGACTCGCCTCCATCTCAGAAGCACTGTGTGCACCCGGCCTATCAACCCAGCTTGGGTCTGTCACCTCGTCATCCTCCGATCCCTCAGTCTGCTCCCCCCTCGGACTTCCTGCCCTGACAATAACTTCACCACTGTCTAACAACCGTGTCTCCTCATCGTCCGACACCTCTTTACACACTTCTTCCACTACGTCAATAATGTCATCATCACTTACAGACTGCTACCGGTGGAAAACCTGGGCATCGGAAAATAGCTCAGCAGCAACCGGACAAGTGGTTTGTGACTGTGGAAAGGGTCCAGAAAACAGTTCCTCAGAGTATGCCGGTTCAAATGCCAAATTTTGCTGGGAGGGGGCAGACTGGGGGGAAGGAGGCTGAGGTGGAGAAGCTGGAGGAGTGCTGATTTCGGTGACATGGGTGGACTGTGTGGAAGACTGACTGGTGGACAAATGGCTAGAAGCATAGACATGCCTAATGTTTCCTCTAAGGGTGAGAGCAATGACAAAATGCAAAAGGGTACAAATAATTAAAAAGGATGAACAGAGACATGGTCTGTGGTCACCACCTACAGAACACTCCTTTATAGGTTTGTCTCCCTAATTGCCATCATCATTTCTATCTTTTGTAGTTTCCATTTGCAAAACTGAAAGAAAAATTAATTCATAACCAGTGTTAATTCATAATTGGACAGGTCAATTTTGCAGAAGTTTAATTGCCTTCAAGTTAACAAAGAAAAAGAAAGTTTTCACATACCCTGGCTTGTCCTAAGGTGGCGGAGGCTCCTATGGCTGAAGTGCACACGTATAGCTGGCTTTATGCATGTGGATCCTGCCTTCAAGTTATATTGTATTGTTTAAGTGTTCCCTTAATTTTTTGAGCAGTGTATGTGATATCTCACTATTTACAGCATATATTTCCAAACACATTAGGGTAACACTATATTACAGGAATAAGAAAATAATAATCCTGCTTTTCTCCTTGAATAAAATCATGTTGCTACCCAAAAAAAGATGATAAAGCCACATAGCTGTACAATTTCTACAAGACTAAGAAATTATATTTAAAAAAAGAATTTGAAATATTCCATTGTGAAAGACAGTCCCCACTTAATACTGTACATCTCTTCATACCTACAGTTACCACTTTCCTTGTTAACAGTACTTTAATTCAAAAGAGTTTACTGCATTGATCACAATATACAAGCTTCAATTTGTAAATACTTATAAAACAGTGACCACTGTGATAATAGCATAACATGCACTTAGGAACTCATCAACTCCTGTTTTAGCAGCAGGTTCCTTGTGCGGCATCAAGCTGATCACAAGAGCACAGTTCCCTGCTAGCTGGGAACTCACTTCTGCCATGTATCAATGTAAATCTCTCAGACACCTAGGGTGGCACAACAAGGTAATTATAGTTTGTCATGGGTATCAGTGGATTCATGTCAGCACCTGTGTATTTCCTTGGCTTTCCCTTATGCGCTGGTAGCAAGCGTGCAAACAATGCGGCTCATTTGACTTTTTATAGCTATTCACTTACTGCAAAACATAATGCAGGTATATTGAGAAACATATTGAAAATGCTAAATATTTAATGATAGCAGACATTATTTAAAATCATTCATATGTATAGTATAAATTAAAATGATAGGACTACGAGAAACCAAACAAAAATTTGGAGATAGGTTACATGAAGTCACAAAGATAGTTTAGAGAAAAATAGAATTTTCTGGATCAGGTTAAAGAATAAAAGATACATCAGGTGCATAGAAGGTCATAAAATTAGTACAGCCTCGAGGAACAACATCATACCACCTCATTATTATTTGTCTACCAAAAAGCAGAATCAGTGGATTCAGAAATTTAGGTCACAAATGGGCATTCTGATGTAAATAAGGGGCATTAAAATTTCACAATAAAGCATATCACAATTGCACACATTCACAATTAGGCTTCTGATTTGACAATGGGGCATTGTCACCATAGGATATTGTATATTCACAAGGTTACATCATGCTCTGTTATAGGTGTCAAAAGTCTATGGTAGGTCTTCCACACAATAGAATCTGTTATTAGTTGCTAATAAACACTACATATATAAAAGATGTTTTGCTGCTCTCTCAACCATTCTACAAAATGAATGTGAAAAAACTAAACCTTTGAAAACAAAAACAACAATCAAAACATGTCTGATGCCTGCTTTTTAGCAGCAGTAGTGAGTACATGACAAAGGCATGTCCAGGCACAAGGTCAGGGCAGGCAACAGAGATGCAACGTCAACAAGGGAAGGTCCAAGCAGATGGGGATGGGAACACAGGCACACAGGACACGGGACACAGGAACTGAGGAGCAGGAACGCAGGATACACAGGAATACACAGGAAGGCAGGAGACACAGGACCGCAGGAGAATGGCTAGAGAGCTTTTTCTAAGGCTGTGAGGCACATAGATCCAGCAGGGAAGACAGAAAGGGGCTGGAAATTTATTTAAAAAAAGGGCATCTGGCATTTTACAGAATATCCTAAACTCTGGCCTTCGGCAGCTGAAGAAGCTTTCTCTAAGCTGAAGTCTGCTTTTGACTTGAGAGAAGCCATTCCAGCTGGAGGTTGACGCCTCCTCCTCCGTAGGTGAAGCGGTGCTCACCCATAAAGGGCCCAAAGACTGAAGTCTCACCTGTGGGTTCTTCTCTAAGACCTCCTCTCCTGAGAAGAAATTACTCCATAGGAGACTGAGAACTATTTGCCATAAAACTTGCCCTGGAAGAGTGGTGCTATCTTCTGATAGAAGCTTGCCCTCTGATTTGCGTGTATACAGATCACAAAAACCTCCTATATCTCCAGACTACTCAGCACCTTATACCACAACAGGCTCACTGGTCACTCTTCTTTTCTCACTTCGATTTTGTGATCCACTTCCGACCGGCAGAAAAGAATGTCAAGGCTGATGCCCTCTCTCCTGCCTCTGATGTCTTTGGGGAAGAACCGGCTCCTCTGGATGTCATTTCTCCTGAGCAACTGGTTCTTGCCGCTCCAGTGGACCTTTACAATACACAAAAATGAGAAACCTGTTTGGTATGGGCACATAAACAAAGTACCATTGGGTAAATAGAATAATACCAAAGAAAAGGTTCAAAGAACACAAAGCAAGTAATTATACATAAATACACTTTATTGCAATCAATGTAGATATTAAAAACAAACATAATGCGGCAGAAATGGACAGACAACAATAGATTAAAATTGTGTGTATACCAAATTACGGTGGTAACCAGCCAATATAACAATGACACACTGTGTATCAGTAGTGAAAATGTAGTCAAAGATAAGCAGAAAAATAATACAATATCCAAGACTGAATTATCTAAGGATATACATCGTAGAGCTGTAAACCAATGGCTGTAATACTATACCAAAGAAAGGACCACACACAGACAATGCCCCGACACGTGTTTCGCATATGGCGCTTTTTCAAGGGGAGTGTCCAGTGGACCTTGGGCAACTTCCTCCTGGCAAGACCTTCGTCCGACCTGCTCTTCGGAAGAGGATATTTACTTGGGGACATTGGGGCAGATTTATCAAGCTGTCTGAAATTCAGAATATTTCTAGTTGCCTGTGGCAACCAATCACAGTGCAGCCTTCAATTTACCAGAGCTCATGAATATTTTAAAGGGGAGCTGTGATTGGTTGCCATGGGCAACTAGAAATATTCTGACTTTCAGACAGCTTGATAAATCTGCCCCATTGTGTTTGTGTGGCTGGGCACCCTGGGGTGCAACAACCTATGGCCCTCATTTCACATTTCTACTGGTGGCCAGATCTGGTCAAGTATGTATGGGATTTTGTGGGCTCCTGTACTTCCTTTGCCCAAAACAAGTCATCTCGTCTTAAACCAGCTGGTCTTCTCCTGCCATTACTGATACCCAGCTTCCTATGAACTTTATCACAGATTTTCCATCTTCCTTGGGTAATACCGTCATCTGGATGGTAACCGACCAGTTCTCCAAGATGTTCCACATTGTTCCTCTGAAAGGTCTGCTGTCAGCGACACGTCTTGCCAGCCTTCTCTTCATTCACATCTTCCGGCTGCATGGACTCCCTCTGCATATTGTGTCAGACCAAGGGGTCCAGTTTGTTTCTGGCATTCTCTGTGCAGCCAACTTCAAGTGAAACTGGACTTTTCTATGTCTCTCTCCTGAAACCATTCACCCTGAACTGCTTTGCCCGACAAGTGCCTCCTCCTGCTACTGAGGCTGACTCCACCAATGTCTTCAAGTTTAAGGACATCCTGGATATGAAGATGGTGAGATGGATTTTTCCTTATCAACTGGAAAGGGTTAAGGCCAGAGGAGAGGTCTTGGGAGCCTGAGGACAACATCCTGGACTGTGCCCTTCTGCAGAGGTTTCTTCAGACCAAGAAGAAGAGGAGGTCGCATCACACAGGCCACGGCCACACAGGGGCACCCGTGTGCCTCCCTGTGCCCCCTTGTGCCAGCAGCAGGTGCACTTATCTTGCCGCACTCCAACAACGGTCTCCTCACTGTATCGTTCGCAGCCCTACCTCTTAGGGGGCACTCACGATGGCCATCCAGGATTTAAAGGGCCAGCAGACAGATAATTGGCGCTGGCCACTTGGCAGTCTATAAATGGCCAGGTATAAATTGCAATTTGGTGTTGTGACCCCATTTTCGTTATTGACTACGATCCTGCGGACAAAGTCATGTCTGAGGAGCGACCCGGTGGTACCACCACACAGCAAGTCCGACCCGCTCTGCTTTATTGCGGGCTCTGGTGAAAACCGGGTACCGCTTAGACTCAGCTCCCAGGTGTCGGCTTACATCATCGTCCGTGGTGGTCTAGTGGGTCCACTACCCTTGGTGCCTCACAGTTATCTCTAATTCAGTAAGTTACACATGTCATGATTATTTTTTTTCAATAATAATATTGAAATTCATAGCCAACAATATTTTACCTTTTCTCATTTACCGTATATATACTCGTGTATAAGCCGAGTTTTTCAGCACAAAAAATGTGCTGAAAAACGTCCCCTCGGCTTATACACGAGTCAACGGTGCCAGCCACAGATCAGTCTGCGCCGTGATGCCCTGTAATAGTTCTTGGGCGGTGTGCCTTTTATCGCCTAGGCTCAGCAGTTTGAGCACCGCCTGCTGTCGCTTAGCGACGGCACTGCTGCTGTGCCTAGAGCTAGCGACTGATGGCGCCATGCCCACGGATGGTAGTTCGGAGGAGGAGGTGGAGGAGGGGTGGGAGGAGGAGGAGGCATAGTAGGCCTGAAAGACCTGGACCGAGGTAGGCCCCGCAATCCTCGGCGTCGGCAGTATATGACCAGCCGCAGGGTCAGACTCGGTCCCAGCCTCCACCAAGTTAACCCAATGTGCCGTCAGCGATATATAGTGGCCCTGCCCGGCAGCACTCGTCCACGTGTCCGTGGTCAGGTGGACCTTGTCAGAAACGGCGTTGGTCAGGGCACGGATGATGTTGTCTGACACGTGCTGGTGCAGGTCTGGGACGGCACATCTGGAAAAGTAGTGGCGGCTGGGGACCGAATACTCCAGAAAACAGTTCCTCAGAGTATGCCGGTTCAAATGCCAAATTTTGCTGGGAGGGGGCAGACTGGGGGGAAGGAGGCTGAGGTGGAGGAGCTGGAGGAGTGCTGATTTCGGTGACATGGGTGGACTGCGTGGAAGACTGACTGGTGGACAAATGGCTAGAAGCATTGTCCGTAATCCACGACATCACCTGTTCGCACTTTTCTGGCCTCAACAGTGCTCTACCACGAGTCCCAGTAACTTGAGAAATGAACCTAGGGAGTGTAGCTGTGCCTTTTATCGCCTAGGCTCAGCAGTTTGAGCACTGCCTGCTGTCGCTTAGCGATGGCACTGCTGCTGTGCCTAGAGCTACCGACTGATTGCGCCATGCCCACGGATGGTAATTCGGAGGAGGAGGAGGGGTGGGAGGAGGAGGAGGCATAGTAGGCCTGAGAGACCTGGACCGAGGTAGGCCCCGCAATCCTCGGCGTCAGCAGTATATGACCAGCCCCAGGGTCAGACTCGGTCCCAGCCTCCACCAAGTTAACCCAATGTGCCATCAGCTATATATCCGTGTCCTTGGTCAGGTGGACCTTGTCAGAAACGGCGTTGGTCAGGCCACGGATGATGTTGTCTGACATGTGCTTGTGCAGGGCTGGGACGGCACATCGGGAAAAGTTGTGGCGGCTGGGGACCGAATACCGAGGGGCAGCCGCCACCATGAGGTTTCGAAAGGCCTCGGTCTCTACCAGCCTATAGGGCAGCATCTCCAGGTTAAGCAGTTTGGAGATGTGGACGTTGAGGGCTTGGGCGTGTGGGTGGGTTGCACTATACTTCATTTTGCGCTCCAGCGTCTGGGGTATGGAGAGCTGAACGCTGGTGGATGCTGTGGAGGATCGTGGAGGCGAAGATGGGGTTTTTCGCACAGGAGGTGTTTGGGCCGTGGTCCTGGGCAGGGGGCTGACTAGCAGATGACACAGGGGATGGAGCAGTGGTGTGCCTGGCCGGAAGTGAACGGGCTTGGTGCCATTGAGTGGGGTGTTTAGCATTCATATGCCTGCGCATACTGGTGGTAGTTAAGCTAGTAGTGGTGGAACCTGTGCTTATCCTGGTTTGGCACAGGTTGCACACCACAGTCCGTCGGTCATCCGGTGTTTCTTTAAAGAACCTCCAGACTTCTGAAAATCTAGCCCTCGCCACGGGAGCTTGACTACGTCAAACATTTGGAGCTGATGCACCAGCTCTGGCCCTGCCTCTCCGTCTGGCCCCACCACTGCCTCTTCCAACCTGTTCTGGTATAGGACTCGCCTCCGTCTCAGAAGCACTGTGTTCACCTGGCCTATCAACCCAGCTTGGGTCTGTCACCTCATCATCCTCCGATCCCTCAGTCTGCTCCCCCCTCGGACTTCCTGCCCTGACAACAACTTCACCACTGTCTGACAACCGTGTCTCCTCATCGTCCGACACCTCTTTACACACTTCTTCCACTACGTCAATAATGTCATCATCACCCACAGACTGCAACCGGTGGAAAACCTGGGCATCGGAAAATAGCTCAGCAGCAACCGGACAAGTGGTTTGTGACTCTGGGAAGGGTCCAGAAAACTGTTCCTCAGAGTATGCCGGTTCAAATGCCAAATTTTCCTGGGAGGGGGCAGACTGGGGGGGAAGGAGGCTGAGGTGGAGGAGCTGGAGGAGTGCTGATTTCGGTGACATGGGTGGACTGCGTGGAAGACTGACTGGTGGAAAAATGGCTAGAAGCATTGTCCGCAATCCACATCACCTGTTCGCACTGTTCTGGCCTCAACAGTTCTCTACCACGAGTCCCAGTAACTTGAGACATGAACCTAGGGAGTGTAGCTCTGCGGCGTTCCCCTGCTCCCTCATCAGCAGGTGGTGTCTCACCCCGCCCAGGACCACGGCCTCTGACCCCTGCAGTATTTGGACGCCCACGTCCTCTACCCCTAGCCCTCGGGTTAAACATTTTCAAAATTATAGTGCAAACTGTAAATTTTTTTTGTTTTTTGTGTTTTTTTAAACAAAACAATGCTATCCTATTGCTATGGCTAGTTTCTAACCTACACTGACTGCACACAACTGGATTTTGTGCTGTGCCTGATTGTTTTGAGTTATAAAAAAAAATAAACGTAAAAAAAAATAAATTAGCAATCTAATTCAAATCAAACCCCTAATAAATTTTCCCACTTAGGTGAGACGGATATGTTTGTCACTAAGAGCTAAACACAACGGTCGCAAGTCTCCCTGCAAATTCCTCACAATATGGTACTAGCTGCACTAGTAGTGCCAGCAAGCCCAGCCACAAGCAAACAAAAAATATATATATAACGCTATTGTAGCCCTAAGAAGGGCTGTTGGGTTCTTGTAGACTCACTCCTGCCTAACAGTAAGCTAATATAACACCCTAACGCTATCCCTGCAGCAGCAGCAACTCTCTCCCTAACGGCATCCAGACAGAGAATGATGCGGGCAGGGGCTAGTCTATTCCAAGGTCACCTGATCAGGCCAGCCAACCACTGCTATCGACGTGTAAGGGTACCACGTCATGCTGGGTGGAGTGCAGAGTCTCCTGGCTTGTGATTGGCTCTGTTTCTGGCCGCCAAATATCAAAACGGCGGGAGATGCCATTTTCTCGAGCGGGCGAAGTATTCGTCCGAGCAACGACCAGTAACGAGAACGCTAATGCTCGAACGAGCATCAAGCTCGGACAAGTGTGTTCGCTCATCTCTAGTCATTAGTTAACAGCACAGTATGGGTCCAGGGAAGGTTTTTTTTAGTAATGTGGGTAACGGCCGCATACATGAATGAAGTGGGAAAGACACTGGAAAAAAGAGAGAGGTAAAAGATTTCAGTGAGGCAAGAAATGACCCATGGGGAGAAGAACTCTACATGATGTGAGGGATGGGATCACTGATGCAGATAATAGCATGGGGAGAGGAATGGAGTTTGGACATTGTTTAAAAGGAAGAGAGGGTTCAGGAGAGAATGTGATTAATGAAGTTAGTGAATTGTGAAGTTATTTACTGTCAAATGAAGTTAATTTTATCTTTAAAGTGGGTGGCCAGATCTTCTAAAGTGGCTGCACCTTTGCTGTCATTAAGGAGAAAAGAGTATCAAAGAGCATTTTAGTATTAATGGCTCATGGCTCATGGCTTATGGTATTTGTGATAGACAAGCATCTAATATATAAAGCAAAGAATTAATTAAAGAAAGTGAAAGTCCCATAAACACAAACATGTCTATTTCCATATCTAATAAAGTACAATAAACACAAAATCATATACCACATATTTGGTCCGTAACAATCTGTACAATAAATTAGTAACATTATTGGACCCACTCGGTGAACGTCGTAAAAGCAAAACCCGAAAAACTTGACAAAAATGTAAATTTTTCATTTAATCCCTTCACAAAAATGTTCCAAAAATTTATCAAAAACATTATGCGTGTAAAAAAGCTACCAGTGAAAAGGACAACTCCACACATAAAAAATAAGCCCTAAACTAATTCTGTCAACAAAAAATATAAAAGTTATGTCTCCAAAAAGATGGAGATACAAAAATAAATTAGATTTTCTCTATATTAGTTTTTCTTCAGTGAAATTGTAAAAATATATAAAAAACTATATAAATGAGGTATCACCGAAATTGTTGTGATCTATAGAATAAAGATAATGTAGTATTTTTAGTGTACAGTGTACGGCCCCTAAAAGTTACAAGAAGAAAGGAAACCAAAATTTATTTTCTTTCCCTACATATAATTAGGAGTTAATAAAGTATTTTTAAAGTGCATCTCATGTCGCTGAAAAAAAGATTTTATTTGTCCAAATTGCCAAAAAAAAGAAAGATTGTGTAGCCGTTAAAAAGTGACAATTGGAGATGGGCGAATCGATTCTAAAGATTCTAACTTCGGTTAGAATTTCAGGAAAAATTTGATTTGTCACGAAACCGAAGTTAATGCTGATATGCGGGGACGAAGTTGTTTTTTTCCCCTCTTTTTTTAGCTAAATGGGCGCGAACAACGTGTTACATGGGGCACAGAACTCTGGGAAGGAGAAAGGAACACCCCCGATGACATCTGCATACCTGTAAGCCAATCAGCGAGCGGCAGGCTTATGTGATGTCACACAGCCCTATAAAACCAGCCATTTTCAATCTCTGCACTTCACACTTCATGTAGCGTCTAGCTGCTGCTACTTTAATGTGCAGTAGCGATTCTTGCTGCAATCCCTGGACGTTCTTTAACACCTTGCCAACCGAGGACGAACTATATCGTCCTCGTGCGGCAAGGGGTGTATGGAGAGAGCTCACGAGCTGAGTTCTCTCCATACACACCGGGTAATGGCTGTATAATGCAGCCATCACCCGCCTGTCACTGCCGCGGTCGGTGCTGACACCGATCACGGCAGTTCACCTGTTAAGTGCCCGATCGCCGCCCCCTGGAACGTCATCGGAGGGCGGCGATCGGTTGCTATGGCAGCCTAGAGTCTCATTGAGACTCGGCTCGAACGAGCATCAAGCTCGGACGAGTATGTTCACTCATCTCTAGTTAGAACCTGTCAACTGTTAAGACTACTGGAGCAGGAGTTTCCCCATGAGGTCTTAAAAAACCATTGGGGGACATTTCCACATTTTTTTTAAATGTTCAACTTTTTTTTTCTTGCAAGTTTTCACCTGTAACTGGGGTGTCTAACAGAGCCCCAGTTACAGGGGTAAGCACCCCCTGTAGGGGCTGATGTCTGATCAGAGTTGTTGTTAACTCCTGTAGACCCGCTGACCATGTGACCAAAGGAGCAATAGTAGTAGTGCCACGCACTGCATAGCACTACTACTAATTCTGCTTCCTCCTTCTCCACACAATTAGCACGGGAGCAGGAGAAACTGGAGCGACGTTGAAAGATGTGTACCCTCTGATGTCTACAGTCCAAGGGTAGAGGCGATCGAGTAAAGTGAATATATTGATTTAAGTGTATATGTTCAGCCTATTAATAAAGTTTGATGTGCACAATCTATGTTGCAACCCCAATCAATTTACAGATAGATAAACCTCACAAATATGCCTAAATTAAAAAGCTGCAGGTCAAAGTAACTGGAGGAACTCTATTATGTAACTGCAGCTTATTAGCATGTCATTAGGTTTAGTGCTTTGGGTGGTACACCATGATTCTCCATGAACAATAGGCCTGTGTTTATTCATTAACTCATCGTCTATTAATCAAAATGCATACAGAGTCAGGCATGCTTGGCAATGATTATCTGAAAAGTTCCTGGAAAAACATTGGCAATGTACGTCATTTGTTATGAAAAGGATATTCAATAGTTTTTCTTGTAGTATAGCTCATTAAAATTAGTGGTTTAATATCCATTTGTATCCTTTTATTTGAGAAAGAACAACAGTTGTGGCTTTATTTATATCAAGATACACTTGCCCTGGGGAAAGTCTTCCGTCGTCCATATACACTTGCACCTTCCTTTGCTCTGCCTATCTCCCTTGTTCATCATTGTACTACCACGTGTAAGGGTAGGTTTGTTATCCTTCTAGGGTAGTATTGCCCCACTGTATATGAAGTAGCTCTATCTACATGAATTTGATTACTTTGTGTTTGATTTAATGACCCTTTGGGTGGGCTTTTTCTCTGTTTATGTCTTCATTTTGTTATGTCTTTTAACATTGTAACAATAAAGTTTTGATTTTATGTGGTTGCATAAAAAAAAAAGATACACTTGTCCAAGAACTGTAGCACAAGTGCCGTATATACCATACACCGTATATGTATCATCTCAGAGGGCTGTTGTGAAGCATAGATCCTTCTTCTCTATTCTCTAAGGCGAGAACGAATTCTACACTCATAGCAGAAAGTGTTGGGCTACCTAAAGGATTTTTGGAGTCCCATACAGATACATTTTGTGGGCACCTCCTCCGTTACAGTACAAATTACAGTTTACTGTTATGTACCATAACACATGCATATCAATGTATTGCGCTCTATGAGGTGAGTGACTACAGTAAACGCAGGTATTTTAACCAGTCAACAAATTAAGTGAAATTAAAGACCACTCTGCTGACGTTATAGTTTGGCATAGGCATGCATCTGCCAGCCGTCCAAAAACCCGAAGAGGCTGTGGGGAGAGTACTAAGTTTATTTTTTATGGGGCACTCTGTTGGGCATTATACTTATGGGGGCACCCTGCTGGGCATTATACAAATGAGGCTAATTTGCATAACTTTTATAACTCTATATTCCCACGATCGAGAGATAGATAATAAAAGAAGTCCTGAGGAATGATGAAACTTCTTGCTAGGCCACATCTACCATCAGTAAACTGATGACATATGTCCTTTAATGACTGCCATATTAGCTTTTTATGGCTGATATGGCATTAAGGGTGCTTCTTCTTATGTGACGCTTTGCTACGATGCTACCTAGCTGGACCTAACTGGTGGTTTAGCAGCTGAGAAGGCTGTAGTGATGGCAATTAAGGGGTTCCAACAGGCACTGTGCCCTCTTTTCTTACCACTTTGACTGGGCCTGTCATTGCTGCACTGATGGGAGCTCTGAAAGTGCTCACATACACTGCAGAGATAAAAACTACTGGAAAATGAAGACTAAGGGTCAAATAATCACCAGAAACTGTATTACTCTTTAAAGGTTAGATATGCTTTAAGGGGGGTTTTCAGGCCCCTGTTCTCATATAAATAGGTTGACACTCCTGCTGAACTGCAGCTACACAAGGTGAGACTCACAAGAACACAGTTAGTTAGTGTATTGGCGTTCTGGCCAAACTGCATTTTCACTACAGGAATATAACAATAAGTAAGCTTATGTCGATTATTAAAGTGGTTGTCCAGTCTTTTGACATTGATTAGCTATTCTTAGGTTCATTGGGATCTGACACCTGGCAGTCTAAGCTGCCTTAAGGGGGCTGAGCTCCAGTAATCTGGCATAGGCACAACACAGGGATAGGTCACAATTACCAAACTATCCATAACTGGGCAGGTTTAATATTCATTTACCGTAAACATCCATTCTTCCCTCACGGTAATGGACTGCATAGAAGACCTGATAAAGATGTTCATATTTGGTGGACTTTAGTATCTTACTACCTCCATTTAGAAAACATGCAAAAACAAATAAATTACAAAGAATATTTTATTGTCCAGAGTTGTGTTTTTAATCCTTGAAATCAGAGTTTCATATATGGTAATGTTTTTGTGTCTGTGTATAGAAAACAAGCAAATGGACATAGTGGACAACACAGAAGTGACGTACTTTATGTCTTTGCTGGGCAAAGTGCTTCCTTCAGAAGGACAAGTTTTACATAAGTACAGCAAAAACCCTCTTAGTGCCATAAACAATACATTTTAGGCACATCAGAATACAGAGAGCCTTGCAAACAGTTACAACAACATAAAAACATGGCTGCACTGGCTTTTTATTGGCACACTCTAAGCAGAGATTTGGCTTTACTATATTGGTTTAGCCAAAATAATTTTTTCAAAATTTATATTTTAAACGGCATTTTTGCCAGTCTTAAAAAAGTCACTTGGTGTAAACTCAAAAAAATCAATAAAATATGTTATCTCAATTTGAACATCAGACTTACGGTAGTTACATTTTTTTACAACATACAAAAAAAGTAATTTTCTACAGGAAATACAGGTTAGCATATATACAAAACATACATGATTCACTTATAAAAATGAATTTTATAAATAGAAATTATTTGAAGGCAGATTTATTAAGGCAATAGTCGGATGTTAGATATAATGTATTCTCTTCCTGTTCCATCCCTTCGTGGCTTTGAGTGGGACCAACACTTGTAGAGTCAGGGTGAGGCACTGAGACAAAAGTGTGGTATGTCCTTCATCATAATGATAATATCTATACCAAAATCTCTCTCACTTTCTATCATGGGGGGTAAAAAACAGCTGTGTCAATAACTGGACTTTAACGCCATAGAACATTCTCTGCCTCCAAGCCCAACCCGGTTTGCCTGAGTTTTAAAGTACCATTAAAGAGATGTGATCAGTGGTGGAAGCATTTTTACATTCCCCGAAGAAACTGAAGGCACTTTTCTACTGACTATGAAATCTCTTGGTAAACTTTCTAACAGGCAATTCAGTTGCTCCTGACCAAGTTTAATCTTATCATCCAACTCCCTCTGTTCAATAAGAAGAGCTGATTTCATTTTCACAAAATGCAGGTAATCTTGAAATTGTTCACCGGTGAGGTAGTTTCCAAGGATGTCAGACACCAATTTCTCACGACGATCCAAGTTTTCTTTAAGTTCACAAGCATCTTCATGCTGCCCACAAAGTTGCTTTTTCTTTTCATTCCATGTGTTCTGCAATATGTTTAAAAATTTTTATTAGAATTGAAATCTATAACTTCGATACAGATTATCAATAAAGCAAGTGTGATGCTTCCAACTCGCATCACACTCGCATCACATGCGCATTAGACGCATCACACTGGCTAGTGTGTCAGGAGCCTAAATCAGATGTCCATTTGCTTTGAGTTATAATAATTAGTTATAATTGTCTACTGGGATTAAGTTGAGGTCAATTTTCTTTTATTATAGGCTTGGAGTACTTAATTATATCCCTTCTTTATACTTGAAAGGGGTTTTATGATCGAATAAACATGTTGAAATTATCTTCATGTGCGGAGAATGCTCATCACCATAGATCAAACATGGTTATTTTTATTATTATTATTATGCTAAGCAGCTTTGTGCTACACCTTTGCTGTTACTGTTCTTACAGTTAAGAACTACAGTATAGTTCCCATGAATCCTTTTTCCACTGCCTCAACCATCATACACAACTGTGGTGTTCTAAATAACGCGCGGGCTATCTGCCGTCACCACCAGTGGAGTGTCACCATTATAACACATTGTACCAAATTCAAATGTCTTGAGCCGGAAGGATCTTTATTTTTCAGAGATTCTCTGTATTTCTTACAGAAATTATGCTTTGGTTTTCCTGGCCAGTCTAACCCTTAGTGAGGAGCTGATGGACTGAGCTGTTTTTGTGTGCATTAAGGGCTCATGTTGATCCTTTGTGGGCCATTTGTTATGCCTCCTATTAGGGAACTTTTTTGAGAATCCTCAAATTCAGTTTACCTCATGGGATCAGGATGACTTTTATTACTAGTTACCTGTTCCGTGGGAATTATAACTATACAGGTGCCGCAAATATTGTGTCATCTATCATATCTACATTTGATATACACGTTTTGTTCATTTGTTGTTGTTTATGTTGGAGGGTTATGTTGTTTTAGAGTATAGTAGGTGGTTTGAATAGCATTATTATAGGGATAGACAAGCATTGGATGTTATGAATACACCATGCCTGCCAGTCCTGCCCTGATAACACTTGTTGGTATATCTATCCATTCAAGTACGGTAAATCACTATTGGGCCTCAGGACTGTATTCAGGGGCAGCTTGAGCAGTTCTGGCAGGTCCAAGAGTGTGAGATGGATACCCTGTTAACATTGAAAACTACCTCCATGGCTGTTTAGAACCTACTATATCGTACATAAAACAAGACTCCCATGCTAGAGAACAAGAAACAGCAGAGTCTTGTAAACTGTTGAAGTAGGCAGCTAGGTTAAAACCTTGGAACTTTATAAGACAGACCTAATATGGGTTTAGCAACCAATCCAGTAAACTTCAAAATCACCTTGTCCATACTAACTACCGTAATCCCCCTCCAAGTGAATTAATTTGCTATCTGAAAGTAATATGGTAGATGTGGAAGACATTGTAGATAGATTTTGAGAATTTTTTACTGACCTAAATAAATCAAATATGGATTATAGTGTAAATGATCTGTTTTGGTATCTTGAGGGCATTGACATACCACTATTTGCATAAAAGAACAGAGACCTCTTAGAGGAGAATATATCTCTTAACAAATTAGCTGGGGGTGTTAGGAGAGATGGCCAGGGTTGTCGACCTGTCTGGGTTGGAATACACATTGAAGTCTATTGGAAATATTATGAGGCTGTTGGTAAATTCTCTACATATTTCTATACATAATTCTATGATGCTGCAAAACCAGAGAAAGATGCCTGGAAATGTAAGTAATAAAGAACAATCTTCCTTAAGCTGATTTTAAAATTTGAGTATGTGAATAGAGAAGCTGCCATATCATTACATCCAATGCATTCCCAATGCTTTCATTCCCAATCAGGTCACTAAAATATTGTTTTGTATAATAATTACCCATTCTTCAGCATTGATATCTTTCCCCAGTGTGCTGAGTACATTTTCTATCCTGGCCAAGCGTCCAGATAGAGACAGCAGAAGATTCACCACTTTGTCCAGATCTCCAATGAACATCTTATACTTGTCAAATTCATTGGGTTTGCAGACTTTCTCTATCTGGGCCTCCATCATTTCTCCAAGGCCGTTGTTAAGCTTTATGTCAGCCAGAAGACTTTCTTTGGCGTGCTTCAAAATCTCAAGTTTATTGTTAAGGCTGGCAATCAATTCAACCTGTAAAAGTAAGAAAGACATTTCACACAAGATGATTTCTATATGATTTCTTATCTTACCTACAAAAACATACAAGAAATGTAAACAATTTAAACAATAAAATGAATTTAACAAGCATTTGTTGTTCATATGTGTATTCAAATAATGTATTGTCTTTTTTGGAAATATATTTGGCTTTATTTTTAAAATGACATTTAGAAAAATGTCAATGCACAAAATGCCACTAAAATACTTTTTTCATACAGAAGATTTATAGTTTTTATTGTCATTGTATGAGGACATAAGACACAAGTCCTTTACCCCACCCTTAACCTCAACCCTAGCGTACATATATAATGGCCTGCCAACAAATAGCCTCTTAATAACAACAAATAACCCTTCGTATAATCCAACCTACTAACAATGCCCACAATTTTGTAGCCCTTCCTGTTTACATTGCCTCTAATTTTTTGCCCCCCCCCCATAATGTTCTCTTTTGTATTGGCTCCCCTCTTTTATAACGCCCTTCCTTTCTGTAACCAATTTCTTAGATGCACCCCTTACCTTTTGCCGCCACCATTTCTTTTCTGACAGGAAAATCTCCTGGACGGCGGGGCAGACCCAAAAAGACTATCTAGATCAATTTGGTCCGGTTGGAAGAGGCAAAAACAGCCATCAGCTTTATTGGTGAGAGTCTTAGTTTTTAGTATTGCCTCTTGTCTCCCTGTCTCTGCTCCCACCTGAATGGGTATTATTGTGTAAAAACAACCCTTCGAAGTACTTTAATTCTCTACACATGATTAAAAAAATGCACAAAAATACAGTTTAAATGCAAACACATTTACCGTATATACTCGAGTATAAGCCGACCCGAGTATAAGCCGAGACCCCTAATTTTACCACCAAAAACTGGGAAAA
>CM033641.1:114721230-115165745 GCA_019512145.1 Engystomops pustulosus
ATAACTACTATAATACTGCTCCCTATGTACAAGAATATAACTACTATTAAACTGCCTCCTATGTACAAGAATATAACTACTATAATACTGCCCCCTATGTACAGGAATATAACTACTATAATACTGCCCCCTATGTACAAGAATATAACTACTATAATACTGCCCCCTACGTACAGGATAATAACTACTATAATACTGCCCCCTATGTACAAGAATATAACTACTATAATTCTGCTCCCTATGTACAAGAATATAACTACTATAATACTGCCCCCTATGTACAAGAATAAAAGTTGTCCGCAAGGCAGGAGATACACTACCTTCCTCGCAGGTCCGAAAAAAAGACTATTTCCAGGGCGCACACCGATCCAAGATTTTGGTAAAACAGATACGATTTTATTTAATCTAATAAAACCGATTTAAAATACAGACAACGCGTTTCGCATCCTCTCAATCGGACGCTTCATCAGGTCTAAATTCACATTACTGATAGAGTGATATATATATATCCCCTTAGAGGAAGTGATGTCACAGCCAGTATACAAATTAACATAATACATTAAACAGTCTAAAAAAGCCTGTTGGGGCATAATAAAATCAATATTACATAATATCAACTTTTCTTAAGGAACCCAAAGATAATTTTTTAAAAAAGAAATTGTATATAATAAGAACTCACTAGATCGCTGTGGTGGAACACAAACAATTGACTGGAAGTGGTCATACTGAGTAGATCACATGATCAGATCACGTGATTAAGGAAATGGTCATGTGATCGGGGGATGTGTGATCAGGTGTAATACATTGCAACTGTCCTACGGAGGAGCGCACACAGGATCGTGGATGGTAAGTATATAAATACTGGGAAAAGATTAACTTGTACATAGGGTCGTATTATTAGTTTATATTCTTTTACATAGATTGGCAGTCTCCTGTGTTATTTCCGTAATTGAGCAGTATTATGTATTTTAGAATCCTGTACTAGGGGCGGTAGTATAGTAGTTATTTCTTTGTACATAAACAGGGGCAGGTATTAATTAGTTATAGTCGCTTGTACATAGTGGCGTATGTATAGTATTATAATCCTTTTACATAGGGGGCATATTACAGTGCGTTATGTTCGGTGTACTATGGCATATTATAGTTGTTATATTCTTTACATTAGGGGCAGTTATAGTAGTATATATACCTTTACACACAGGGGCAGTATTAAGAGTAGTTATATCGTGTACATTTGGGGGCTGTTTATATATAGTATGGAGAGGTATTCAATTGTAGCAGTGGCTGAAAAATGGGGGAGGCAATAATGAGGGTCTAGTAGTTACTATCCTTGTACATAGAGGCTATAACATAAGAAGATAGTAGTATATCTATGTGGCCTGTCCTAAGGGCGTGGTATTATAGGGAAATAGATTCTTGCAAGCATAGGGGGCGAGTATTATAGGTAGTAAAGATATGTTTTTGGTACACAGGGGCCATGTATTATGTATTATTGTATTCATTCGTAAAACAGAGGGGGCAGTATTAATAGTAGTTAGGTAAGGTTTGTACATATGGGGCAGTATTATAGTAGTTAGATTCTTGGTCATAAGCGAGCGGGGCATATTATATAGTAATGCTTTTACTTAGGGACAGTATTATAGTAGTTATATTTTTCTTTACATAGAGGGCAGATTAATAAGTTCTAGTTTTGTACATGGGTGCAGTATTATTTAGTTATATTCCTGTACAGGGGGCTTATTAAGTAGTTATATTCTTGCACATAGGGGGCATTATTTAAGTAGTTATAATTCTAGTACAATATGTAACAGTATTATAGTAGTTATAGCTTGCATATGGTGCGTCTTAATAGTAAGTTATCTTCGTGCACATAGGGACAGTAATTAATAGTATTTATTCTTGTACATAGAGTGGCATTATTTTGTCAGTTATAATTTTGTACAGAGGGGCATATTAGAGTAGTATATTCTTGTACATGGGGGCATCTAGTGGTAGTTTTTTTTTTCTTTACCTAGGGGGGCATTATTATAGTAGTTATAGTCGCTTACTATGGGAGCTATTATAGTAGATATTCGACAAGGAAATGTATTTATTCTTTTATAGAGGCAGCAAGTATTTATAGTAGTTATATTCTTGTACATAGGGGGGCAGTATTAAGTAGTTATATTCCTGTACATAGGTACTGCAGTATTCTACATAGTGAGATTAATATTCTGTACATAGGGGGCAGTATTATGTAGTTACTACTTTGTACATAGGGGCAGTATTATAGTAGTTTATCTTGTACATAGGGGCAGTATTTAGTAGTTATTGAGATAGGTGGATATTATAGTAGTTATTTCTTTACATAGAGAAAAGTGTTTATGTACATAGGGGGCCATATTTAGTACTCCACATGGGGGCAGTAGTATATAGTTAATTCATGTACATAGAGGGCGTATATAGGGTTATATTCTTGTACAATAGGGCAGTATTATAGTAGTTATATTCCTTGACATAGGGGCAGTAAGTAGAGTAGTTATATTCTTGTACATAGGGCAGTATTTAGTATTATATTTGTACATAGGGGCAGTATTATAGTAGTTATATTCTTGTACATAGGGGGCAGTATTATAGTAGTTATCTATTCTTGTACATAGAGGGCAGTATTATAGTAGTTATTCTTGTACATGGGGGCAGTATCATAGTAGTTGGGTTGTATATGGGGAGAAGTTATATAGTTTTTATTTTAATGTGTTATTCTAAATGTGTTATTCTAGCATTATTCCTGTACATAGGAGAGCAGCATATATTCTCTCTCTGAATTGTACATGGTATGGCACAGGGGAAGGGTTATTAAGGCTTACCGGGTCGTGTGTTTGCAACATTCTTGCACATTAGATTCACTTAATGCAATACAAGACATCTTTTGCTATAGGCCTCTACCAACAATTGTCTGTTATAACTCCACCCACGTAGAGATTGAGCGAACATACTCGTCCGATGCTTGAGATGCTCGAATCGATCATTAGCGTACTCGTCTGCTCGTGGCTCGGACGGTATTTTCGCCCGCTCGATATGGCAGCTCCCGCCGTTTTGCTTTTTTGGCGCGAACCGTGAAGCCAATTACAAGCCAGGAGACTCCTGCATCCACCCGCATACGTGGTACCCTTATCACGTCGATATCTGGTTTGCTGGGCCATGATCGGTGACCCTGGATAGGACTATAGTCCGCTGCCGCCCCCGCCTTCTCGGATCATTCCTTTCTTGATGCCGCTAGGTAGAGCGCCTGGCTGGGTCAGGGAAAGCGTTAGTGTTTTCTATTAGCTTACTGTCAGGCAGGAGTGATCTACAAACAACCCAACACCCTTCTTAGGCTACATAGCGTTTACTTTTTTTTTTATTTGCTTGTGGCTGGGCTTGCTGGCCCCAAGGTAGTGCAGCTCGTACCATATTGTTATGAATTACAGGGACCTTGCTATCCCGTGTGTTTAGCCTTAGTGACACACATTCCACCTCAACCCCAAAGTGGGAAATTTATTAGGGGTTTTGGTTCAATTATGCACAGTCTGCCAGTTTCTTTTTATTTTACGTTTATTTTTTTATAACTCAGTTCATCCTCTCATCTTGGCCATGTAGTGTGCTGTTAATCCTTGCTAGAAAATAGCCATAGGAAATCCAAACGGCTTACTTACCCTACATAGCGTTATATATTATTGATTTCTGGTTGATCTGCTGGTGGCTGTAGTTGCTGCAGTTCATCTACTAGCAAATTGTGAGCAATTTGGAAGTGAAACTTATTGCGACCCGACTGTTTTGTGCGCTTGTGACCACATTCCATCGCGAAGACCCCGAAGTGGGAAAATTTTATAGGTCCCGGGTTTGTGTTCCATTAGGCCACAGTCTGGCCATTTCCTTTTTTATTTGTACGGTTATTTTTTTCATAATCCGCGTCATCTCTCTGTCATAGTATGTGCTTTAATCCTTACTTGGCTAAAAATAGCCATAGGATCATCAACGGCTTTCCTTACGCCTACAGTACGTTATATATATTTGAATTTCGGTTGATCTGCTGGTGGCTGTACTTGCTGCAGTGCTCTACTAGCAAATTGTAGCAATTGAGTGAGACTTGCGACCACTGGGTTTTGCGCTTAGTACGCACATATCCATCGCAAAGACCAAGTGGGGAAAATTATAGCCCGGGTTTTGGATTTCAATTAGCACAGTCTGGCCATTTCCTTTTTATTTTATACGTTTTATTTTTTTCAATAACCAGCGTCATCTCAATCTGGCAAAAGTAGTGTGCTTAATACTTGCTAGAAATAGCCATAGAGAATCCAAACGGCTTACTTAACCGCCTACAGTGCGTTATATATATTGATTTCTGGGTTGTCTGCTGGTGCTGTATTGCTGCGTGCTCTACTAGCAAATTGTGAGCATTTGGAGTGAGACTTTGCGACCACTGTGTTTTGCTCTTGTGACGACTATCCATCGCGAAGACCGAAGTGGGAAAATTTATTAGGAGGGGCCCGGGTGATTTCCAATTAGGCATACAGTCTGGTGCCATTTTCCTTTTTTATTTTACGTTTATTTTTTTTCATACCTCAGCAGCGTCATCTCATCTGGCATAGTAGTGTGCTTTAATACTTGGCTAGAAAATAGCATGGAAGAATCAAAGGCTTACTTACGCCTACGTGGCGTTATTATATTTGATTTCGGTTGATCTCTGGTGGCTGTAGTGCTGTCAGTCTCGACTAGCAACTTGTGGAGCAATTTGGAGTTAACTTGCGCCTTACTGTGTTTTGCGCTTAGTGACGCACATATCCTTCGCAAGACCCGAAGTGGGAAAATTTATTAGGTCCCGGGGTTGGATTTCAATTAGGCACAGTCTGCCATTTCCTTTTTTTTTATTTTACGTTTGTTTTTTCATAACTCAGCGTAATCTCATCTGGCATAGGTGTGCTTTAATACTTGGCTAGAACATAGCCATAGGAGAATCCAAACGGCTTACTTACGCCTACAGTAGCGTTATTATATTGATTGCTGGGTGATCTGCTGGTGGATGTACTTGCGCATTGCATCTACTAGCAAATTGTGATCAATTGGTAGTGAGACTTGCCACTGTGTTTTCGCTAGTGACGCCATATCCTCGCAAAGAACCGAAGTGGGGAAAATTTATTAGGGGCTCCGGGTTTGAGTGTTCATTAGGCAAGTCTGCCCCTTTCCTTTTTTATTTTACGTTTAATTTTTTCATAACTCAGCGTCATCTCACTCTTCATAGTAGTGTGCTTTTAATACTTGGCTGACATAGCCATAAGGAGGAATCCAAACGGCTTCTTACGCCTACAGTACGTTATATATATTTGATTTCTGTTGATCTGCTGGTGGGCTGTAGTTGCTGCAGTGCATCTACTAGCAATTGTGACATTTGGAGTGAGACTTGCGACCACTGTGTTTTGCGCTAGTAGACGCACATATCCATCGCAAAGACCGTAGTGTAAATTTTATTGGCCCGGGGTTTGGAATTTCACTTGGCAACATCTGCTTTCCTTTTCTTTGACGTTTATTTTTTTCATAACTCAGCGTCATCTTCATCGGGCAAGCATGTGCTTTCATGCTTTGGCTATAAATATCCATAGCAATAGGATAGCATCGTTTGGTTTTAAAAACTAAAAACACACAAAAAAAAAAAAACACAAAATAAATAAAAAAAAAAATTAAAATTAAACTCTCATTTTCAAAAGGTTTACCCAGGGCTAGGGTAGGGATAGGGCGGGACGTGGGCGTCCACGCTACTGCAGGGTTGGTTATAGGGCCGGGGTCCTGGGCGGGGTGAGACCAACCACCTGCTTATGATGTAGCAGGCACGCCGGGACTACACTCCCTAGGTCATGTCTAGATTACTGTGACTCGGTAGAGCACTGTTGGGCCAGAACAGTGTCGAACATGTGAGTGTCGTGGATTGCCGACAATGCTTCTAGCAATTTGTCCACCGGGTATCAGTCTTCCCACGCATTCCACCCATGTCACCCGAACTCGGGCCACTCCTCCAGCTCCTGCACCCTCAGCCTTCCCTCCCCCCATGGTCTGGCCCCCTCCCAGCAAAATTTGCCAATTTGAAAACCGGCATACTCTGGGAACTGTTTTCTGTACCCTTCCACAGTCACAACCGACTTGTCCCGTTTGCTGCTGAGCTATTTTCCGATGCCCAGGTTTCCACCAGTCCGCATCTGTGGGTGATGATGACTTGTTTGCACGTACGTGGAAGAAGTGTGTAAAGAGTTCCCGAACGATGAGGAGACACAGTTGTCATGACAGTTGGGAAGTTGTTGTCCAGGCAGGATCCGGGGGTAGCATACTGAGGGATCGGAGGATATATGGATGTGACAGCCCAAGCTGGGTTGAAGGCCGAGGTGAACACGTTGACTTCTGAGACGGATGGCGAGTCCTCAAAGCAGACACGGGTTGGAAGAGCGTGGTGGGGCCAGACGAGTAGGTCAGGCCAGAGCTGGTGCCATAGCCCAAATTGTCCCGTATGTCAAGCTCCGTGGCGAGGCTCTGCGAGGTTAATTTTCAAAGTCTGGAGGTCTTTGGAAACACGGATGACCGCGGACTGTGGTGTGCCCACTTGCCAAACCAGACCCATGCGGTCCACCACTATAGCTTAATACCACCAGTATGCGCAGTGCATATGATGCGAAACACCCCACTCAGTGCAACCAGCGCCGTTCACCTCCGGCCGGGCCACCACTGCTCCTTCACCCTGTGTCACTCGACTAGTCAGACCCCCTGCCCAGGACCCTGCCCAACACCCAAAACCCCCATCGTCGCCCTCCACTATCCCCACAGCATCTACAGCGTGCAGGCTCTCCATATACCCCAATGCTGGAGCGGAAACAGAATATAGTGCAACCCACGCACCCACGCCCAAGCCCTTAACGTCGCCTCTCCAATTGCTTAGCCTGGAGATGCTGCACCTATAAGGCGATGTGAGACCGAGGCCTTTCAAACCCATGCAGCGGCCTCGCCCCTGGGTATTCGGTCCTCTCCCAGCCCCACTACTTTTCCCGATGTGCCTTCCCGTCCCTCCCACACGTGTCCAGACACATATCCGTCCCTGACCAACCCCGTTTTCTGACAAGGTCCACCTGACCACTGGACACGTGGACGGTGCTGCCGGCATGGCCACTATATATCGCTGACTGCACATTGGGTTAACTTGGTGGAGTCTGGGACCGTCTGTACCCTGCGGCTGGTCAGGCCTACTGCGCCCCGAGGATTGCGGGCCTACCTCGGTCCAGGTCTTCAGGCCTACTATGCCTCCTCCTCCTCCCCCCCTCCTCCACCTCCTCCTCCGAACGACCATCCGTGGGCATTGCGCATCAGGTCAGTAGCTCTAGGCGCAGCACGGCAGCAGTGCCGTTCGCTAAGCGACTCAGGCGGTGGCTCAAACCTGCGAGCCTAGGCTATAAAAGGCACACGCGCCCAAGACCTATTACAGGGCAATCACGGCGCAGACTGATCTGTGGCTGGACCGCTGAACCTGAGCCAGGCATGGTTTGTGTGTGACAACGTTCCTAACCTGTGCGGCTCTGCAACTCGGCAAAACGACGCATGTGCCATCCGGCCCTATGTGTTAATCTGATAGTTTTCAGGTTTCCTCAAGACGTACCCCCATTTGTCTGATCTGCTCACGAAGGTGCGCCGGCATCTGTTCGCATTTCAGAAGCCCACAATGCTTCACTCTCAGGCATCGCAGCTCCGCCTCCACTGCCCCGCTCACCGCTGTTGGTGGCTACGGGTCCCACGATGTGGAATTCAAACTGACCATGTTATCCAAGTTTTACCAGCAGCGCCAGAGCGATTGTAAGACTGCCAGATTTTCAACTTTTCCACCAGAACTGGTATCAGGTCATCAGCGTCCTCAGTCTACCAATTTGAGAGTGACGTGATGTCTGATATCTGTCAGGGTGCGTTAGTACTTTGAGGAGTCAACACAGATGGTCAGTGGCGATGCCGCCATCTCACCTCCCATCTCCCGCTGCTTGGCCTGCTGAAAAACTCCTCTGGTCACATGAGTCGGAAGCTTTGCGCTCCTCACAAGAGACGGGGGAAGAAGATTCCCTGTGTTGATAGCCATACCACCCTTAGGCTGTTTCTCGCGCATAGCGGAGGAGGGGCGTGTGGAGTGGATGAGGTGAAGAGGAGAGATGTTGGCGAACCACTAGGTGACCATTGTTGAGTCCCTTCACTCGTTTGAGCGGTATGGGCAGAAGAATAGGAGTTGGAGGAGTTGGGAGGGAGGAAATTGGACAGTCGTCCGTGAGGGTGAATTCTTTACGCGTTGGTACTTATGGGGCCATAGGGCAGATTCATGCTAGGCTGCCTAAAGTCCCGTGACCCGTCGCGTTCAAAGAATTTATTCCCAGCACCCACCGCACCGATTTACGGGTGTTCCTCGTCCTTGACCCCCGGTACAAGCAAAATCTTTCACTCTCATCCCTGGATAGGAAAGGATTGAGAATGCATGAATACCGCAGCCCTGGTGCACAAGCGGAACGTATTCCCTTCTGACAGCGCTACGTCAGAGTGCGTATTCTGCGGGACAGTAGCGAGGGAGAGTAGGCGAGCTGGCAGCTTGTCCAGCAACTTGCAAGGGTAACGCATTTACAAGCTTTGTGCCAGCTTTATGTCACATCCAGCAAACACTGTCCCATGTCCCCGTCGCCGGCTAGTAAGGCGCTGATCTTTACAGAAAGAGGGTGAGGGAGTACGTAGCTGACCATACCATCGTCCTAATGATCACACACACAGCTCCCTACAACTACTGGTTTCAGAGCTGGACATGTTGGCAAACGAACTGGGCGCTGTACCGCCTTGGAGTTTCTTGCCTGCCCTTGGCCTCTAGCGTCTTGCCCGAGCGGGTTTTCAGTGCATCTGGTGGCATCATCATCACCGATAAGCGTACACGCCTGTCACTGACACGCTGACACAGACTCTTATCAAGATGAATAAAGCCTGGATTTCTCCTATTGCCAATCTCCACCAGGTGACGGAAGCTCAACCTGAATAATTTTATCCACTCCTCTCTCCTCTTTTTCCTCTTCTCCTCCCTCTTTGTAGCTGAGGACATGGGCTATTTTTTTTGACAGGCCCATTGCTCTAGCTATATGTACTTTATGCATTTAATTTTTAATGGAGGGCCGCGGCCCGGTCCTCTTTTTAAACACTTTTTGGAGTGCACATACCAGCACTCATCTTTCCTTTTTCTGGAGGGCCACCTAACCGCCCTCTGTTTGAAAACTTTTTTGGACTGCCACATACAGGCATCAATCTATTCCATTTTCTGGATGCCCACCTACCTGTCCTCGGTTTGCACAACTTTTTTGACTGCCAATACAGGCCCTCAATCTATTCCAGTTTTTCTGAGGGGGGGCCACCGACCTCTCCTCCTGGTGTGAAAACTTTTTTTGGACTGCCACATACAGGCACGCAATCTATTCCATTTTTCTGGATGGCCACCTCCTGCTCCTCTGGTTTGAAACTTTTTTGGACTGCCATCATGCCCTCAATCTATTCCATTTTTCTGGAGGCCACCTACCTGCTCCTCGGTTTGAGAACTTTTTGGACTGCCACATACAGGACTCAATTCTATTCCATTTTTTGGAGGGCCACCTCCGCCTCTGGTTTGAAAACTTTTTTGTACTGCCACATACACAGGCACTCTCCAGCGATTCCATTTTTCTTGCAGTGCCACCTCCTGCGCCTCTGGTTTAAAACTTTTTTGGACTGCCACATACAAGCACTATCCAAATTGAATTGTCTCCATAGCAAGCCTCCACACGATTGTCTCCATTTTGCTACCACCTCCAAACGTCGTTTCCATATAGCTAGGAAGCTCTGCCTCCATACATCGCCCTTTATAAAAGAGGTGTTCTGCCGGAATTTGGGTTTTTCATGGATTCCGACATCAGGTTTTTAATTTTGTCGCCACCCTGCCTTTGTTATATCCACAAAAACACTGGCAAACTTTTACCATTTACTATATTATTGTTCAGCGCTTCTTGCGCATCTGTTTCAACATTCCCTCACCCCCATATTCCAAACTTATGAACGCTACTCTACACTTGATCTTTTACAAAAGGTTCGTAGAAGTGCTGTTTGGGAGTAGCCTAGAGACAGTGTGCTTGGATTGGCGAAAGCTCGCCTGGCAGCGGAGCGCCAGCTCCAATGCCAAGATCCAACTAAATAGTTTTAAACTGCAGCACCTTTAGTCTACTACTAGTTCACCTGCCTCCATACATGGTCCCCTTAGCAAGACGAGCTGTGTCAGGCAGAATTTGATTGTTTTTCATTGCTTCCATGTCTACTTTGTCCGGCCACCCCCTGCCCCTGCTCTGTGTAAATCCACAAATATACTGGCAACTTTTAATCAGTACGCTATATTTTTTTGAGCGCTTCTTGCTCACCTCCTTTTGTTCCTCCTTCCACCATGGTTTGAGCCTGGGTCCATTGAGGTGTATTCGCCATGCCACTCTCTAGCCTGCCGCTGCTGCCGGCTGCCTCTGCATTCCGTCCCATATAGTTTCAGGGTCATTATTGGATTTTTTAAGATGCTATCTATCGTCAATTCTGTCCACTGCTGTCATGGCCCATGCGGTTTCCCCAGAAATTGTTGCATATGGGTGCGATTAAGCAGCACTCAGAGCATCCTCATTCTGGCCCCGGCTTGTTTCCTGTCCATTTCCGTTGTGTTTCCATCCTTTTCCCCCCCCTGAGGTTCCCAGGTTTTTGGCCAGCTTCCCTGTTCAGAGCCTTGGGCGCCTTGAAAAATGCTGTCGAGTCTCCCATTGACTTCAATGGGCTCTTTACTCTTTTACTCGAAAACGAGCACTCTAGCAATGGGAAAGTTCGTCCTCGAATACACAGTACCCGCGCTTTTAGTGCTGCGCTCATCTCTCACCCACACAATCTGACCACAACCCACTTGTGTTTAGCTCCGCCCATAAAATGGGGCCACTTTTGTAGTTTTTTCCAGGGCCATTTTAAATTCTCAGTCCGCCCCTGTCTGTGAGTGTGCAGTGTGCAGTGTTCGTTGAGTGTGTGCAGTGTTCGGTGAGTGTGTGCAGTGTTCGGTGAGTGTGTGCAGTGTTCGGTGAGTGTGTGCAGTGTTCTGTGAGTGTGCAGTGAGGGGCGAGTGTGCAGTGTGTGCTGTGAGCGGCGAACGTGTGCTGTGCGTTGAGCGGCGAGCATGTGCTGTGCGGTGAGTGGCGAGCGTGTGTGGTGAGTGTGTGCTGTGTGGTGAGTGTGTGCTGTGTGGTGAGTGTGTGCTGTGCTGTGAGTGTGTGCTGTGCTGTGAGTGTGTGCTGTGCTGTGAGTGTGTGCTGTGCTGTGAGTGGTGAGTGTGTGCTGTGTTGTGAGCGGTGAATGTGTGCTGTGCTGTGAGTGTGTGCTGTGTGGTGAGCGGTGAGTGTGTGCTGTGCTGTGAGCTGTGTGGTGAGAGTGTGCAGTGTGTGCTGTGCTGTGAGTGGTGAGTGTGTGCTGTGCTGTGAGTTTGTGCAATGTGTGCTGTGTTGTGAGCGGTGAGTGTGTGCTGTGCTGTGAGTGTGCTGTGCTGTGAGTGTGCTGTGCTGTGAGTGTGTGTGCTGTGAGTTTGTGCTGTGAGCTGTGTTGTGAGTGTGTGCAGTGTGAGTGTGTGTGCGGTGTATTGCCGAAATTTTCATACTCCTCCTCGGGTAAAAAATACTCCTCAAAAACGGTGAGGGGAGTATGTTTACCCTTCTGGAAAAATGTTAGTGCGACCTCTGCTGATGCTCATTTTCAAGCTGTGCTGAGGGTCTCAACTGCTTCCTCACTTACGCCAAATGTGGCTCGGCTATGCAAGAGTAAGCGCTGTCAGATCTCTAGCAGCAAGAAGTAGGCAGATAAAGCCATGTTCAAACAGTTTATGTCCATTCATGTTCTGAAAGTTAAATGTTAAAGAACTGTTAATAAAAACATTTGAATCTGAATAATGATATTTTGTAAGTGCATTTTTTGTGGAAAACTTGATGCGGCCCAGCCTTACCCAGAATCTACCTCCAGCGGCCCCTAGGTAAATTGAGTTTGAGACCCCTGTTCTAGATTGTGTAATTCGCTGATAAGCTGGTTGGAATCTTTTAGGTAACTGGGGAGTTTTACAACGTATGGTTGGAGGTGTAGATCCACATAATGGGAAATGTTACTAGTTGCTGATCCCATACTAGCAATAATGGGACGTCCGGGTGGGGTTTCGCAATTCTTGTGGATCTTAGGGAGAAAGTAAAAGTGTGACATTGAAGGAAAAGGGATAAAAAGAAATTTATGCTCATCTTTCGTAATAATATTTGATGAAACTGCAACATCTAGTATAGTTTTAATCTTTTTTAGAGGGGTGATAGTGTCAACAAAGATCTCAACGTAATAATTAGAATCAGATAGGATGTGTCTAGATTCTTGTTCGTAATAAGTGTGGGTTAAAATGGCCAGTCCTCCACCTTTATCGGCGGGGCGAAACACAATATCCTTGTTAGCTGCAAGTTTTATAAGGGCCAACGTTTCCCCTTTAGTCAAATTTTTATTTTTATTTTTATTTTGTGCCGTCACGGATGGAGCATCTGTTATATTCTTGTTGTTCGTAAGGGATTTAAAATCATCTTGTACCATATCCTGAAAAACTTTAACAAATCCTCCTGTGTGCTGGTAAGTGGCGGGCTGTGGGGAGGGGGGGGCCTTTTGATCAGGTTCCTAGCGTGTCCAGGCTCTCCCTGATTTTTTTCGGCGTATTCGATGGAGATTTCGGGTCAGACAGACTGTGAATGTCTTGTCGGAGCTGGCGGACCGTATCGGTAAAGAGTAGATCTCTTTGTTTTCTGGTTACAACAGTCGGGTCCTGAGGTGCATTATGGTAAGAACTGACATCGTTGTAGTGGGTTTGTAACCGGAATCTATTTTGTCAGTGTCCACTTCTAACCCTTCGTATCTATTACTATGTGTAGGATGGTAGCCAGAATTCCTTGAATGTTAGGTGAGGGTGAATGAGCTTTCTCTTTGTTACCCGTATGTCTGAAAAATGCGGTCTCCCTCGTAAATGAGTGGGATGATGTGGTTTAGATGGTGGGTCCTAGGAGATGTAGACTCATTGTTTGGATGGGGCTGATGTGTGTTAGGTGGATAGTCTCTCTGGTAGTTTCTAGTATTTTTTGTAGTTTATTGCCAGGTCCTATATCCTGGATTAAGTTTGTCATGTCTATCACGATTGAGTTTATTAGCTTTCTTATAGATCAATCATTTTCCATTTTATGCAGCCTATCACTAATATTTTTTATTATTTTAATAAAATCCTTATGTGTCTTGTAATATTCGAGTTGTGCAGAAGAATGTGAATCTTTTTAATGCATCATGACAATAGAGCTCCTTTTATCTTTGATAAGGGTTATGATATTTTCGAAAACTTATTTAGCAAATTTTCCCAACATTGGGAGACTCGTGATCATCTGGGAAGGTAGATAGAAAGCAGGTTCTTAGGCCCCGAGGGGCAAGTCTCTCCTGGATATAACTAGCTACATCACTATCGATGTTGGAGTTCCTCTTCCATGTCATGAGATCTCCATAGAATAAGCCATGAACAACTTATGGGGACGTCCCTCCTCAAAGCATTTAAAGATTTGCCATAAAAGACTGAAAGATAAAATTCCTTTTTACCTCTGCTTTCAACAGCTTTATTTAGTGGGCGTGTTAACCACATAATGTACATTTGGCCTCCAGATCCACCCACCGGGCCCTAGGAAAAGCACGATTGTGGGCAGAAAGGCGAGGAAAGATAGAATTTTATTTTTGATCTCCTCTTTTTGGAGATAAGTTTGCTGCAACAGACACATAAGACATCTCCAAGGAAATATATGTGCCCTTTCGGCCAAGCCCAAACTGATCCTGTTCTGTATGATAGAGTTTGGTGGGTGGTTAAGAATTAGCTAAAAGAATGTGAGCAAAAGGAAAAGGTGGGATTGGCACTATTACTTCAGTATGATTATAAATGTCCATTTTTATAAGTGTCAGATTTTATACGGGATATGCCCATACTCAGGAATCAGACAGGTGTGCTCTTATTCAACAAAACACAGAACTCTTCAAAATGGGACAAACAGTAGAATGGCACTCACCCATTTAAAACCGATATGAAATAAGGAAGAACTGGTGTGAGTGCACATTCTACTGTTTGTTCCTCATTTAGCTAAACGAATGTTGGCTGCAATCTCCATCTATAGCAGAAGAATGACACCAGTCAAATATCATTATCCACATATACAATTAAAGAAAGAGGAGAGCTATTTTTAAAACTCATTTCCAGCAGTCTTGTAGACCTACTATATGACCCCATAGTGGAGAGTTCCATGAGCTTCTCTTGAATGACGAATCAGTATGCGGCCCCAATAATCATAAGAATAGAGATAAACTCTGATCACTGGGGGGTTTGCCGCTAGCATCCCATTACTCTTCAGAGGTCGAGATTGCAAATATGTTGTCCCAAATGGGAATGGAGTATTGATAGTTCTCCCCTCTGATTCGCATTCTCCCTTGTTCCTCTGGGGTTTTTTTTTTTCGGATCTCAGAGTCTGCATAAGCCATGGGACTAGGACTCACATAACATTTTTTCCCACCCTAGTAATGGTGTCTGCTATATCAGGTATCTTAGTAAGACTCCAGATTTTATTGTGATTCTGATCTGTATCCCTGGTATTCTAACTTTTGGCTATTTTTGGACTATGGGTGAGGGCTATCATGATTTTGATTCATTTGTTCTCTTTTTTGTTTAGTTTATTGTCCTGGTCGTTTGTCTTTTGCAGTTTGCGCAGGGAGGGAACATCTCACTAGTTGTCCTTGTACTCTAGGGTTTGTGAGGCAATCAGGCTGGGACAGGTGGTGACAGGTGCAAAGGGTGTTTAGCATGGCCCATTAGGGTACTTTGTCTAATGTTCCATCTCGTTCCTGTTTTGGCATATTTCCCGAATCAAAGATATCCAATGGCTTGAAGGTCGACAGACAACCTGCAGAGATGGTCTTAAATGGCAAGTTTCCAATTTTAGAACCTTCCTCATTCCCTGACCAGAATGAGGGAGAGTCACTGTGTGAATCTGACCACTACTGCCGCTCACATCTATGAGACTAATAAATTACTCACATGGTTATCTGACACTTACTATCCATATGTGAATGATTTTCAAAACACTTGAGAGACTCACCACAGACTTTCCATGAATGTAGACTTTGCGTAATCCTTCTCTAAAAAATATTTTACTAGCAGGTCACAGATAACAGTATGTGATATTAAAAACAGTTTTTAATGTGGAATTCCCATGGCGTGTTCGAAAGTGGAGGAAACATTTTATAAACTTAGATAAGTCATCTCTTGTGCTTTAATGCATATATTTCCTTCTTCGCTCGCCACCAGGCGATATATAAGCATAACATCATTTATCACGCCAAACATAATGACAGAAGAGCGGGCAGCATGCTGCATTATAGGGCTTATTAAAAAGTTGATGCAGCAATTAACACTTATGTAGCAGCGAGATGCCGTCCTTTACCCAACAGAGAAAGTAGTAAATGGATACCCAGAGCACCAATATGGCTTTAAAGCGTGCTCGGATGTATTTTTGCTTCAATTAGTGGTATGTAAAAACACAACAGACATATCAGTTTGCAGCAGGTTCAATGTCCATACACTAAAACCACTGATTTTTCAAGCAAGAGTTAAATAATGGTTTAATTGGTTTTCATTTGCTTACAAAACTATATGATGGACCCAGGACTCCCGGAAGGAGCTGTAAGCTATGGGTAAATGGTCACTATTTATTTACTTCCACATCCCGATTTACTATTCGTTTTTGTGGAGAAGGTGAAGGAACATGCAGCACAATGGTGTGTCTCCTTATCTCCTTCTATTATATGTTATACCTTAAGGGGAAATACTTCATCATCCTTATCACAGCTTGCACACTGGCGAAAAATCACTTACCTAAATCACTGAGGGCACTCGTCTACACACTTCTAAGCATATATACATTTCAGGTTAAGAAGAGGGCCCACTCCGGAGTGTCACAGAACAGATAACATTTGCATAATTTGCTCCCGTCTGATTTGTGTTTATTTGTGAAGCAAATTTTTGCATATGATTTATGTGTTGGGGCTTGTATATATGACTTGATAGATGTCCGTCCCATTTAGAGAGTGTAAAGCCTCATGTTTTACAGATATTATTTTCTTTGCGGTGTTTAGACTATGAAATAATGAAGGACATTGTATATTCGCATAGTCAACAACATCATAGTAATTGACATTTTTACATGACAAAATAAAGCCAGTTGGTATAAAATAAAATATCCATAAGAATAATAGGCAGAAAATGGTAGATAGAGACCTTTACTACATCTAGGCATAATGGCCAGATATTGCTATATACTATCATCATAATAAGATGTTTTGTTGATAAGAAGCAGGGGGCGTAACTAAAGAGGGTAGCATCCATAGCACCGCTCATGGGGCCGCAGGTCAGGAAGGCCACCTAATCGACCTGGCATAAACGAATGAAGGATGTGCATCTTTATGTACATATTATACGGCACATTGTACAGTACTACAGTGTTGTAGTAACTCTAGTATGTATACATGCTGTATGTGTTTATCTGTGATGTGTATATGTTGTGGGTATATCCCTATGTATCGTGTGTGGTACATATAGTGTGAGGTAAAAATGTGTCTGTCATCTGGACTGAAACGCTCGTATGTTTTATGTATAAGGATATAAATAATGTTAAATTAATAATAATAACAATCTCTTTATTTATATAGCTCCACAGATTGTGCAGCGCTGCAACGAGGCTTGCAAATCATTCCATGTCCCCATGGGGCTCCAATCTAATCAACCTATATTATGTTGGAAATGTGGAGGAAACGCAGAGTACCCAGAGGAAACCCACGCACAAAAGGAAGAACATTGAACTGTTTGCAGATGGTTGACCCTGGGACTTGATCCAGGTCCCAGCGCTGCAAGGCTGTCTGCTACCCACTGGAGCCCCGTGGCTGCCCCTAATAGGTAATAATGTACATTGTAAGGGGGCCCAATCCCGAATCTGCTATGGGACCCTGTCTCTCATAGTTAAGCTCCCATAATAGGAGATGTTTTTAACGCCTTGGTCACCAAAGCCAGTTTTCGCTTTTGAACAGGCCCAATTTTTACATCTGATCGTTCATGATAAGGTTTTAATTGAAAATGTTTGCCAACTCTTTTACTAAGTTGCACATGTGCCTTTAACTCACACTACTAACTCCTATAATACCTGAATGTTTGTCAAGTGTCAGTGTCCTGCTACTTACTTTAGTGTGTTTACCAAACTCTTTATGGATCTTTATCACATGTGGACTGATGATAGGGATGATGACTAATCCTTCCCCTCCCTCTCTCTGGTTAGTGCCGCAGACTGTGAGAGAAGAAGGCACATGGGTGATGATGCCAATAAAACAAACTTAAAGGGGTATTCTCATCTGGGCATGCACATTCAGTTTGATAAATCTGCTATATATTAAACATTTTTCAATTAGATGTTATTAAAAATATGTCCTGTGTTGAGATATAATTCTCATAAATGGAGTAACTTTTGTCTGTTAGAAACGAGATGCTTCCTCGGTACGGCCACGTTGGCTGGAGGGATTGCACAAAGAAAAACATAGAATGATTTCTGATTATAGGGTCAGGAAAGAAGTGACTTGTCTGTAGAGATTAATTATTTAAAGACTCGCAATCAAACAGGCTCCGTTTTGATTCAACAACTTTCCATGGTAGAATACTCCAACTCTGACCCCACGGGGAACTGTGGAAACTCTGCAAGAAGAAGAAGAGACGAGATCTATGTTAAAATTGTTCCACAACCTCCAGAGGATGCTCTGAAGAGGAACTCTAACATTCTGTTGAATTATTGTTTCTGGAGATTAATATCCACGAGAGTCTTGCACAGGCAATCGGGGCTAAAGGACACTGCTTTCTATTTATTCCCAGATGACCGCGCGATTTTACCCAATGTGAACAAATGCTAAAGTAAGTTTCTGAAAACATCTATAGTATCATAGTATCATAGTAATTAGAGGCGGGAAAAGACAACAAGTCTTATCCTGGTACACAGGCCTAGGTATAAAAAGATCGTGCTCGAGGACCTCTTTTACTCCCAGTTAGGTTTATTTGGTACTATTGTAATGAGAGGTCTCCCCTCACGTCGTCTTTTTCTAAACTGAAAATACGCAAAATTTTAGAATCTGTTCAGTGTTTTAATCCCCCCCAGTCTCCTTAATATCCTGGTTGCTCTCCTACTGCACCCGTTTCCAGTCTACTATAATCATTTTTCATACACTGGTGCCCAAAAACTGCTAACAATATTCCATTGTGGTCTGACCGGGATTTATAAAGGGCCAAAATAGGTCTTTATTATAAAAAATAATTCCTCTCTTGTCATCCCATGATTTATAATAGCCCTCAGCAGGCAGCGCCTAGCTACTGGTCACTAAAAGATAAAGTTTACATTCCACCAATACCCCAAGTCCTTGTCCCTCCAGTCTTACCAAGTAATGGACTATTTAGAAACACAATTATACGTTTTGTTTCCCTGGCCCGTGCATAACTTACATTATCTACAAAAACTAAACTTCATCAACCAAAATTTTCTATGCCCACTCCTCAAGCCTCCACAAATTCCCTCTGTAATGATAAACATTCTACCTCAGTATTTATTACTTTACAAAGCTTAGATACTGCAAATATGAAACTTGACTGTGTTAACAACCAATACAAGGTTCATTAATAAAATATATTAAAAGAAGTGGCCCCAATATGAACCCTGTGGGCACATCAATGGTAACGTCAACACAATTCTGAGAATGTGCCCATTAATGACGATCCTGTTTTTCTATCCTAAGCAATTACTTTACCCAAATACAACAGTTTTCCCCATTCCCAGCAGTCTCATTTTAATACCAAACCCTCTTTATGTGGCACGGTGTCAAATGCCGTTGAAAAGTCCAGGATCTACAACATCAACAGACGGTCCCCCGGATCCAGTCTTGACCTTACGCCTATCGATAGAAACCAATTCAGATTATTCTGACAGGACCAATCTCTCATAAACCATTGCTGACGGGCTGGGTTATAATTTGTGCACGTGAGATACTCAAGGATAGCATCTCTAACAAAACCTCAAATATTTCCCCACCACAGAAGTTTAGACTCACAAGTCTTGTAGTGTCAGGATCGACTTTTTGAGCCTTTTTTGTATAGTTGGTACACACATGAGCTATGCGCCAGTCCTGTGGAACATACCAGTCCTCAGTGAGATCTTCAAATATTAAAAACAAAACGGTTGTCTATCGGACATAGTTCTGCGAGAACTCGGGGGTGATATGCCATCTGGCCTGGTGATTTATCTTATCTTGTGGTTGCGATAGGCGGCGCGTTACGTTCTTCCTGGTTTGGTAAATACTGTTCATTCAAAAAGAATTACATAGTTCCTCATGGTGTCTTCCACCGGGGATTCCTGGTATAAGGACGTTTTGAGAAGGCGACAATTCAGTAGATTGGCCCTTCCTCATCTCATTCCACCAGGACCCCCATGCTAGTTCTACTAAGGGACACACACTCTTTTGTTTTTTCTAGTTTACTATCATTTATATACTTGAAAACATAATAGTGGGATTATTTGTTGACTCTCACCTGGAAATATTTCCTCAGTCTCTATTTTGTGGCATTGTATATCCGTTTAACAGGATTATTTTTCTATCTATATTAACCATGTAAGCCTACCAATACCATTCACCGTTTTGGCACTTTCATTAAACGCTCTTATCTTTCTCGATTTATTGCTATACACGACTAGTTAGCCAAATCGGCTATTCTTGGTTCCTCTGCTTCTTCCCATAAGTGGTGTGTGTTTCTCACAGGACTTTTTCAGAATATATGAGAGAAAAAGTCCCATTCAATAAATCCTTGTTAAAGATAAAAAGGAGCTCTATTGTCATGATGCAATTAAAAAGATTCACATTCTTCTGCACAACTCGAATATTACAAGACACATAAGGATTTTATAAAATTAATAAAAATATTAGGATAGGCTCATAAAATGGAAAATGATTTGATCTATAAGAAAGCAATAAACTCAATCGAGAAGACAGACAAACTTAATCCAGGATATAGGACCTGGCAAAACTACAAAAAATACTAGAAACTACCAGAGAGACATCCACCCTAACACATCAGCCCATCCAACAATGAGCTACATCCTAGGACCTACCATCTAAACACTCATCCCACTCATTACGAGGGAGACGCATTTCAGACACAGGGTAACAAAGAGAAGCTTCATCTTCACCCTCACCTAACATTCAAGGAATTCTGGCCACCATCCCTAAATAGTAATAGATACGAAGGGTTAGAAGTGGACACCGACCAATAGATTTGGTTATAAAACCCACACACGATGTAGTTCTTCACCATAATGACCTTAGGACCCGACTGTGTGAACCAGAAACAAAGAGATCTACTCTTTACGATACGGTCCGCAGCTCGACAAGACATTCACAGTTGTCGACACCGAAATCTCATCGAATACGCCGAAAAAAATCAGGGAGAGCCTGGACACGCTAGAACCCTGATCAAAGCCCCCCCCCCTCCCCACAGCCCCCATTACCAGACACAGGAGGATTTGCAATATCAGATCATTCTTGTTCACATCACCCGCCCTGCGACCGCACCTGAGTGCCCCACTTCAGTCCACCGGCAGGATGCGCAAAACACTACATGTATTCCCTCAACTTCAAAGACCAGGAATATAGAATCTTTTTCACCCCCTCAGCAAAAGAAAGAAAAAAAAACAAAAGGGGATCAAGAGAGGACGAAATAAAGAATCATCTCTCCCATCGGGGAGCACAGTAAAGATCTTTAACTAACAGATCTTACTTTGACTCCTGATGACATATCCTTTATCAAAGGGCTATCATTTTGCCCTAATCAGGCCAATGATTTTGAACTATCTCGACATTAACACATTTATTAGAAAGCTGACTATTACAACCCCTTAAGGACAGGCCTTTTTCGTTTTTGCGTTTTTATTTTTCACTCCCCACCTTCAAAAATCTATAACTTTTTATTTTTCATGTACAGCGAGTTGTGATGGCTTATTTTCTGGTAACCAAATTGCACGTTCGTAGTGATGGTATTAAATATTCATGCCGTGCATTCGGGAAGCGGGGAAAAAAATTTAAATGCAGTTGAAATGATGAAAAAACACATTTGCGCCATTTCTTGTGGGCTTGGTTTTTACAGCTTTCACTGTGACCCCACAATGACATGTATATTTCATTCATTGGGCAATACGATCACGGAGGATACAAAATTTGTATAGGTTTTATAAGTTTCCATACATTACAAAAATAAAACCTCTGTACAAAAAAAAAGTTTATTTTGCCAGTTTCTTGCGCTAATAACTTTTCATACTTTGGTGTACGGAGCTGTGGGGGTGTGTCATTTTTTGCGACTTGATGACGTTTTCAATCGCTCTATATTAGGACTGTGTCGGCTTTGATCACTTTTTGATATTTTCTATTTTTCAAAATGGCAAAAAATGCCATTTGCGGCTTCGGGGCTATTTTCCGCTAGGGGTTTAACGCAGTTGAAAAAACGGTTTATTATTTTGAGAGACGGGCATTTCGGAACGGCGATACCTAGGTTTATGATTTTTACTGTTATTTATTTATATCAGTTCTAGGAAGGGGGGGTTGATTTAATTTTTATGTGTTTTTAATTATAAGATTTTTTTTTACTTTTTTTTATTAATTTTTTTACTAGTTTACAGACTCCTAGGGTCACTTTAAACTAGGTTGTTGATTGATCCTACCATATATGCCATAGTACAGTATGGCAGTATATTGGGATTTGAAATACCATCATATTATAATGTGCAGATCGACAGCTAATAGGATAGCCCGATCATGACAGCGGGGATCTTGTGGATCCCAGGTTATGGCACAGGGATCGCCGATCCCCGGTGAGTCAAAGGGAGTGACGATCGGAGCCAAGATGGACGGCGCCCAGCGCCGCCGGCCCTTAATGCCGCGAGCTTGCGGCGGCAATCAAAGGGTTAAACACCGCGACGGTGCAAGCACCGATCGCGCTGGTGCTTAGCGACGGGGTTTGCTTCATTATGAAGCAAATGCCGGTGAGTATGAAGAGGCTCAGCCTGTGAGCCTCTTCATACTCCCATGCGCAGTAAGACGTAAGGGTACGTCTTATTGCGATATGGGGTTATGAAACGTCCCATTTTACTTTGTCTGATAAGCAAAAAAATTTGCAGTGAACAGCAAGAGTTCTCAGCCAACGACACACCTTCTGGATCCACCAAGATACCTCATCTAGACCCAGGGCCACCTGAGGTTACTCCACCCCCACCTCACTATAAACAAAAACAAACTAAATTCTACCCTCTACAAATCAGGGCATTTTATTGAATATCAGCATTCATTCTTGTACACATCACCCTGCCCCTGCAGATCCCAGCCCTCCGAGTGCCCCACTTCCAGTTTCCACCGGCAGAGATGCGCAAAACACTAACCATGTATTGCCCTCTAAGCCTTCAAAGACCAGGAATATAGAATCTTTTTTTCAGCCCCTCCATCAGCAAAAGAAAAGAAAAAAAACAAACGGGGATCAAGAGGAGGACGAAATAAAGTAAAAAATAAATAATCTCTCCCATCAGGGAGCACAGTAAAGATCTTTAATCTAACAGATCTTACTTTGACTCCTGATGACATATCGCTTCTATCAAAAGGGCTATCATTTTGCCCTAATCAGGCCCCAAATGATTTTGAACTATTTCTTGACATTAACACATTTATTAGAAAGCTGACTATTAAACGTCATTTTACTTTATCTGATAAGCAAAAAAATTTAGCAGCGGAACAGCAAGAGTTCCCTACTAACAAACCCCTATCTGGATCACCTGATACCTCTATCCATGACCCCATGTCATCTGAGGCCACTCTCATCCCCACCTCCACTATAAAAAATAAATCTAAATTCTACCCTTTACATAATCAGGGCCATTTTATTAAAGTTTTTCAGGATATGGTACAAGATGATTTTAAATCCCTTACGAATAACAAGAACACAACGGTTGCTCCGTCCATGACAGCACAAAATATAAATAAAAATAGAAACAAAAATCTGACTAAAGGGGAAATGTTGGCCCTTAAAAAACTTGCAGCTAACAAAGATATTGTGTTTCGCCCCGCCGATAAAGGTGGAGGACTGGTTATTTTAACCCATACTTACTACGAACAAGAATCTAGACATATCCTATCTGACTCTAATTATTACGGTGAGATCTTTGTCGACCCTATCCCCCCTCTAAAAAAGAAGATTAAAACTATATTAGATATTGCAGTTTCATCAAATATCATTACGAAAGATGAGTATAGATTTCTTTTTATCCCTTTTCCCTCAATGTCACACTTTTACTTTCTCCCTAAGATCCACAAAGATTGCGAAACCCCACCCGGACGTCCCATTATTGCTAGTACGGGATCAGCAACTAGTAACATTTCCCATTACGTGGATCTACACCTCCAACCATACGTTGTAAAACTCCCCAGTTACCTAAAAGATTCCAACCAGCTTATTAGTGAATTACACAGTCTAGAGCTACCGGCTGTATTTTCCTTCCTTACGTTAGACGTTACAGCCCTCTATTCTAACATACAACATAAAATCGGAATTAAATGTGTAGAATCGTATCTTAATGCAGACACATCCCTTACAGCTAACTTTAGGTCCTTCCTTCTTCAACTACTCATTCTAGTCCTAGAGAACAACTTTTTCGCATATAACACCTCTGTGTTTCACCAAAAATGTGGAACGGCCATGGGCACAAAATTAGCCCCTGCCTATGCGAATTTATTTATGGGGGCCTTCGAAACTAAGTATATATTATCTGACCACCCTTTTAAACAGTATATTCATTTTTACCGACGATATATTGATGACTTGATCTTAATCTGGACGGGATCAGCAAATGACGCTATTGCCTTTTCCAAATACCTCTGTGAAAACGAATGGGGAATCTCTTTTTCTGCCGAACATCAAACAGATTCCATCACATTTCTTGACCTGACCCTATACATCAGTAATCATTCTATCTATACGTCTACCTTCTTCAAGAAGGTTGACACAAACAGCTATTTAAATTATAATAGCTTACATTATAGAAAATGGAAAAATAACATACCATACAGCCAATACAAGAGGGTCAGAAAAAATTGCACTGACCTTCTTGTATTTAAGCAACTATCCATTATTCTAAAAGAGCGTTTTCTGGAAAAGGGATATCCCATGTGGATTCTTAAACAGGCCTATCAAAAAACAGTCTCTCTCACCCAACAAGACTGTTTGACCACAAAATATCCACCACAAACTGAACAAAATCCCATTCTGACGGTAGATCACTCCTTGAATTTTGTCACCCGTTACAATGACAAATTTAGGGAAATAACTAATATACTTAACAAACATTGGTACATTCTGCAAAAAGATCAGGTTCTATGTAAAGTACTGCCTGCCAAACCAAAGGTCACCTACAGACGTGCATCCACTTTAAAAAATATTTTAGCACCCAGCTTAATAAAACAACATAAAACTATGCTTATGCTGTTTAACTATTAAAGATAATAGCACACACTTTAAATCTAATGTTACATCGCAAGTGTTTCCAGTTAAAACATCCATGACATGCAAGTCCTGCTATGTCATCTATTTAATTGAGTGTCCTTGTGGGTTGCAATATATAGGGAGGACAACTCAGGAATTGCATGATAGAGTCACCGGCCATAGGCTCAATATCAGGAAAGGGTTCCTCAAACATGGGCTCTCTAAACACTTCCTCTTTAAACACCAAAAAGATGAGACTCTGTTTACCATTATGCCAATTGATCATATTCCCCAAAGTGAAAATAATAGATATCAGACCCTCTGCCGTAGAGAAATCTACTGGATCTATAAAATGCAAACCTTGAGCCCAAACGGACTCAATGAAGTATCTGAAACCATTATGTGATCCCTTCGGCACATTAATCTTTTCCCAGTATTTATAGACTTACAATCCACGATCCTGGGTTTGCTCCTCCGTAGGACAGTTGCAATGTATTACACCTGATCACACATCCCCCGATCACATGACCATTCCCTTAATCACGTGATCTGATCATGTGATCTGCTCAGTATGACCACTTCCAGTCAATTGTTTGTGTTCCACCACAGCGATCTAGTGAGTTCTTATTATATACAATTTCTTTTTTAAAAAATTATCTTTGGGTTCCTTAGGAATAGTTGATATTATGTAATATTGATTTTATTATGCCCCAACAGGCTTTTTTAGACTGTTTAATGTATTATGTTAATTTGTATACTGGCTGTGACATCACTTCCTCTAAGGGGATATATATATATCACTCTATCAGTAATGTGAATTTAGACCTGATGAAGCGTCCGATTGAGAGGACGCGAAACGCGTTGTCTGTATTTTAAATCGGTTTTATTAGATTAAATAAAATCGTATCTGTTTTACCAAAATCTTGGATCGGTGTGCGCCCTGGAAATAGTCTTTTTTTCGGACCTGCGAGGAAGGTAGTGTATCCCAGCCTTGCGGACAATTTTTTTTCCCCACTGAAGAAAATAGGCGGGCATGGCTCCAACAGGGGAGGAACTACATAAACTGTCTTCATGAGAAAAGCTAGAAGCGCCTATTCTTCACTCAACAAAAATATTTTGAATTGGGTAACCAATCTAGCAGCCTCCTAGCACACTTAATCCACCGCAACACTGCCTCCCCAGCTATTCTTAAAATAAAGAATTAATCAGGTACGGTGGTAAACATGACCAGTGACATTCTCTCATTGGAAGCTGAACAGAGAGATTTACTAGATGCCTCGATAAGTTTAGAGGAGCTACCGGAAGCCCTTTCCAGCATGTCGAAAGGGAAGGCCACCGGGCCTGATGGCCTTTCTCTAGAGGCAGTAATAAAATACCAGGACTCTCTACTTCCTGCCCTACTTCAGGTACTTAATGACTCATTTAAGGAGGGCTGCCTACCACCATCTTTTTATGAAGAGGTCATAGTCATATTGCTCAAGCAGGATAAGGACCCCATGGACTGCGGATCTTATCGCCCCATCTCACTGCTTAACACAGATTATAAAATCCTCACCAAGGTTCTAGCTAACCGGTTGAATTGGGTGGTGGCATCGGTAGTTCATGGGGATCAGACCGAATTTATTCCGGGACGCTGCACCACAGATAATCTCCGAAGAGTGCAGGCCATGCTACAGATAGGTGTAGAGGTAGGAGAGGATTGGACCTTGGCTTTGTTGGATGCGGCCAAGGCCTTTGATTTTATTGAATGGCCATTTCTGCAAGGGGTCCTCCGGGCAATGGGCTTTGGCCCAGTTTTTCAGAAATGGGCCTCCATCTTGTCTCCCCCAAAGCCTTCATATCGCTGAACAATTCCAACTAGCAAGGGGCACACTCCAGGGGTGCCCGCTGTCACCGCTGCTTTTTGCGTTGGCAGTGGAGCCACTGGTGGCGCTGATCCGGAGCAACCTGGTATATAAAGGCATCACATATAAGACCCGTGAGGAAAAGCTGGGGCTGTATGCAGACGACCTCCTCCTCTTCTTGTCTGATCCCGAACAGTCCCTCAATAGGGCAGTGGATCTCATTGACGAATTTGGGAGCTATTCTGGCTTGACCATAAATTGGACTAAATCATGTGTCATGTACCTACAAGACAAACCGACTATGGGCCTCTCAGCTGCTAGTCAGGCATTAGAGAAGGTATCCACCTTTAAATATTTGGGGATTCACATATCTAGGTCACCAACAGAGATGCTAGCCAAGAACATCTGGTCTTTGGTCGCTCACTTCAAATCCAAATTTGAAATTTGGTCCAAACTCCCTCTCTCAGTGGCAGGGCGTATAAACCTCATCAAGGTGGTAGTGCAGCCTAAGTGCTTATACATGACCACTAATGTCTTTGTCCCTATCCCTAAATCCTTTTTCAAAGACATGGATTCCATGTTCATCCCCTTCATCTGGGGGGCAGGTCGGTCCAAACTAAGATTAGCTAGCCTACAACGTCCAAAACCCCTGGCAGGAATGGCTTTGCCAGACATTTACTTATATTTTCTGGCGGGGCAGCTGAAACATTTAGGACCATGGGTGGGAGATGTGACTCTTAGCTCACCAGATTCACACTTAGCGGCATACCTGGAACTAGAACAGCTTTGGCACCTCCTACACGCCCCTCTATGGAAAAACCCTAGTTTATCCCACTTTTCTCAAGAGATAGGTTCGGTATTTTGGTGCTCTCGTGGAGTACATACGATATGTGATGTTCTGCAGGATAATGTTTTTATGTCATTTGAACAATTCTCCACTTAATACCAACTACACAAACATGACCTATACCGATATTTCCAGCTATTTCCAGATATTTCCAGACATACCTTTCAGACCCAATTCCCAGCAGCCTGCAACCACATTTTTTCATCCTGCCCTTTGATAGGGGTAGTAAGGTCCCAGGGACCAGCAGGTTTGATTTCCACAATTTACTCATACCTTATTCAAGCTAAAGCCGACGCCAACCAGAGCAAGGCACTCACAGATTGGAAGTTGCTGATTCCCACCTTAAGCGAGGAGGACTTCGCGGGTTTACTTGAGTCACACCGCTTTGTTTCCCCTTCCATTAATAATAAACTTATTCAACTCTATATAATTCACCAATGCTACCTCACTCCGATACGGTTGCACAAGATGGGCCGTATTCCCGCCCCTAGTTGCCATAGGTGTAATCACACACCTGCCACCTTCTGGCATATGATTTGGGCATGCCCATTTCTGCAGACCTTTTGGAAGGAGGTAATTGATACCTTAACGGACATAGTCGAGACCCCGATTGACCTCTCCCCATCTATATGTTTATTTGGGCTCCTGGACGAGGAGCAATGGCCCCATCACACTAGAATCTTCCTTCGGGAGGCATTGTTTATGGCCCGAAAGGCAGTGGCACTCCGCTGGATGGATCCTCGCCCACCCAGATGCTCTCGATGGAAAGCCCTGGTTAACGGCATAATCCCATATGAGAAGAAAGTGTTCCTGCATAGGAAACTCCCTGAGAAATTCACTAAGGTATGGGGGAAATGGTGCGACTCGCCCCTCACTATGTATTCCGCCTCTGCTATGTCCTCCTCGCTTGATGTCCTTGCTTGCCCTTGATGAGGGAGTTAGCATTGTATATATTGAATTAATGCTATGTATACAATCTTGCATACAGTTCGCCGGCTGATTATTCTTCTTCGTTCTGACTGCCCGCGATATTATATGTTTTATGTACAATTTGACAGATGAGTGTATGCCAATACTTGTTTTGATTGTTCTTTATTTTGTATGATTGTTTTTATTGAATTTGCACATTTCAGTGCACTCTTGTACTATCATACCATTACACACCAATTCGGTGTCTCCAATGATGATGATACTGTACTGAGAAAATTGTCTATGTATGATGACTTGTTTTTATTATTCAATAAATGAGTTTAAAAATAGTGGAGGCCAAAGGCTGATGCGAACTGGACCTAATATTGGTAATAAATCACTATGGAATTACTTTGTTTTCTTCATTGTGTAGTATATAAACTATTCTATTCACCCCTAGTCTGATATTCTGCTCGCATTGGCTCCATTCTTTCCATGTGAAAGTAGCTTACATATTTCTTTTCGAAACTTAAGAGATTTTTAAGTCTAAAATTACTGCCAACTCCTGTTAGAATTAATAGTCATCTTTCTAATTAAAAACATATTGTCTGATTTCTAATGAGCACCAGGAAGAAGAAAATTGGACTTCTATATATTTCTGAAAGCACATTTTATAGACTCACAGAGAGAGGGGAACCAACTTGGGCCTCATTTTAGAAATTCATATTATATTTTAGAGCTTTATTAGTTACTGCTGCCCAGATATATTTAAACATAGAAAATGAGGATTCACAGGGGTCTTATATTATGTGCAGAAGAGAACACACAGGTCAATCATGTGAAGTGCAATGGTCTCAAAGCCAGATTCCTTCTCTATTCTGCCATTTTCTCATCATTAAGGATACTGCTCAACAAATGTGAATGTAAATATGGATTTTATTTATTTATACAATTTTGATACATACATTTTTAATAATTGTGGGAATTCATTCCCCATTAGATGGAAAGGGGGAGCCAAACTGTCTAGTAGCGCAGTCTTCTAATCCTATACTTGAATGTAACCAAGGGACATCTATTTGTATGTTCAGGTGAGTTTTCCTGGGTGATTTTTACTTTTTCCCACAGTGTAAAAACATACTGTACATGGATGTATTGACTATCTATGTTCCTAGGGTATTCATGTGCATTTTCCTCTATGATAGACATGGACCTAAGGAAGATATCTCTCCATTGTCAGAGATATTGACATTTTGTCCTCATCAGAAATCACAATTAAGACACCTAATTGTGCCTTAATATTCATTTTAAACCAAGTCAGCCCAGCTCTGACAACCATATCTTCCAAACTTTGTACAACTGCTTGATTGGACTCAATTTGGGGCCTTACAAGGGTGCTGAAGATGTCAAGGAGCAGTCAACACCATTAGATGTTTGCTTTTGCCCCATGAAAAGGGTGACATTTACCTTCTGTATCTCACTAGCATTTATATTATGGGGACATCTCAACATGATTCCTTGGAAAACGGATGTCAATTCTTGTTGGTCCAGACCCTACACTAACTGAGCGTTAGAACCTATTCAAGGATGTAGTCTACATAGGTATTGTAAAATTATTTAATTGTATTATAAATTATTTATTGTAAATATTTATTTCTTTACCGTTCATCCTGTATAGATCGTACTGCTTGTAGACAAAGTCTGAATAAAGTGCAATTTTCTAAACAACATTGTCAAAATTTTACTTCTATAATCATAACGAGCAGTGAATAAAATAAATTATTTTAAAGTGGAAGTTCACTTTTGATGAGCCAAAGGTGAGTCTCTTAAATATAATGGGACTATAAATCCACCAATTCCCTAATACACGTCCACTGTCAGATTCACTGTCTTTAATGAGCATGAGAGATCAGGTAACTGGGGAAGGAAATTACAGGATATATGAGATCATTCCTATAAATGGAGCTCTTAGGAAAATCAAAGAATTTCAGGGAAAAAGCTGCATGTGCTGCCTCATGCTATACACGGAAGGGTCACGTGGGTTTACTAAGAAAGAAGTTATGCCGTGAATGTAAATGTAGTTGGTTAGGTGACATCTCTTTGAGATTACCACACCAAATTGGCATTGGAAGTGGTCTTTTAGGAAGATAGTCTTCTCAAAGAAGACAAAAATCCAAGATACAAAGAATTTACCTGAAATCTGGTTTGGAAAAGGGGGTGGTCTCCTCAAAGAGGTGGTTTGTTGGAGAGGTTGTTATTTACCTGTCACCCTTATATGCCCCGGTACTGCTTTATATGTAGTGGAGTCTTGATTGAGTAAATCCTTAAACCGTAAGAAGAGGTCACTTGAATAAACTGATGGCAACAAAGTAACTCCAAGTCTACTTTCTGTCTTTTCTCTTTCAGTCAACTCAGAGATCAGTTTTACACTTTTCTTTTTGTTTTAGAACTCAAACATTTTGCTACTTCCTTCTTCTCGTATAGTCCAGAAGCCGCACTGAGATTCAAGCTTTGGATGCCAGCTACCAATATTAGCAAACATCCAGTGCTGCCAAATCCTCTTGGATTCCACAAAGTTACAGTGTTTCCAACATATTAGACAAACTAGACAAGTTCTTACATTCTCTTTCCACTAAATAGCAGCGATAGGCACAACAGGTTCTCCATTTACAGTATATCCACCCCACGAACATTAAAAATGTATCACCCCAGTGGCTATCGGTCCTAATGTACCTCCCTACATGTGTAATGCATACCTACCAACTCTCATGGAAGAGTCAGGGGTCTCCTGAAAAAGAGTGGGGACATTTCCAGAGCCAGGCACATTATATATGAGATATTGGTACTATTTGGGTTTTTTAAAATGGAACCTGTCACCATCATTTTCACTAAAGACAGGCTTTAGAAGCCCATTACAGCTTCAGTGCAAAAATGCCTCTCTGCCTTTTCTAAGCATTTGCATTACAATATAATTGTGTGTTATAACTTACCTTGCTCCCTGACAAAATCCTGGGGTAGTTTTCTAAGCATTCGCATTACAATATAATTGTGTGTTATAACTTACTCTTGCATCCTGACAAAATCCTGGGGTAGTCACAGGGGCTGGACTTTGGTTTGGATGCATTATCCATTATTCTAAAAGAGCGTTTTCTGGAAAAGGGATATCCCATGTGGATTCTTGAACAGGCCTATCAAAAAACAGTCTCTCTCACCCAACAAGACTGTTTGACCACGAAATATCCACCACAAACTGAACAAAATCCCATTCTGACGGTAGATCACACCTTGAATTTTGTCACCCGTTACAATGACAAATTTAGGGAAATAACTAATATACTTAACAAACATTGATACATTCTGCAAAAAGATTAGGTTCTAAGTAAAGTACTGCCTGCCAAACCAAAGGTCACCTACAGACGTGCATCCACTTTAAAAAATATTTTAGCACCCAGCTTAATAAAACAACATAAAACAACAAGTGGGACACAAACAAGTACCAGCATTGATAGTAGTCCTATGGTCAGAAAATGCTCCCACAAACTATGCTTATGCTGTTTAACTATTAAAGATAATAGCACACATTTTAAATCTAATGTTACATCGCAAGTGTTTCCAGTTAAAACATCCATGACATGCAAGTCCAGCTATGTCATCTATTTAATTGAGTGTCCTTGTGGGTTGCAATATATAGGGAGGACAACTCAGGAATTGCATGATAGAGTCACCGGTCATAGGCTCAATATCAGGAAAGGGTTCCTTAAACATGGGCTCTCTAAACACTTCCTCTTTAAACAATAAAAAGATGAGACTCTGTTTACCATTATGCCAATTGATCATATTCCCCAAAGTGATAATAATAGATATCAGACCCTCTGCCGTAGAGAAATCTACTGGATCTATAAAATGCAAACCTTGAGCCCAAACGGACTCAATGATAATTTCTGAAAAGGTAGTTTACCGTGTTACTAGCACTAACATACAGGAAGGTTACTATTTTTAAAAATCAATGCCACACACTGATGAATATATATAATTACTAGACAGTACAGTGTAGAAGTAAAGCAAGAAGGATTTTGTTCACTACGAGTGACCGTCATGTCAGGGCACCGTACATCATGTACTATGTCACAGCCACATAATAACAGGCAGCACATCATTAACTGTGAGACCTGGATTGTTGCCACATTTAGATAAAGACGTCAATCAATTTCTGCCCTGCAATGTTTACTGGGTCTCTAGTGCAAGCACTGCCTGTTATATCCATCAGATGACTGTGTGCCACATACCTGACCTACAAGGCCTTGTTTTGTTTTAATTAATAGGTTTTGCTGTGATTCCAAAAGCCGGCAGACATAATGCTATTGTGTGCTCACAAAACAAGTGGGCTTTGATTACCCAAATGAGTCATCTTCTATTGGTTCCCGTACATAATGGCTATGCCAATGCCCTCATACACTGCACAAGAACCCTGCCAATGTAATTAACAGCATGGCACTAATCACTTAGATCACTTTCCCTTTCTCCGCTCACAAGTGGTCTGGCCTCCCTTTTCAGGGACAGGGCTGTAGTTGTCTTGTCTTGTAAAGGTTTTCTATTATATTTTACTATAGACAGGAATTAATGGCATGTACGCCCATATTATTCACAACTGCCACGTAAAAATGATGCACTATTATGAAATTATGGGTAAAACAGACTTTGCTCCTGACACCAGATGTTCTGGGAAAGAATAAGCAGGCATGTTGGATTTCATATGCTAAATAGTTTCTGCTGGACGTAAGCCACAGAGGTATATTCACCTGTGATCACTTCCAAATTTAGAGATTGTGTAAAATAAAAGTGGTAAACAGCTATCTGTAACTACATGTGCATGGTGCCACTCTTTTTCCCATTAATATGTATTCTATAATTATTTAACAAATCCAACATAAGATTTAAAATTAATCCAGGTGTACCAGAGCTAAATTTGTCTCAAATCTTAGGCTGCATTCACACACATGTATGGGGGACGTATATACGGCCGACGTATATACGGAGAATATACTTCCCCCATACACTTCTATGGGCTCACGGCGCCCTACGGGAGTGGCACCGTGCCGCTCTGTACCCGGGAAAAAGATAGGACATGTCGTATCTTTTCCCGAAATACGGCGCCGTGTGCCATTTATCCCTATGGAGAGGGACGGGGTTGGCAGCACTCTCCCCCTCCTCCTCTCCCCACGCGCTGTTGTGTGCCCGCCGTGCTACGGTGCGGCGGGCAACGGCAGTGTGCCTGAAATGGTATTATAACTGGAAGATTTCATGTTAATGCTACAGTCAATGGTGGATCTTCATATAGGCGTAAAGGCAGGTGCCCGATGCCTTTATGAAGATCCGCCATCAGTCTTTTAAAAAAAAAAAATCTTAAGGAGATTTCTTGGAAGGATAATATATGCTTATTGTCCCAAATGTCTTGTAGGTTTTTGATTCCCTTGGCCTTCCATGTTGTTAAGTTTAGGTTGGTGGTATTGGAGCTGAAGTATTCTATGGGAATCCTGCTGAGAGGGAATGGAGTTTCATCTGTTTTATGTTTACAGGGGAGTGATTCAACAAATAAAGATCAAGCACCTTATGTCATAGTGTGTACACTGGTCTAGTTCACGGGCTCCCATTAACCGTGATCAGCAAACCATACAAATAATACTAAGACAACCTGTGCAATCCAAACACTCTCTTTATATTAATCTTGGATGACAACGGACATAAAAGGCATGTATATCATATATATACATCACCAATTCCCGGCTCAATATGCTTAAGTCCACGTTTTAAAAGTCCACACTATGGAATCCTGGCTCCACTGAGACGCCGAACGCCCGGTGTGTCCTGTGACGTTTCGGAGGTCTGAGGACATGCTACAGCTCCCATACTACGCCATACATTAGTATTAGTAGATCTTTTAAATATTGCAAGAAGCTGTGATGTGGGTGAAAAATTCATGGGGTAAAATCACTGACTATTGAGCTATGAGCAGCTATCTGGACAAGAAGGGCTCATTGAAGGAATGCTATTGCTATACATAAGAGATTGGGGCCAATAATTCCAATTGAAATGGAGTCCTAAGAAATTCAGCATGAAATTTAGTTTGGAGAGTTATAAGGATGTTAGAGAAGTTGAATTTTTTTCATAAGACATCCCCTAAAAAATAAGACCTACTGCCTCTTTAAGAGAAAAAATTAATATCAGACACAGTCTTATTTTCGAGGAAACAGGGTAGTTTAGGCTTCCTGAACACGAATGAGACCATGATCAGCCTTGAATTAACACCATTTTCTTCCACAATTTGGCCTCTGTTTTTCAGAGATCCTTATAAACTATAGTCCCAGCTGTGAAAAACGCTTCTGACTAGGTCATGTTCTATTTTTAGCAGAGTCTATACTGCATTTAGTGCTTCCATGTTACATCTGTTAACTGTTTCACTGGCCTAAGGATGGAGTTTTACCATAAAGTGTTAACTTGTCACCTAATTTTGGCTCTGAATACCACTGATTTGTTCCACAAAATGATGTGACAATGCTAATGGTCTTAAAACTGCTCAAAAGTCAGGGTTTAATCCACAATTTTCTATACATCATTATCATTATACATCCCCTCAGCAACATTTCATGAATTGAAAATCATCAAACCTGCCATGAATGCATTTGGGGTTATTTATCATACGCCAGTGTTCTGGTGCAGAAGCCCTGATAAATCAGCCCCATTGTGTGCCCACTGATGACCTGTGTATAGTAAGGTCGTGCTGCGAATGAACAGAAAACTAGATAGGTGAGTATGATAGACCCTATAGACAAGTGGTATACATAATATACCTGTCAAATGCCTTCTGACCACCCTATAAATGTACATGCTCAGCGTGTATTTCTATGATGTAGGGAAACAAGCTACTGAAGACCAATTGAGATAGATGCGTATGATCAGCTTTGGTTGCCGGTAATCTATCTAATTAGGTTGGTGCTTCTCTCTGCCATCAGGACACATATTAGGTTGTTGATAGATGGTAATTTGATGGTAATTTCACTGACTAAGATATAAGAAGATATTTTACCTTCTTTTCATTCACACCAAGGTGCTCTGCTCCTGCTCCTCCTTCTGTGTGCATGTCTGTGATTCTCTTCAGAAGTTCAGCTTTGGAGGCAGACATAGAATAATACATAGATGACTTTGTCACGTTCTCTGCTGACCCATTTTTCTTGTCTGTCCTGTTCATAGATAAAAACATTGAACAATTACTTATAAGCAGTGCAGACATGTAAGAAATTCTCCAGGCTCCAGTGGGCGCTGCTGTGTTAGAAAACATAGGAGTGTAAATACATGGGTAAGGAGGGGTAGAAACAATACAGTCACCAATATAATTGATAATAAAAGTCCTTTCTGTGAATTATTTTTCTAGGGGTCTTTGGTCCTATAGATTTGAATTACAAATCATTGGCTAGCACTACTAGCCAAATATATGGACAAGAGTGGGTTGATTTGCTTTTCTAAAATCATTTAAAAGTGCAGTGTGTATACTGCTGTCACATCACTAGATGGCACCATTCTCGCAGACATTCATATGTTACTCCTCATTTTTATACATTATGTGTCGCCATTGGTTCGAGAAACAAAAAAATAGTCAACAGTAAAATAAAGCCTTGTTGGTGACATCTCCTGCATCATAAGCAAGTCTATGGTCTGATTACAACAAAAAAATCTTCATTTTTACTTAAGTGGAATGAACAGTGAAATTGAGCAAAAGAGTGCCCCTAAATACTTATGTACATATAAAAATGCAGATTCTCTGAATTCACACCAAAGGTTTTTTTTATGAGACCCTATACATATTTGGGAAAGCAAGCTGCATATAAAACCCATTTCCCATTTACTACATCTTTAACTGGCTTGTTTGTGACACACAGAACCACAGGTCTAATTCTCTAGCATAATTTTAGGATAGATGCGTCAATATATATGTGTGAAGAACACATTGCAGGTGTATTTAAACATCTGCAATGTGTTCTTCACACACATATATATTGTTCTTCACATGCTATTTTGGGCGCACCGTTCCGCGCGTATCTCCCGACAAGTAAGCAGATGTGCCGAACATCTGTAATCTATTCTGCACTGTGTTCTGCACTGTGTTTTTCTCTTAAATGATCCTGTGTTCACTGTGTTCACTGTTTTTATTCTATTCTTCACTGTTCTTCACATCTGCTAACTTGTCGGGAGATAATATACACAGGGAACAGTGAAGAATAGATCGCAGATGTTTGCAACTTATCAGAAGACATTATTTTTCAATTAAATAACACATTTTAATCCCAAACCATGGTCCCTTTGAAAAATGCTCGAGTCTCCCATTGACTCGCGCGTTAAAAAATGCGCCGAAAACGCAAAAAAAAACGCTAACAACACGCGCGTGAAAAACGCAAAAACGCTAATTACTCCAAGGAAAAATGGAACAAAAACGCAGCCAAAAACGTCAGTTTTTCACGCATTGCACCCTGACGTGAAACGCAACGCTAGTGTGGAAGGGGCCTAACAGTTTCACCTCTCCTTGGGCTGAATCTAGTATGTGTATACTGCTGTCACATCACTAGATGGCACCATTCTCGCAGACATTCATATGTTACTCCTCATTTTTATACATTATGTGTCGCCATTGGTTCGAGAAACAAAAAAATAGTCAACAGTAAAATAAAGCCTTGTTGTTGACATCTCCTGCATCATAAGCAAAAAAATCTTCATTTTTACTTATATGGAAACAAGAATTTTAGCACTTGATAGGTGTGACTGCAATGGATGGTGAACCCTCTCTTGCCCAATTTGACAGACAGCAAGTGGAATGAACAGTGAAATTGAGCAAAAGAGTGCCCCTAAATACTTATGTACATATAGAAATGTAGATTCTTTGAATTCACACCAAAGGTTTTTTTTATACGAGACCCTATACATATTTGGGAAAGCAAGCTGCATATAAAACCCATTTTCCATTTACTTTGTATTTAACTGGCTATTTTTGTGACACACAGAGCCACAGGTCTAATTCTCTAGCATAATTTTAGGATAGATGCGTCAGCAGTGGTGCACCCCCTCCAGTCTCCTGGCTTCATGTTACATATCAAGAAAGCAGAGCAGAACTTTTAAAAGATGTATATTGGTAAATTGCCTAATATGCTGCACCCCACACTTATCCACACATTACAAAAAACTATGAGGTAAAGTGGCCAACCCCTTTAAGTAGCCGATTTTGTCATAAAAAGAGTTTCTGGTCAGTAAAGCCTTATCAGGTGTTGTCAATGTCATTAGTATTTTTTCCAGTAACAGTTTCACCTCTCCTTGGGCTGCATCTAGTATTGTAGTTGAACCCATTGACTTATTTTGCAAGGATTTCAGACAACCCATTTTTCTATGCATTATATATGGCATGTTGTTCATGTACATACAACTACACAAAGAAAGGAAGGTCATATATCTATCTTTTCTTAAAATGTCATGTACAAGTGACAGGACTACCAGCACTCTATGACAGTGTTGGGGTTGGCAGTGCCACTTCCCCAATGTCATCAGAGATAGATTTGTGAGACATTATAATATTGTGTCAAAGTGTGCCTAACATTGTGTCTATTAGTGTCTGCAAGATGCCCAGAAATGTAACTGCACAGCAGCCAATAGCTGTAAAATAAACTCTCCATTCTCTCTATTAAGGCCAATAGGAGCACTGAATATCTAATTTTCAGTGTACCAATGATGCTGTATAACTTTTTAAGCTTTGTAAATAAACATGAAAATAATGTTAAAAATAGGTTCCCTATTCATTTTGGTATATATAGTCTTGGATAAATAGAGAAATAATGATGATGTTTCTGTTTTGGATTTTTATCATATTTATTCTTACATGACATGTGAGGAAAACCAGCAAAAAAAGTTATAGTTCATAAATGATTGAATGAACTAAACTGAAGATTGCTTCACTGAGATTGGTAAATGCCTCAGTAATGAAATGGGTAATATCCACATTATGGGATGGATTCTTTATTCATCACTATTCATATAACCTAGTGTTAAAAATATAACAGACTAGTAGTAGGGTATTAAATTATACTGAATATTAACCCTATAGAACTATAAACAAAAAAATTTCTGAGGTACTTACTCTTCATTTTCTGTTGTCTGAACTTTGTCAGGGAGCATCCTCTCTGTGATCCATCTCCTATTATTCTCTCTTAGTGCATAGGTACTTTTCATGAAAAGGCCACCCATTAAGTCCATAGTGGTCTTCATCTTGAGCTCTGGGTCTAAAATGTCTGCTAGAGATTTATCTATGTTTACAATGTCCTTGGCCAACTCCTGAGATTTAACATCTTCAGGGGTCATCACATTTGTGTTGGCATGACTTAAGGTGCTTTCATAAGAAGAGACTTTGTTGTCAGAAATGTCAAGTGCTTTGGAAGAAGTTGCCTCATCCTGAGAGGGAGGATATTGTAAAGAACTGAGACTAGATCCCAACAAACTTGTTGTAAATTGAGGTATTTCAGTCTGAGCAAGTGCAATATTGTTCACAGGTAAATTGGAATTGGACGGCTCCAAAGTTTTGTCTTTTTCCTCTGCGCCTTCCATTAGAATGGGATATCTAGAACAATAAGATGAAATAATTAGCACAGAGCTTTTGGTTAAATTCTGTGACCTCCTTAATCTGCATACTTTAGGCTAAGGCTACACAAAGATGTATGATGTGATGAAAAAACTTGTCAGCAACTTGTTAAAAAACTATTTTAAACTCTGTAAATGCCTTTTATAATGGCATATAGATGGTATATTGCAGGGTAGCATTGCACTGCATGTCGTAGAACACATGTTGCTGTGTAGGCATCACACTGGTATCTTAAAGAGGCTGTGCTGTTTTTTTTTAAAAAAAATATCTACTTTCCTCCAACACACCTGTAATTTGGTTATTATTGTGGTATCCCAACATACATCCTTTAATCTAAAGCAATAGGTAACCCATGGACTGGTGCAAGGGTCTTGCTAGGACATCAGACAAAGTTTTTAAAGGTTATTTTCCCATAAAGGGCATTTAACCCTTACATAAAGGATATCCTCCTTTGCTGCCCTGGGACATCAACTACTGGCATTGGCTTGTCCTGTGAACTGTGCCAGAAGTCCCATTAAAGTTGTGAAGTACAGAATGAGTTTTTGCTGCTATGAGCCTTCCAGAATGGCTGAAAGGATGAAGCAAGAATCTAGTGTCACAGGGCAACTAAGAGGGACTGCTGATTGTCAGGGTTGGGGTTGTCAGAACAACTATGATTCGAGGTTTATCCCCTAAACTGTGGATTGGGGATAAATGTCCTTTATGGGAAAACTCCTTCAAAGAAGTTCCATGAAATATTAACTCCATAAAGAGGTCTCTAGTTACTGTACTAATATATAGTAGTTGCCAATAATATTTTTGGAAATATGCTTAATAGTACAATATCACATACATTTGAAATATAATATTCTATAACTCAGCTGACACTGCACCAATCAACACTGTATAGCCTATTCTGGGGATAGACCATTGATAGTTATCTGATAGGCCATTTTTTTTTATATGCTCAGATAGAAAGCCACAAAAACTAAACAATAGACACACAAGGGAAGATTTATGAGTAAAATAAATAATCGCAATTGCTAGAAAACTGTGATTATTTCCCCCTTTTAAACAATCTCCACGCCAAGAAAGGATGGGCGTGAATGGGGGCGTGGCTGCCTACCAAAAAAACTGTGCAGCTCGGCCCACAGATACATTAAGTAGCAGGAACTTCTTGACATATCCATGGTACAGAGGGGTGGGTATTGCATTATATGTTGTGCACTGTTGTATGATAAATCTTCCCCATAATATTATAATGATGTGCTTTTGATATTTAATTTCCTCCTTTACAGAATTACCTTTCATTTGAATACCCCTTATGAGGGGTTGCAAAAACTTTGTTTACTTTCTCCTGACTTTCTTTGAGAAGAGCATCTTCCAAGGAAGGTGGTGGAAATTGAGGTGGAGATGGAGGAACAAAATTTATTTCAGAAAATGTTTCCAATCCCTGCTCCTTCATAAATACTTCGTCATCCTCATCATCATGTACAACTACAGGGGAAGATGACTGTAGGCAAGACTCAGATATACGGAGAGAGATTTTTCCATGGTGGGAAGGGGTCTCTGGCTCAGATGAACTTGTACTCCACATTGCATTGTTTTTCCAACCAACAGAAGGGCTATGTTCAGTTACAGGGCATGGATTGTTGGTGAAAGGTAAGTTTCCTTCTTTTCCTGGATCCATACATTTGATTTTTGGAAGTGGTGGTCTTTGTGGTGGAGAAGATTTTGTTTTTAATTTCTCATTATGATTGCTATTTAAAAAATTATTTGAATGTGAACTTAGTTCCATATGGTTTATATTCCTTTCTTCATCTGTACAAATATCCATATCTCTAAAAGTACCTTCAGTATGATTGGAGGAAATTTGTGTAATTTTGGATGGAATGGGATGACTGGAAGAAGTTACGGTGTTTAGCCTGCCATTGAGTAGCTGATTATGTAATCCAGAACCAGGCGGGAGACTTTGGGCTCTTGTGTGTCTTTGTATTCCCATCTGTACAGTGTGGGTTAATGGACGGGTCTTTATCTCTGGCCCAGTGCTAGTATGGTGAGCGGTATAAGAACAAAATGCTGTTTCATGTGCCTTTTCTGATGCATCCCCAGTTATGGCTTTAGATGACCTAAAAAGAGTAAGAAAATGATTACAGTCTGTTTACTACAGTTTTTTTCTACATAAGCATATGCAGGTTTATGTTTTTTTGCTAGAGACAATCAATATCACACATAATAATCCTTCATGAGGCTACAGATGCAATACACCTTATTCTAGGATTGGAAGATTCTAGGATTTGGCTCACAAATTTAAAGTGTTTCTCTAGTTTTCATAATGATTTCCATTTTTATTTATGATTCCACTTTTTAAAACCAAGACACCAATGTCCATATTGTGTCACTCACCTTTTTATTTCAAGCGCCATGGCATTTTTTTGTATGCTGAAGGTAGTTGTCAAAAATACTCCTCAGCAGCACAGAATTGGCGGGGTTTAAGTTATTTCAAGTTGTACCTATGTCTGCCCTTACTTTCCATGATGCCTTATGGTTTCATACAAGATCTATACAGTGACTAGCTGGGTGCCACTGGCTGCAAACATGTGGAGAGGAGCCTCACAGCAGGTGAAGTGTATAGTTTAGGCAGTTATGTTCTAAGAGTTAACAGTTTCTTGGCTTGTAGATAAAGTATCCAAAGAGCAGGGACTGGGAAGAAGGAGCTTCAGAGAGTGAATGAGTCTATACTGCAGCCTGAAGTGCAGAGGGAGACGCAGAAAGTTATGTAGAATTACATACTGGGATGGAGAAGACTGATAGGGAACATGGATCCCATTTTCTTTCACTATTGTTTTCAGGAGACTTCTGCATTCCCAGAGCTGCCCAGACAAAAGCATTCCCCAGCTAGCTACACAGACAGCAGCTATCACATTGGGAGAGACCACAGGCAGCAGTCCCTTCAAACTAGCAGTACTTTCTTATGTGTAATGGAACTACCGGCTCATAGAAATTTTCAGCACAGTGAGGAGATAAGAAATCACTGACTGCTTCTCTGTTCGCCTATACTGAGGAGCATAGCAGGTAATAGCTGCTCATTGGTAATAGGCATAGTTGCCCAATGTAACAGGAACTATTTATCTATGAAAGAAATTACCAAAGTAACACTTTAACATTTTTAAAATTAAGCTGTGACTATTACAAACAAAAAAAAAGATTGATATTTTGAGCAGATTTAGCAAAAGTGTCTCAAAGTAAGACATGGTTAGACTAGACATTCTCATACTGCATCATATTTATCCAAGTGTCTGATGCAGGATGATACATCTGCCATATATTAGAGGGACACCAGCTGTGACCCCATTAAACTACCAGCCCCCTCACATGGGGGATGACATGTCCTTTCTAGAATTTGATCTATTATGTGAAATATCTTCCATATTTTGCCTGAGAGGGGTCAAGTTTAGAAGCTGCAGTGGGAGTGTTACTGCATACATCCCTATCTTAGGTTTGATAGGGACAAAACATGATTCTGATGTCATATTTAAGATAGGAATCTCATCCTTCAGATAACATTGTGCTTCTGTAATCCAGTTCCTGCCTATATCTTATATTCCCTGTACCAGTTTTGTAGATCACAGAACCACAAGCCATATGTGAACTGAAATAGGATATTCTTATATTTACGAATATACCAAAAGTATGTTACCAGGTACTGTAGAAGATAGGGATGTCTTAAGAGACACTTTCCCTGCAACCTCTGATAAATGTGTCTTAGACACCTCAAACAAATTTGTATAGTAAATAGATGAATAAATCTGCCCCAATAAACAATGAAGGCCAAAAATGAATGAATAAGAAACAAACAGCCACTGCTACAAACATGGGACGTCAAATCGAGATATGCATAAAACTGTATAGAACATTTTATTTTTCTTAATTGTAACCGTTGAAACACAAGAAATAGTTTGAACAACATGAGGTATGTATTCCTTTATATGGGTTGTCCACTTTCAGAAAATATTTGATATTGTTAGTGTAATGAAAAGTTATACAATATACTTTCTGTATCAATTCCTCAAGTTTTCTAGATCTCTGCTTGTTGTCCTTCTATAGAAAACTTCTCTGTATACTCCAGTGAAAGGAAATCTGTCCATAGTACTCCAGTGAAAGGAAATCTGTCCATAGTGATGTGATGGACATGCAGTTTCATGAGCCATTATTATCACACAACTCCTATTTCTATCTGTGATGATAATGGCTTGTGCACCTGCATGTACATCACAGAGATCTAGAAAACTGTGAAGAATTGATATAGAAAGTATTTTGGCAAATTGGATAACTTTTCCGCAAACAAGCAATATCAATTATTTGCTGAAAGTGGACAACCCTTTTAAGCCTTTCACAACAAGCTGGTGGTAAGGGCTTGAAGACGCGGTGGTTGTGAGAAGTACAGGACTGCACATGGGCGTCGACATCTTCAAATACAGTTGTATTGTAGTATATTGTATACGTTATTATGATTATGTGATAAGTTCAGTATATTATATAAGGGGACCCCCTAGTTGGCCTGAAACAATAGTAAAAAAAAGTTCTAAACAATATTTTTTTTCTTTTTTACAAAAATAAAAATTCTAATGATCCCCTTTGCCTAGAACACATATAAAAATAAACAAATATAATAAAAAAACATGTTGGGTATTCCTGAGTGCCAAAATGTTTGATCTATCAAAATATTAAAACTTTTTTTCTTGGCTTGTAACAGGAAGTATCATCTAAATGTCTACACTACCACTCTGTATACCAAAGTATGACAAAGTTACACTTGTAAGGATATGGGATACAAGTCTTTTTTAGGGTTTTGCATTTGCAATATTTTCACTCTTTGTTTTATTGCAGGTAAGATCAAAAGTTTCTTTTTTTTTGCTCATTAATGCACACTCTTCTTGACAGAAATAAGCAGAAATGTAGATATTTTTGCTAATGTATTAAACTGAAATATCACATGGTCACAAGTATCATTTGTTGTGACACGCATATTTATATATATACATGATATATATAGTATATATATACTATATATATATATATATAAGTTATATATATATTATATCTATATATATATATATATGTTATATATATTATATATATATATATAGATATATATATATGGAGTCCACTGTGTTAAAGTGATTAAATTAAAGTGATTGGACTTAATTAGGAAAGGCATTCACCTGTTTATATAAGGCTTAACAGCTCACAGTGCATGTCAGAGCACATGAGCACATAAACACTTAGTAACTGCCCAAGGAGCTCAGAGGCAGAATTGTGGCAAGGCACAGATCTGGCCAAGGTTACAAAGGAATTTCTGCAGCACTCAAAGTACCTAGGAGCACAGTGGCCTCCATACTCCTTAGTATGCAAAACCCAAGGGAGGACAGGAGTATCGGCGCTCAGAAAATCCTCACGGATCCAATGGAGTTAGCTCATTCAGAGCAATGAATTTATTTCTGCTGATCAGAACCGTTTCATAGGTTGAGAACCACATGCTCCTTAAATGGAAGAAGTTTGGGACCACCACAACTCTTCCTTGACCTGGCCTGCTAGACAAAGTAAGCAATCATGGGAGAAGAAACTTGGTGAGAGAGGTAAAAAAACCCCCCAACATCACTGTGACTTAACTCCAGAGACGCGGTAGTGATGGGAGAAAGTTCCGTAAAGGTTACTATCACTGCAGCTCTCCACCAGTCAGGGCTTTATGGTAGAGTGTGTTGATGGACGCCTGAATAGAGTTTGCAAAAAACATACGAAAGACTCCCAGACTATGAGAAATAAGATTTTCTTCTCTGATGAGACAAAGATTTAACTTTTTGGTGTTAATTCTAAACGGTATGTGTAAAGAAAACCAGGCACTGCTCATAAACTGCCAATATAATGCCAACAGTGAAACATGGTGGTGGCAGCATTGTGCTATTGGGGGTGTTTTCAGCTGCAGGGACAGGATGACTGGTTGAAATTGATAGAAAGATTAATCTGGCCAAGTACAAAGATATCGTGGATGAAAACCTCTTCCAAAAGTGCTCTGGACCTCAGACTGGCCAAAGGTTCACCTTCCAATACGACAACGCAAAAATAACAAAGCAGTGGCTTCAGAACAACTGTGGCCATTCTTGACTGGTCCAGCCAGAGCCCTGACCTAAACCCAATTAAGTATCTCTGTAGAGAATTGAAAATGGCTTCCACCGACGTTTACCATCCAACCTCATCATCAACCTGTTATCCCGGTGATATCTTTTCATTTATTTAGCCATTTCACAGCATATAGAGCTTTGATTGTATTTATTTATGCTTTATATTATACTAGAAAATTGATTGCATTACAGGGGAGAGGGTTTTACAGCAACCACTGCTTATTCTTTGCACATATCTACGTGGCTGCTATTGTAATCCTTGCATAATTTTGCACATATTTGACTGATTACATAGGACATGAATTTGCACATGTTGGTGCTTTTAAATGTATTTAACTTGTCTGTAGTATGAATTTAAATAAAGATATTTGATATTTTTTCAAAAACTATATATTGATTCGGTACCTTTTATATGTCACTCTGTTTGTTTGCACTGAAATGCTTGTTTTTGACATGTGGTACCAACATTGGCCATTAACTGGTTTCATCCAACCTGAGGGAACTGGAGAGGATCTGCAAGGAAGAATGGCAGAAGATCCCCAGATCCAGGTGTGAAAAACTTGTTGCATCATTTCCAAGAAGACTAATGGCTGTACTACCTCAAAAGGTGCTAATACTTCATACTGAGCAAAGGGTCTGAATACTTATGACCATGTGAGATTTCAGATTTTAATTTTTAATAAAGTAGCAAAAATGTCTACATTTCAGTTTTTTCTGTTAAGATTGGGAGCAGACAGTACGTTAACTTTTTTGATCTTACTAATTGGCTGCAATGAAACAAAGAGTGAAAAATGGATGAAAACAGTTACGTACCGACTGTATATGTTTGCTTTTAACAGCTAATCCAGAATTTGGCACTTATCAAACCTATAATAAACATGCAAATTGATTTGAAATGAATGAGAACTTTGTATGTTTGTCAGTAGGTTTGGAGAATGAATAATGATGAACAGCACAGTCTCAGTATTATCAAAAAACTGACAACTCACCGTAATCCTGCACTAGTAGGTGCATTTGATATGTTCTTGACAAACATGTCATGTTTCACGACTAAATCCTGAAATAAATGAAATAGCACTTGTTTATTGTACAATGATAACATTTTTTATAGATTCAACTCTTAAAGCAAAACACATATTTTTCTCATCTGTCTTCAGACTGTATATGGAGAAAATACATTTTTTGTAGTCTTCCTCTTCCAATATGCAGTTTTTCTAGGGCCCTAGATACTGCTGATACATTTTGTATCCCCTCCTGGCTCATTATAGTGTGATTTATTATCAACATTTATAAATGTATTGATTGCAATTTATGCAGATATTTACAGTGGGAAAAATAAGTATTGAAAATGTCATCAAGATTGTAAATAAATATATTTCTAAAGGTGTTAATAATGGGAAATTCTCACCAGATATCAGTCCTATCAATTCACAATGCAATGGCAAAGTAATCAAGCAATAGATGTGAATAAATTATGTTATGCGTAATGTTTAGTAATGGGTGTAAGGGCCCTTTCACATCTGTTGCGTTTTGTCTCCATTTTGCTTCCGTTTTGTCTCCGTGTCCACAAAAAATACTGAAGGTTTAACATTGCTCTGAAAACATCACACCTGATTTTTCAGCCTCATCAATGAAAAAAAATTGGATGTTTCATCAGTTTTTTTGTAGACCACCAGACTTCTTTTGCCTTCCGTAATCTGCATCAGTGAAAAAAATAGGACGTTTCATAATTTTTTCCACGGACAACGGATCAGTGAAAATACAAGCCAACGTGGAAACACCCATAGAAATTGGTTTTGTGAGGCATCTATGGAAATCACTGAATTGCGGATGTGAAAAACAAAGCCAATGTGAAAGAGTCCTAAGGAAAAAAGGTTTGAATACCGTACATGAAAAAAGAATGAAAGCAATGGCAGATCGTGACACAACTGAAATCTATCAGTAAAAGCACTTAAAAATAATATTAGTTGCTTTAACTGATGGCCTATATAAAGGTTTGTTATAACCAGCAAGGCACAAAAAATATCTCACAATGAGTAAAAACAGTGAGCAGTCTCTAGACATTTGTAACCTTATTGTTACAAACATACTGAGGACTGTAATGTTGTAGTGGAAAGAGCATTTCACCATATCCAGGCCATGACCAGGTGCTTCTCTCAAGATTTCAGACAGAGGAGTTAAAAGAATTATCAGAAGATTTGTACAAGAGCCAAGCTCTTTATATACCATGGGGGCATTTATCAGTGCTTGCGCACTGCAAGAAGTTGCAATTATTTTTGTGGCTATACCACCTCCACGCCATGTGTGCATGTAGGAGCGTGGTCAGTGGCGGAGTGGGACTAGGCATTCCTGCTCCATACTTGCTGTTTAAAAACCTGTGAACTACTATGTAATTAATGTATGTGACTAGGTTCTCCGTACTGGAGCGGTTTTGAAGCTGTCATCATCAACAAAGGCTTTTGCACAAAGTACAAAATACAACATGGTCAATACTTTTCCCCTGTTTTGTTTCTCAGTATTATACATACTTTATGGACATTTATGGTTTGATTTCTTTAACAGTGTGGATAGGATGGGTTGTTACCGACATTTGGTGAGAATTACATGTGAATAGCACCTTTAGAAATATATTTACTTAGAAAATTGGTGACATGTGCAAATTGCACATTGTAATCAATGGTTTGAAACGAGACAGCCTTGGGTCTTCGGAAGACCGGAGGCTGTCATGGCAATGTATCGCTGCTCCGTGATGACGTTCATGGGAGCTGTGATCTCCAACAAGATGGCGGCGACTGATTGCGGGTGTTACCGGTAAGTCTTAACTGCAATATGTTGTGAGCCCTCTCCATGCCATTACGTCACTTGTTGTAAAAGGGTTAACTATGTGGGGAGCCACTAAGGTCAATATTATACTATTCTTGGGGGTGGAGCAATAGGTAGGGCAATGGGTGTGGTTTATGACACAAAATTTCCTTGTGGAGCGCCAAGTTTGCCATTCTATTTGCATGCTGAATGCAGATATCACAGTGCACTACTAATGATTTATTCCTTATATCAGCAGCTTCGCCATGCTATACATCGGCTGCTGGAGTAAACCAACATTCCCTATCAGAAGAAGGGTTAGAATGATGGTACCCAGCGGAACAAAGAAGTGACACTGCTTTATATGGTAGAATTCTGATTTCCTTTAAGGACCATGATATGATATGTCACTGAAATAGTTGGACAAGTGTTAATTGTTTCTGTATAGAGTTAAAGCTTTTCAAGTATAGGCGCCTCCCACGTGCCTGCTAATTTCATTCCACTAAGCATGTATAGTCCATATAAGCGGATTCCCAGCAACACTCTGAAGAACACCAGGAGGGCAGTGATCTCAATGGAGAAAAGTGCATACCTACATAGATCAAGGAATAATTCAGCGTGAGTTTATTGTGAGATATGTGGCAGTATTTATTGAAGGTAATAGTTTCATCCACTGATCCTAAACAGGAGACTAGATTTGCCTTTGTTCTCTTTATCCAGGACAGAAAAGATGACTACTTAGCTGAGCTGAGGTGAGAGCCATTGCCATAGATATCAGCTCTGAAACTTTGTAGAGTTGTGAATACTGCATTTGGTTATATTGGAGACAATTGCCGTGTAGAGGCTCTGGCCTCCTGATGTATCTGGCAAGTTGCTGTGCGGCTTAACACATAAACAATTTAGTGCTTGTCAGCTTTTTACATAGATTCATTATATAATTAAACTTTAACATGGTGTTAAATTACGGGCGTACCTCTATGGCAACATTAAACCACCAATTGGTTACCTTTTATTGATCACCCCCTCTTATGATATTATATTCCCCTCATAATAAAATCTTACATGACTTAAATGGAGAGCCATTTGCACTGTGGATCAATACAGAACGTAGGTGCACAGTAAACGACTATAGGCCATAGGTAACCATGTGTGACATCTAAGTATGCAAGTTTTGTAGGTTAGGTGCGTAGTTTAAACATCCCTAAAAGCAGTTTTTAACAGAACTATTCATGTCCTATTGACAGCCTAGAGAAGACAGAATAAAGATGAACTTAAATATTCTAATATAATATCTCCAGCATATGAAAAGCATTTATTGAATACTGTATCTTTTACAGAAGGTTTCCAAATCAGAGGAACAAAACAGGAAGCCAAGGCTACATACAAGACATCTATCTATACTGATTAAATAAAGTACTAAAGCATTAAAGAGATCCGAAATGAGAAGGATTGCAATATCAAATTCCTACCAATTACTCTGAAAAAAGAGTAAAAGATTAAGAGTTTTTCACTATTCAGCAAACATCAAAAAAGCCAAGAGGAAGTTTAATTCCAAGGAAATAGCTGTAATTATAAGCCATTCCAAGCTGACAAGCAATGGCAATCTCACAGGCACATAGAAGATGATTTCCAACATGATATTACTGACATGCAGCGGAATGGATTGCCGAGGATTTCTGTGAATAGACCTACTTTACACCAGAGAGTTTATTTTGATCAATTCTGACAAAAACAACTGACCAACTGATGTAAGTGGAGACTTAGCTGAAAATCAATCAAAACAGGACATTTTGCTGGGACCGGCCATCTTCTAATGTGCACTTGGTGTCCAAACTAACCAGATGTTGGGGAAGAAAGGATCAATCATTTTGGATTCAAGCAGCCTAATCCTTTGTTCTCATACATATTGAGCCACCACCAGAAATGTTTGACAGTGGCTTATCCCTTTCCTTTAGCTAAGTGTACTTATTGCCAACTTAAGGTTATCTAGAGCCAGGATACACTTGGGACACACCTAATATTTTAGGGATTGCAGTTCTTGGCGCATAAAAAAGTAACTAGCCAAGAATCTGTGAAACCCAATTAGCCATGGTTCCTTAGCACTGCTTGAATGGATGTATGGCCCTATCTAATGTATGCCTCTGATTATTAATAAGAAGGTTGAATGGGCTATCTAAAGTCTACATTTGCTATACTGTTTGTTATTTCAGTATTTTCTTTTTGGAACATGCTTTTCTCACAAAACTGAAATAACAGTTCAGTATTTCCTAAAATGAAACATTATGTATTATGTAATTCGTAATAGGAGGAAAACAATCGTGCTAGAAGGAGACCAAAAAAGGTTAGCAAGTCTTCAGTAGAAGCGAGTGGGCTTGGGAACAGACTCTCAGTTTTGCTGTGACCTAGTTAAAAGACATTTTTGTCTATTACCCGTGGAGCAGACGCAATTAAGCGACATGGACATTCTAATCCCACATGTTCAGCTGCATTCCCACATACTTCCTAAGCTCCGGCTCACAGTGTGTGCGTAAGCGACAGTGGTTGAAGCGCTGACAGTAAGAGCTGAGTTATACACACAGGAAGTTATATGCCAATAGAAAGGGCTTAAAGTTAACAAATGCTTCACTTTAGATAATCATCAGTGACATATTTACATTCCAAATTTTAGGGTGCATATGGCCGTTGCTGATTAACTGTAGAAGTACCTTCCATTTGTTATTTTTTCATCAGACACAGAAGGTAAATATCTATGACGTGTACAAAAATGAAGGTGGAAGGAAGAAGACAGCAAGAAGTCATCTGTCTTTTTAGTAAATGGGCTAAATGTTGAATGATGAGTAAGTTTTCAGAACCGGCTTGGGATCCTATTCTGTAAGTCAGATTTGAGAGCTGAAAAGACTACAGAAGGGACTACTGTGGCTATGTATTACACAGTAATTAAAATGCGTGTTAAGTGAAACCACATTTCTCCAACATTAACAACTGTTAAGAGAAGAGTATCCATAGTATTATGGCCAGCGAATGGATAGAGATTGCCAAAGCTGAGACAACAGGCAACAGCCAATAATGATAACATGACCCGTTTAAGTAAACATGATCTTTATATAATTAGTGGAAACGCTTATGGGGCTCTAGACCTTTTTGTGCTTTGCAACAATGTAATGTAACTGCCCTAAGTGTCCCAAGAAAAGAATACGGAAACAGGCATATAGAAATAGCATTATAGTGCAAAGGGCCTTGACATAATTTCCTTTTAGAAGACATTAAAATTATTTTATCTGTGAACCCCCAAAAGCACCAGTATGCAATACAGGATAATTAGAGAAGGCTCAATGATAATTACTGCTGCTAACAAAAAGAACTGATTATTGAATCTAGAATGCATCATTGACATAAACCATTGTCAGATGACATCCATGTCAAGAGCCCGCCTCTGGTAAAATAAAGAGATGTAATGGTCAGTGGGTTGATTTCTAAATTCTGAATACCTTCCACTAACGTTATAATGATAGCATTGCTATGTGAAACCAAGTGCATAGAACAGTGATGGCGAACCTTTTAGAGACTGAGTGCCCAAACTACAACAAAGACCTGCTTATTTATCGCAAAGTGCCAACACAGAAATTTAATTTGTGATTTATACTCCCTGCTCTGTCACAGTTTTTATTGATATCAGCACCTGAGGACACCAATAAAGCAGAAAATAGTCCCAGGTAGCACTGTCACTTTAAAATAGCTCTGTGTACAGCAAGTCCTGGACTGTCTGGGACTGCAAGAAGGTACCTGGAGTCATCTCTGGGGATGGCCTGGGTGCCCACTGAAAGGGCTCTGAGTGCCACCTCTGGCACCAGTGCCATAGGTTAGCCATCACTGGCATAGAATATCAATGAGTACTAGGCTCTTAATGAATAAAGAGAGACCTGTATATTGAGGATGGGCAGCACTAGTTAAAGAGTTTTTTACGTGATGAATTCTTTCCTCCAGAATGCCATCTATTCAGATATGGAATCTCCAGAGAGACAACAGCACAAAGTGGAGGGGGAGCTTGTCTCACTGCTCAGGTCAAAGAGTCAGACAGAGCCGTCATCAACAAAAAGTGAAGCTACAATGGGCAGAACTGTACCATGCAAGTTACTGGGACTCAAACTTAAAACATCATTTTTTTTAATACAATTTTACAAAGTATTAAAAATCAAATGGTCATTCATCCCTAAAGGATGTTTGGAAAGTTCCTGCTACATTATATATACTGTATATTGTATATAGTAAAGGAAATCTACAAATGTAGCAAAAATAACTATCACAATTCATTCAGAAATTGCAAATTGTGATTTACATAATAGATAATAAAGTGAAAAATATATGTTATATAGTACATACTGGACTATGTTTGCAATAAATTCTCTCTGGACTACCGTACATAACAATTAGAATTCTCACATATTATTATACGGAATTGAACAGGGTTTTGTTCACATTGATAGCCCTGATAATAATAGCAGCATCTGTATTATGAGTTATAATTAAAAGTATCTATTAACATAAAAATATAATTAATAAGTCATATGTTAAACAGAACTAAAGCTATATTTAGAAGACCATAAATAGAAACATATATACATTTGAAATGTACCTAGAACAACAGGAAGATTACAACGACTATGATAATCATGTGTTAATTATAAAAGACAAGTATTGTGCGGGTCATTTTACAGGATTAAAAGTTACATCTTATAAATATTATGTATTCATATTCACTTACATGGCTTCTTTTTTCAACTGCAGGACAGGATCTTGTTGTTATATGCAGAGGGTCAGACTGTGGCAATTTCTCAACCAAATCTTCAGCTGATGTTGCTTTGTCAGTTGCTTTTGAAGATGTCACTTCTCTCGGAAGGTTAGCTGGGATGCTTTTCAGCTCATTTTGTGATCTACTTTCGAACCTAAGTCGTTGTTGGACAAATGAACTAGTACGACCTCTACTCTCTGGATAATCACCTTTCTTCTCCAAAGTAGCCAAATCAAACAGCCCTGTGAGACCAGGTGGGAGGGTTGAGGATACACGGCCTGGTTTTGATAGGTTATCTCTTGAATCCATTGTGCGAAATATGTTGTGCTCCTGAAGGGAATTCATGCTAGATGTAGAGGAGACGCTATGATTGTCAATTAAACTCCCTGAAAAGTAGGTACTTTGGGACCGCTCTTTTAAGAATCCAGATTCTTGGGATGAAGGCCTCCGACCAGTTTTACGCTCTATATAGTCTGCCAGGGCATTTTGCTGAAGCTGTTTAAGCTCTGGTTTAGAGAGGTTAACAGTAGAACAGGCTTTACCATCCCTCTCAAACATTCTACGTCTGTCTGCAACAGTTTGCTCCAAAAAGCTGATATTTTGTCCTCTTTTTTGGACGCTTGAAGATAATTCATTGTCAGATGCTCCAACTTCATTCATCTTTTCTGGCTCTGAGTAGGAACGTTTTTTTTGCTCTGCTGTCAAACGCCTTCTTGCCCCAATCCGAGCTACTTGGTGTGGTACACTTGTTCCTTCTTGACTTTGAGATTCTTGACTCTTTGCAAAGTTGTCTGTGGGTGTAATACTGTGTCTTTCTTTTGGAGCATGTGGAGACACTGGAGACCTACTGTATACAATGGCTGATGTCGGTCTCTGTGCTCTTTTTTCTGGCTTCTTGTATTGTGGTGGGCTAATTTCTAAATCTCTCCGTCTATAGGATGTTGCTTCTAGGACTTTGGACTGTGCATCTTTGATACTGTTCCTGTAAGCCCTGTTAAAACCAAGAGTGTCCTGTGAAGCACTCTGCCACTGGTCTTCTTTATTTGGCATTGTTTGGGAATCAACTGTTCTTTTATCACTGTCTGGCATGGTTTGCAAAACACACTGCTCATTATTAGTCTCCTGCGTTTTGTCTACTTGACTCTCTACTGTTGTTTTCTGAGCATTCCCTAATTTCACACTGCTACTTCCGGTTCTTTTTAACAGCTGAGTCCCAGTCACCTTATCATTAGCTGGGGAACTTGAAGGTTTACAGAATTCACCTCCTAAGATATGATCCTGTGAATTAAATTTACTCCTTATATCTTCAATGCTGTTCACAGATGCTCTGTTGCTTGATCCTCTTGGGCATTGTGCAGATTGTTGGCCATACATGCTTCCTACTGAAGCATGTGATTTTTGATTCTCATGTTCTCGTTGTTCAATTTTGTTAATTTTTTCAAACACTGAAGCCCGCTGTTTAACATCTGTCCTACCATGTGTAACATTACATCCACTTTGGTTGGTTCCTGAATGTAATCTTCTTCTGGGAAAGTCAACAATATTTATTTGAGAAGTTGATGATGGCTCGTGGGAATGCTGGAAGGTAGTATAAGATGTTGTTGAACTATCAGCTTCTTCAATGTGCTTTATAACATTTCCACTATCTAATTTACATTTAAAGTTAGACATAAGTGGCTGCTGTGTTTCATCTTTCTTACTATTTAAGCCAGTACTATATAAGTTCCCACAATCTTCATCCTTATTTATATCAGTGATGGTGTTAGATCTAGATAGTTCAATACTGGTAGCACGGCAGAACACCTCTAGATTTTCTTTGCTGTTGCACAACTCATTCTGAAATGCAGGCCCAGAATGTCTCTTTTTTTCAATATTACCTAGTTCTTGCATGTTCTTTCTACAATCAGTTTGTAGTTGGGGATCAGTTTTACTGGATGACTGAATTAATCTTGAAGAAGATATTTTATTTTCATTGCTTTCTGTTAAACAAGTGTTATGCTCAGGACTAACAGAGAAGTGGAGTTTGTACTGAGCAAAATCTGTAGGCCTATCTTTTACTTTCTTATCAGTCTTGGTTTTGGGTTGGTTTGCTGACAAACTATTATGGACACTTTGACTACTTTTTACATTGCTTTCAAAATGTGGAAAAGAAACTCCTTTACCTCCATATGATGTCCCTTCTTTGGCCAGTGCTGGGTATAGTCTTCCATTATTATTAATTGGTTGTGGGGCATGTGCAAAATGTGGTTCCGGAGATGGAACAGGATATATTCCTGCCGGAAGCATAGGTTGTCCAGGCTGTGGAATCTGTGAATAAATTTGTTTCGGTTTCATAAGAGGGCTACATTCAGGGCTCTTTTCCATTACAGTATGCAATTGTCCTTCCCCATACATTGGTTTCTGCTGCTGATTTATGCTGAAAGCCATAGGTGATCCTGGCCCTTTGGAATGTGTTCGAAAAGACTTATGTTGGTCCATGCTAGACCAAGAACTTGGCCTTTCATGATGTTTAGTTACTGCATAGCTGTCACTCCGAGTAGGTGGCATAGGAGGACCTTTTTCAGTGATATCACTCTCAGATAAAAATCTGTTGTGATCTAATCTACCAGCAGGGCCACCACTGTTTCTAGAGTATCCACCTGAAAATCTAGCCCGGTGTTTGATGAGTGATGAGTTTACCTCATACTCTTCTGACACTCCACGTTGAGAATCATAGACTGTCCTGATATACCTTATATCTGCATGCTTTATTCCATCTTGCAAGTTTCCTCGAGGAAGCATATTTTCCATAGAATAAGATCTCTCCTTGCAGTACATAACAGGATGGTATTCTGGAATACTGGAGTTAGTAGAAAATGAGCTATAAGCAGAATCCCTTTTGTTGTGAAGATGACTCAGTTGATCTATGGAGTTTGTAGACTTTGCTGGAGAAAGATGACAAGGTTGATATGTAGTTGATGTGTGCTCCAGGCTTTCCATGCTACCTCTTGAGCTGTACTGGTCAGGGCTCCTTCTTAAGTACCCATGTTCATAGCTGGAGAGATCGCTTGCAGATGAACTGAAAGAAAAAGACAGAGAAAAGTCTCACTGTTTGAAAGAAACATTACAATGAGCTTATAAATAAACTTGCAGATGAAATGTTTAGGTTATGGGAGGAACGGAAGAGGAACCATATTTGGAACCTACTCTGTTCCCTGCCAGTTGTCATTCCTGCATATTATAAGTAATTGCTTGTGGCTGCTGTGCTCATTCTTTTTATCCACGCAGTGCTGTCAGGATTACACAGATACGTACAGACATAGCCAGAATCCTTGACATTTCATACACGACCCCTATACTGATACCACTCAAACCTCCTACAAACATTAGAATAGTAGACTTGCCAGTGAGCACTAAAAAGTCTCCAAGTAAAGGATACACTGTATGTTTTACTTCTTCTCTTTTTATGGAGTTGAAAGTTTTCTCTGGCAATCTTCCTGGAAACTTGAAGCATTAGAGACATTTGTTTGCTATGAGAAATCTAAACAGACAAGACGAAAGGCAAAAAGAAAAAACACCCAGGCGTTCAGAGATGACTATTAACATGCCGTGCCTGGCTCATGAAGAGGAGCAATCGCCCCCTTTAATTCTAGGTAAACTGAAGACATTGGGGAACATGTACTAAATGCAGTTTACCTGTGTAGTGTTCAGGGTGCGCCAGATTCAGGATTTCTGGCGCCCCCTGCACAGCTCCGAAAGAGTGCACCACTTTTTTTTTTGGTGCACCTTTAACATGGGGCGTGCAACACAATTCTGTCGGACTTTGCATGTTAAATCTGGCGCACGGTCAGACTGAGCACCGGAACACCCGTAATTTGTGTCGCATGAAGACTAGTGCAGACGCACCACAAAAGGGTTGCATACAACACAAATGTAGTGCAGACACTTCTTAAATACCTGTGCAAGCAGGTTGCACTAAAAAAAACACGCTACATCCGACAGAAAACTGGTACATGGCCCCTAGTAAATGTGCCCCATTGTATCATTTTAGAAAAGTGTTTGCTTTGAGGTCTTCCTTCAGCTTATCTGAAATGAATGTTCCAATGTTCAATACATTAACAGTTCACAGTCAACCACCTACTTACTAGGTGAAATAAAAGGGAATATTATCAGAAAAATGACTTTTTATTCAAATTAATGCTTTCTATAACTTTCTATGCTAGCTTACACTGGGTACAGAGCACTCTTAAAGGAGACTTACCATGAAAATCAAGCATGATACACCAGGGATGCTTAGTTATACATGACTGCATCTTAACTGTGTTATCCATGGCAGAAAGTGGTCATTGCTCACAAGCATATTTTTTAAGTTGATTTTAGAATAAATATTTTACAACAAATATAAGAACATTACAAGAGAAAGTATTTATTGTTTTTCATGCTTGATTTTGATGGTAGATTTCTTTTAATTGGTTGATACCTTCTGCATTGTGAAGATCACTTTTCTCTCTTGCTGTGTAAGAACACATGTTAAGAGTATGGTCACTTGAGCCAGAAAAGTTGCAGAATCTCCTCTTACATAAAATAGATTCCATATGATGGGCAAGATTTCTCAGAAGTATCAGAGGTAAAAACTGTACTAGCTACCCATGGAAACCAATTAGAGCTCAGCTTCTACTTTATAAACAGCTCTGGGAAAAAGTTGAGCACTGATTGGTTGCCATGGGCAACTAGAACAGTTCTTCTCTCCCTAAAATCCCCCTAAAATGTGAAAAGAGTTGATTCTACTGACACTGATATCTACAAAACTCATTAAGATAAATGAGGATAATAACATTTCTGCAGTATAACTGATGCCTGAAATCCCTTTTAATGTACATTATTACTTTCCATTCTACAACATTTTCTGGACAGTATTAGGAGGAATGTTTTTTTCCTTTTAAATGAATTTGCCCTGAATAATATGGAGATGTTATTCAAAGAGATAAATACAAATGTTACAATAACTAGCACCATATACAGTATCTACAGTACAGTATAGTGCAATTTTTTCTAGTGAGATTGTTAAAGTTTTATCGAATTGTATTTATGTACCAGCTGACAATACGTCTCCAGGGGGCACATGTACCTTTGTTTTGGCTTTGTGCTCCTGGCTTTTTTTTCTGCTTCTCAGATGTGTTATAGGCTCTTTACTTTTCAACCCCTTACTGACCTGTGACGTATAAGTACGTCACACATAGGCTGCCGCTATATGGACACGGATCGAGGGCATATTCCAGCAAACACCCACCAGTAACAACTGTGATTGGTGCTAGCAGCTTTAACAGTTTTTGCGACTTATAGAACAGTTGCAAAAAAGTCCCTAAAAAGGGGAAATAGCTCTGAATGTTTCCCCATGTCTGCCAATAGCAGGTATGGATTTGTGCCAAATTTGTGTAAAAAAATAATATTTGTAATTGGGTGATAACTTAGGGAACATTGCAGAAAACTTCCCAAAGACAAAATTTAAAGGGAGATTGTCTTAGCCGCAAAAAGGTTGCAAAAGTGTACATGTGCCTTAAAAGTTGCAAAAATGAAGAAAAAGCCAAGCCAAAACAAAGGTACATGTGCCTCTATGAATACCATCTCCATATGATCTCCAGACGTAAGAAGATTTAAAGGGCCAGCGCACCACTGATTGGTGCTGGCCGTTCCACGATAGGGTTAAAAGCCAGCCAATCCCAGGATTTCCTGACGGATCTTTATGCCCTGTGCTGCTGAGAAAGCTTGTGTCCCTGCCTTGTGCCTGTTTATAGATTTCCCCTTGTGACCATGTTTGACTTTGATCCTGTTCCGCCTGCCTAGACCTGTTGCTACATCCCCGATTCTGATTCTGTGCTACCCATCCTGACCTCCTGCCTGTCTCAGACTGTGATTCTGCCTAATGTCTGTGTACCTTGCCATGGCTGCCCTCATGGACAAAGTCGTACCTGTGCAAAAGTGTACATGTGCCTAAAAAGTTGCAAAAAAGAAGAAAAAGCCAAGACAAAACAAAGGTACATGTGCCTTTATGAATACCATCTCCATATGATAAAGGGTTAATCCTTTAAGACGTCATCGTCTGCGGTGGTCCAGTGGGTCCACTACCCATGGAGCCTGACACTACTGTTATCAAAGATAGTGGAGATGGTCTTCATGCAAGCCCCATGAGTCCAGTCTTATCGAGCATGCACAGTAACTATGTTTCCATTCCCCTACCTAATATGACAGCAGGCAATCTTCTGGTGACCTACATGTATGACAGCCATGCATCAAGACATGCAAAATAATTCATAGGAATTGGCCATTGCTTGGACTTTTTGGTTTCTTAATGAGATGACCTAGGGTGGGAGGTACCCTTACAGGTGAAGAATTAAACTTATTTCTTACATTTTTTTTCATTATATAAACAATAATACTATATACACATTTCATTTATGTATTCAAATCTATACACTTGTTCTATATAAATTTGGTTATTGTACTAAAAATCTGATAAAATTGTGAATTTTGCATGTTTTTATGAATTTTGCTCTAATTAATGAGTTGATTATATATATGTATTTCTTATATAGGTCTTTGACTATGCACCATTGTATGGCTTGGCTAAAGCTGGAAAACAGCTGAAATGTTGCTTAACTTTTTTCACTACGTGGGAGTGCTGCCTTCTTTGTGAAATTTAATCGGACTCTTTTTGATGAGAGGATTAGGATAGCACCCTGACTGCTTCATGTAAGACTGATGTCTTTTTGTGTTTATATATACTGTAAATATATACTTTTTAAATATATATTTAATATTAAATGGGTAAATGCTTGTCTGGGTTGTTTAGCTATTTTGGCTATTTGTTATTGAGTCATGCCTTGGGTAATCTGTTGTAACTGAGATGGTAGTTGTAATATTGATGTATTACAGTTAAAAGATTCTTTGTACCATGTTAGACAGTGGTTAAAAAGATGAAAGTTGAGAGTCCTCAGTTGATGATGCCTTTTAATGGCCAACTAAAAAAGATGATAAAATTGCAATTGAAAGCTTGCAATAGTCATCATACCTTTTAGTTAACTTATTACAGTTGTTACTTTGTGATCTATATATGTATGTTTTTACAGTACAATGAAATAGGCATATGCACCATATACACCTTGGCTTGTGCAAATAATATGCAGCCAGCGGTGACCTAATAAAAATACAATTTCATTACAACTTCTAAAAACAAGACTGTGAATGTTAAAGTATTTCCTTTGCTCTGTTGCTCCTATAATAAACCACTGTAAGGTAACACAAAAATACATTAAAAGAGCACCAATCTGTCCTATGGGACCTTGGCTTTGAACCTTAATGCATTGTAGTGCACAACATGAACCACAACTACATATCTTCTTCCACATAACACATGTTCTCATTTAGATGCAGTGTGGAGCACAATTTTCCAGGTTCAGTCAATAAAAAGCATCATAACCCTCTTAGAGCATTGTTTGTTTCCACATCCAGCAAAACATGCTTTAGTAGCACAAGATATCATCTGTGTCAGGTTCAATCAGAACACTTACTCTTTGTTCTTGAAAGTCAAACAATAAACTGTCCATTTCAGGTCTCACATCTTGTACAGATTTCCAGGGAGAATTACACTTGGGACTAAACTGAATGGAGCAAACTATCTGCTGCAGGAGATCAGAATATGCTGGAGCATCACAAAATCCCTGATGCCAATATTTAGAGATGAAGAAACTGAATGACAGGCCATTGTCTGGGATGATTCTTCTGTTGCTTGTACTGAGGTTTTTAGTCAAGATTATTTTAGGATCTCATGCACATGCCCTGGTACTGACTACAACTAGAATCCCAAGCATGTCTTTCTTTGCCTCCAAAACAACATGTGCTGAGAATTCATGAGCAGAAACAGACGTTTGGAAATCCCAGGCTGAACTCCTCACCCTTGGAGGATTGAAAATGATGTAACATCTCTGGCATGGCTCATTCATTGCACTGTCTTCTGGCAGTACTTGCTCACTCATTCGTACACTGGCATTTTTGCATAATTTCTATTTTGATTTTACCGGTCTGCTATTGTTTCTTGGTGGGCTACAATGATTCCATTTTAATCAATATTCCGAAAGAGGGAAGCGGGAGCTGTGAGATAACAAAGGACCCCCTCCAAAACCAAATCTATGCACACACGCCCTCACAGCTATGTCTCCTTTAATTGAGGTTGATCAAGCTCTCTTGGGCCAGATATAACATAGTATTCATGGTATTAGCTCTGATGTCCAGTATTATCTATGGTTTATGACATAAACCATAACGAAATATACAAACATCTATTATTTCCACAGTAAACACATACTGTAGCTTTTTATTGTTTGCATTGCCCTCAGTACAGTTAGAAATACCCAGGCCAGATGCTGTCCTTTCCATATTGTGCTGTGGCAAGGATTCTGCAGCTTATATTTTAATACAAAAAGCTGCACAACCTGAATACATTTCATAGTAATAGTATATACTTACAATCAGCAGCAAAATAATAAATATGAAAGTATGTTTCTATCACACAGATGCTGGATGATTAATCTAGTGCAGTATAAGACTGGTGAGTAGTACTTTGCAGCTCCTATTAGTTGTTCAAGTTTGCTGCTCCACAATATAGAATTTTTTGGCACATGGACTGAATTTTCTGGTGCATGGGCTATTTTCCATCTGATCAAGCGCAGAAAACTACCTGAAAATGGTCTAAAAAGCTCAGTAAATGTGGCGCAGGGCATTTCAAGTGCAAATTACTTGTATTTTCTGGTGTACACAGATTAATACATCTTTCCCAATGTCTTTAAAATTCTACACAACGGGCTCTCTAATACACCTGAATAGCTGGTAATGCTCCATAAAAGTTAAGTGTGGACTAAATCAGCAGCATTATGGAGCAGAGCCTATCACAGCCTGCACCTTGGTCAGATGCTTTTTCTTAGTGTATATGCAATAAATTAAGTGAAAAATGCAGCAATTTTGCAGCATATCCATAGGGAAATCTAGTACGGTGCGAGCCGGGTCCCGGTACATGGAGTGGGCTCGCAGGCCGAGCCCTCTCCATAGCCGGTAAGTCTTTGCTGCATATTGCAGCAACGGCTTACCGGTAACACCCGTGATCGGTGCTAGCTGCCGGTGGCTTCAAAAAGATGCCGGCACATGGGGAGCGGCAATCCGTCGCCATGACAGTCTCGGGTCTTCTGAAGACCCGAGGCTGTCTCGTTTTAACCCATTCATTAAAATGTGCTATAAGCACATTGTAATGAATGAGGAGGAAAATCCCCATATACTGCCATACTGCAGACAACCTAGGGTTAAAGTACCCTAGGGAGTCTGAAAAATAGTAAAAGTAAAAATAAAAAAAAAGTTAAAAAAAAATAATAATAAAAAAACCTAAAAATTCAAATCACCCCCCTTTTCATAGAACTGATGTAAATATTAATAAACAGTAAAAATCATAAACACATTAGGTATCGCAGCATCAGAAAATGCCCGATCTATCAAAATATAATAACGGTTTTGCACTGCGTTTTACCCCGTAAGTTAAAACAGCGCCAAAAGTCATTTTGCCATTTTGAAAAATATAAAAAAAAGTGATCAAAAGGTTGCACAGTCCTAAAAATTACAACAATGAAAACACCATCAAAAGTTGCAAAAAATGACAACACCCACAGCTCCGTCACCAAAGTATGAAAAAGCTATTGGCGCCAGAAGATGGCAAAATAAAAAAAAAATGTGTACAGGAGGTTTTAATTTTTGTATGAAAACATTACAAAACTGATACAAATTTGGTATCCCCGTGATCGCACCAACCCAAAAAATAAAGTAGACATGTCATTTGTGGCACATAGTGCATAGTGAAAGCTATAATATCCAAGCCCACAAGAAAACAGCGCAAATGCGTTTTTTCACCATTTCCACTACATTTGGAATTTTTTGCCCACTTCCCAGTAAAGGCGGTCCCCTACTTAAGAACACTCGACTTACATACGACCCATAGTTACAAACGGACCTCTGGATGTTGGTAATTACTGTACTTTAGTCCTAGGCTACAATAAACAGATGAAACAGTTATCAAATGTGTCTGTAATGAAGCTTTAGTCTTAATATTGATTCTTATGACAACCCAACATTTTTAAAATCCAATTGTCCCAGAGACCAAAAAAGTTCTGGCTGGGATTACAATGATAAAATATACAGTTCCAACTTACATACAAACTCAACTTAAGAACAAACCTACAGACCCTATCTTGTATGTAACCCGGGGACTGCCTGTATAGTACACAGCATGGAATTTTAAATACTGTCACTATGAAGTGCAATTTGTTACGCAAAAATTATGCTGTCACACAGCTCCTTATGTGTAAAAATAAAAAAGTTATAGATTTTTGTAGGTGGTGAGTGAAAAATGGAAGTGAAAAAACTAAAAAGGGCCAAGTCATTAAGGGGTTAAAAAACATCTATTTAGTGCAAAAACCTGTGTATGTCTATCTAAAAACAAAATGGAAACATTTTAACAAGCCAGCACCAATAGTTTCCTAAAATCACGCTGTGCCTTTTTTCTTTTCTTTTTTTTCACTTTAAAGGTGTCTTCCATAAATTGAAATACCTTACCCCAATAGTTATTTAATTTTTGGCAACCAAATGCTACATGTGGGAAATCTGCATTTTCCAGGAGGCACCTCCAGCACCTAGTGTTCTCCTTCAGTTTCATCCTCAATAATCCATAAGGGGAATAATATAATTGAACAAATTAAATTGTAACATTCTATGATTCCAGGATAGGGATTACAACCCGATACCCCTATAGCACTTTTCCCAATCTTCACTAGACATTACTGCCACTTGGTCGTGCCACTTTTTCTTAGATGGATATACTACCCCCTTTGCAAACCAGCAAATTATATATCTATATAAATGAGAGATCACCGTATTCAGTGCCGAAGTGGCCGCCCCTCCCTTCAAGGAAGTTCTTGACACCATAAACACTACAAACACATTTGAGAAAATAATATCACTTCAAACTAACAAACATAACTTATATTTAGACCCCTAGCAGAGCTGGATTAACAGCCCCTTCTCTGTACCCTAGGGAATCATGACAATAATTCCCTAAATTCAGTTTGGCACCAAAGATATTAGAATTATCTCGCCTAACAGAACATTCGGCTAAGAAGCAGACAGCACATCACACCTAAGTACATAATTAGTCAATTAGACTCCCTACTGACACAGGTTGTTCTTGGTTATGTTTTTATTTGTTACATGTTATATAACGTTCAACTTCCATCAGATCTACCACGGCAACATGTATACCATTTAGATTACTATATAAAGAGATAGAAATAAAAATATATAGATTTCTTATGTGACCGGAGCTCCAGACGTTCACAGAGGTTTTCACTCCAAACGTTCACAATAATTGTTCTCGTTTGTCCTCCGTTCTGCTCACAGCACAAATCCACAGATTCTCCAGATATGAGTACGAGTAAAAATCTATATATTTTTATTTCTATCTCTTTATATTTTAACATAGGGACTTCTGGATCAGTCCTGGACCGTTGTTTTAGCTCCGAGAGGGTTAAACAGGGCCGTACCTGTCATGAGGCGAGATGAAAATCTCGCCTCAGGCGGCAGATGTCTGAGTCCTGATGGGAGCAGCATCTTGGGGGAATAAAATGAGGGTGATTCAGGTGCCCATTGCCGCCCGAATCACCAACCATGATATTAATCGCGTCTGCTTCTTTAAGAACACAGACGCGATTAATATACAGAGCGGCGCAGGCCTGTTAGGCTGCGCCACTCTGTTGCTCTGGAGGACCCAGGCGGCGTGTGATGATGTCACGCCGCCTGCGTCCTGGCACAGAGCATTCGGCGGGAGAAGGCAGTAGCTGCGTACAATCTCTGGTCTCCGCGCCGGCTTTGGCAGAGGTAGATAACAATCCCCTTCAAACTCACGGAGGAGGCTCAGGCCATGCATCAGGTAACACAAGAGCTGCTCCTCCGTCGGATCCCCGCGATGCTCACACAGAAGCAGCCCACACTGGGTCGTCCCCACCATCTGTACACAGGGCTGCTGATCAGCCATAGACTCAAGGAACAGCAGCAGCCCTAGCAGCACAGAGTGCAGCAAATGTCAGCCAAAGAGCTGCACCATCTTGGGGACACAATTGAAGATCGGCTGATCAGTCAGGAGGCACTGATGTATGTATATACTGTTTTTTATATGTGTGTGTTTATGGTGTGTATGTTTGTTTATGCTTTGTGTGTGTATATGCTGTATGAGTATATATGGTGTCTGTGTATGGTGTGTACATACTATATGTATGTGTGCATGATGTATATAAACTGTGTGTATATGATGTATGGTATGTATACACTCACCGGCCACTTTATTAGGTACACCTGTCCACTCTCGTTACCTTCTTTGTAATCAGCCATCACATGGCGGCAACTCAGTGCATTTAGGCATGTAGACATGGTCAAGACAATCTCCTGCAGTTCAAACCGAGCATCAGTAGGGGAAGAAGGTGATTTGATGCCTTTGAACGTGCATGGTTGTTGTGCCAGAATGGCTGTCTGAGTATTTCAGAAACTGCTGATCTACTGGGATTTTCACGCACAACCATCTCTAGGGTTACAGAGAATGGTCCGAAAAAGAAAAAACACTCAGTGAGCGGCAGTTCTGTGGGTGGAAATGCCTTGTTGATGGGAGGTCAGAGGAGAATGGGCAGACTGGTTCGAGCCGATAGAAAGGCAACAGTGACTCAAATCGCCACCCGTTACACCAAGTAGGCAGAAGAGCTCTCGGAACGCACAGTACGTCGAACTTTGAGGCAGATGCCGCTACAGCAGCAGAAACCACACCGGGTGCCACTCTTTTCAGCTAAGAACAGGAAACTGAGGCTACAATTTGCACAGGTCATCGAAATTGGGACAGTAGAAGATGGAAAAAAGTTGCCTTGTCTGAGTCTCGATTTATGCTGCGACATTCGGATGGTAGGGTAGGAATTTAGCGTCAACAACATGAAAGCATGATCCATCCTGCCTTGTATCAACGGTTCAGGCTGTGGGTGGTGGTGTCATGGTGTGGGGAATATTTTCTTGGCACTCTTTGGGCCCCATGGTACCAATTGAGCATCGTTGCAACACCACAGCCTACCTGAGTATTGTTGCTGACCATGTCCATCAAGGGGGTCCAACCCGTTACTAGCATGGTGTACCTAATAAAGTGGCCGGTGAGTGTATATTATATGTATGATGTCTATATATTGTATATGTGCATATACTACAGTATTTATATATAGTATGTGTGTATATATTGTGTTTATACTGTATGTTTGTGTATATACTGTAGGGTGTTTATATATACTTTATGTCCAAGTATATATTTATATGCTATAATGTTTATAATGTATATGTGTTATACAGAATGTGTATATGATGTGTATAAATGTATGATGTGTACATATTTTGTGTGTGTATATACTTTATGAGTTTGTTTATAATGTATGTATGAGTGTATAAATATATATGGCTACATAAATATGTGAGTGTATTAATATGTGTAAGAGTGTAGCACTTCATGCACTCTATGGGGGATCTGTATATCGGTGCTGGATTTTAATTAAACTGGGTGTCCTTATATGGAATACTGTGTATCACATAATTTGGTGTGATATTTTAAAGAAGAATTCGCTTTTGTCTGCCACAGACTGACTACTTGTGTGTAAGGTAGCATCATTGGGTCCATGGGGGGGTGGGGGCAGCATTTTCAAGTTTCGCCTCAGGCAGCCAAAAAGCTGGAATCGGCCCTGGGGTTAAAGTTAAGTGTGCAGCACTACACCCAAAGAGTTAACCATTTATTTTACTAACTGCTTGTAAAGGAAAATAAGTGTTCACCTGTCACACCAGATGTTAATCATGGCATGTTTATGATTGTCAGTGTTGTTTCTCTGAACTGTGATGCTTTCTTTTTCTTTAAATAAAATTTATAAAAAAAAAAAAAAAATTATATACCTGCATCCATACACAAAGTGAAGCTACATTTCTTAACAACCGAATTGTTGGCGTGCGGAAGTTGAAGAAATCTAAAAAAAACCTGAGTCACCCCACCAAATAGTGTTGGCTGTGCCTTTTTCAGGGCTGCCATCAGGGCAATACTGTTGGTAATGCCATTCGGGATATGTTCACACCTTTCCTTGCCTTGTCTGATACATCTTTAGGCCTTAGCTAAGAGCCCTATTACACATCCCATTGATCTGGCAGGATGATGGATAGTACATCAAACCACCATGATCACTATTTTACCTCAACAGTTTGTTGTTTAGTCCTTTGTTGGCTGACTGGCTGTATAAATGCACAGGTCAATTGTTAGAAACAAATATGCACACTATTTCCCAAATAACTGGGCCATGGAATAAATCTGTAAGCAGTTTTTTTTCTTCTTTCTTCTTTCTTTTGTAGTCTTCCACCCCCTTGGTTTAGATATTGATATGACATGATACCACTGGATGGTACTGTGGATATTAGCAAATATATGTGCGCTAATTTTGGAAAATTAGTATGAACACCAGATCAGCGAAGTTATGATTTATTATGTCAGACATGATTTTCCTGGCTTGTTTTTGTGTTGTTTAACAAGGTTAATCTTTTGTGTTGGTTTGTATGTGTGACAAACTACTCAATACAATTTAAAAAAAAATAAAAAATCTGTAAGCATGATAGAAGATTTTAGTAGGCTTAGTAGCACCTCTTTGAGAAGACCACCTACTACTGTACACTGAAGTTTACCGTATTATAGTTTATGTTTATGCACCCACTTTTTAATGCAATATACGCATGCATTTTGCAGATTTAGCTTAGTGTCTTTTTCCCCATATGTTTGGCCTATTTCAGTGCAATAGAAGAAAGCTAAAGCATAATTGTAACCTCCTTATTGCTAAAAATAATTATGATTATAGAGCTTTCTTTCCAAAAGGCAATAATGGTTGTTTTAATGACCACAGCCTTTTTGATGCTAATTCACTTCTGAAAATTGTTTATTTCAATTAAGCTGACAGTACACATGGTAATTCTCCAAAGCTAGCCCTGAAATCTACAGAAGCATGTAGGGTGACCATGCCATGTACTGCCTCTGGCACTAAATAGCAGCCCTATTCTCTTAGATGAAGCAGATATAACCCATCAATTAACAAGTAACACTAACAGCCACTGATGTCCCTTGGAGACATTTTAAATGTCTGAAAACTATGACTCCTGTACATCATTTACAACTAATATATACGAAAAATCTCAACTCGTTTAACTTAAAAATAATATTTGTGCAATAAAATTTTACAATGTGCAGGTCTTGTGTGAATAGTTACAATATAATACATTTTTCTCACCTTGAATGGTAAGCCTGGTGCCATGGAGATCCTATCGTCCCCTGAGATATTTGCATCATGCTGGGATTCGGTTGGTTCTCCAGTAACTTGGACGAGTGCCAGGAATGAGGACGAGGAATAGACAGACTGTGCCTATGGAGACATTAAAAATAAATTGAGTACATTAGAAATACTTTTCAAGTCCAAATCAGTAGATTTATGTTTTATTTCATTTGATATTTCGTATATAATATTGTGACATTAAATATATTCTTAACTGTACAGTAGTTACCTGCCAATTTTACCTACAAAACCAGTGATGCCACTGGTGGCTTCAGACATTGTCACTTGTTGTTTTGTGCTCTTTGTATTTCGAGGCATGGAAAATAATCCCAACTATAAAGTTGCCACAAGAACTACTTATTCTCTTCTCGTTCATTAGTTGGGTCTATCAGTAGGTCATGCTAGGTCTGTAGAGCTATGTGAGTTATATCCAGGACAGGATGCAATACATCTCAATTTTTATATTATATACACCCTCTTGGGCATGTTCAGGAGTAATGGTTTCTTAATGCAAATGACACAGCAAACAGTGCTTTTTATTGTTTGTATATATATATTATATATATATATATATATATATATATATATATATATATATATATATATCCAATATAATAATATAATACCTTCACAACAAAAATTATTTTTACAAAACAGAGAATAGTTACTCACTGAGTATGGTAGAAACGTTTCAAGGTAGATCTACTTGCTGTTTGGGAGTGTATGTCAAGCAAGGAGTACATGTCAATATGTTGTAAAATTGCGAAGTACGTGGGCATATAGCCTTTAAAAAGAAGGGACATAGAGCAGCAAACAGGAAAAAAGGGAACATGGGGATGCAGGCTGGAGAAGAGATGTGCAAGCTGAAAAAATAGGGAGACATACAATAGAGACCAAAAGTTTGGACACTCCTTCTCATTCAAAGAGTTTTCTGTATTTTCATGACTAAAGATTGTAGATTCACACTGAAGGCATCAAAACTATGAATTGACATGTGGACTTATATGCTTAACAAAGAAGTGTGAAACAACTGAAATCATGTCTTATATTCTAGGTTCTTAAAAGTAGCCACATTTTACTTTGATTACTACTTTGCACACTCTTGGCATTCTCTTGATGAGCTTTAAGAGGTATACACCTGAAATGGTCTTCCAACAGTATTGAAGGAGTTCCCAAAGATTTCTGAGGCTGGTGAGGTGGTCCTCATGTGAGCCAGTTTCTTGATGGTTTTTGCAACTGCACTTGGGGACACTTTCAAAGTTTTCCCAATTTTTCGGACTAAATGACCTTCATTTCTTAAAGTAATGATGGCCACTTGTTTCCCTTTACTTAGCTGCTTTTTTCTAGCCATAATACAAATTCTAATTCTAGGAGGACTATCAGCTGTGTATCCACCTGACTTGTGCACAACTGATGGTCCCAATTCCATTTATAAGGCAACAAATCCCACTTACTAAACCTGACAACGCCCTCCTGTAATGTGAAAACCTTTTCTGGAGACTCTTGAATCTCTTGGACCTCTTGAGGCTCATCAAGACAATGCCAAGCATGTGCAAAGCAGTAATCAAAGCAAAAGGTGGCTACTTTGAAGAACCTAGAATATAAGACATATTTTCAGTTGTTTCACACTTTTTTGTTAAATGGGTTTTCCCATGAAAGAAAATTCTCAAATTTCAATCCCCTAGTGATGTCAACACAATAAAGATAATTTTTAACCCTTTACTTCACAATTTTACTAAGTTTTATTGCTGTTTCAGCTCTTATCACTCAGAGATGGTCAGTGCAAAAAATTCCAGGGTGTGAGCCATCTAGTTCTGTGAGATGACAAGGTGGTGAGATTATCAGGGTACAAGTTTACATACACTTTCATTTACTTCCTGAACATTGTACTAGTATCTGATATATAGCAAGAGAAATGAGACAGATCAAAGATGATGATCCATGAGATGCCTATTGCACACAATGACAGACAGCTCTCTTACATCTCTCCTATTCCACAAAACACTAGATCTGCTGTACCCCCTGGATAAGGAACTTATCAGTCTGTAGCTTGTAGTTCTCCTCATGCGGCTCCCAGCAGGAATTCAGGGTCTGTGTATCCTTACGTAAGCTCCGTCCTGGACAGCAGGGGTGGGGCTAGAGTGCAGGATGCAGAGAGAGAGAGAAACTCAGCTCCACGGTCGTCACACAGAAATTCAAGATGGAGTCCCGACCCTAAATCAGAAGCTACAGCGTTGTGTCTAGGGGCAACTGAAATTGTGTACACCAGGACTGATAGAGACAGGCTGTGAAATTCTGTATTTTTGTTATTAAAAGTGAATGAGAGAATGTGTTATTTTTGTTATCCTGAGTACATTTAAGAAATTGTCTTCAAGGAAATACCACTTTAAGTTAATAATTCCACATCTGCTAATTCATTGTTTTGATGCCTTCAGTGTGAATCTACAATTTTTAAAGTCATGAAAATACAGAAAACCCTTTGAATGAGAAGGTGTGTCCAAACTTTTTGTCTGTTCTGTAGAGGATCAGGCTGAAAAATAGGGGAACAGAGTGGCACAGGCTGTAGAAAAAGGAGGATGTGGATGTGAGATAAAAAAAAAACATAGAGGGGCAGGCTGTGAGAAAGAGGGGGCATGGTGTGCCGGAAGGGGAAAGAAGAAGATATGTGGTGCAGGCTGTGAAGTGAATAAGTGCAGGTTATGTTAAGATGGGCGCATTGAGGTACTAGCTATGATAAGGTAGCAAGGGGAACATGGTTATGCAGGATGTGTAATATTTTTTACTTTTGTAGTGGATGTGGTTTAAAAAAACAATGTGCTTAGAGTATCAGGGTACAGGTTTATCTACACTTAGCTTCTTTTTTTTAGCTTCTAAACATTATAGTATCTGACACATGGCAAAATAGAGATGAGACAGATCAGAGATGAGAGATGATATGATCCATGAGATGGATATAAAATATAATGACAGTCTCAGCTCTGCTCACTCACCTAATCAATTAACACAGAGTCAGCTCTGCGATATCCCCATCCCCTGGATAAAGACCTTCTCTGTCTGTAGCTAGTCGAGTAAGTCTCTGCACACTGCTGTTTGGCAGCAGGAGGTGCCTGTGTCTGAACTGGTCTTGTAGGGGGGAGGTGCAGAAAGCAGAAAGCACTGCAGTGTGCAAACAAGAGATGCTATTCATGAGAAGAATTATTGGTTTATTTATGGTTTTGTCCAGGGACATTTGTGTTCATACACTTTATATGGTTTTCCCTATCCCTATTCCTTTTGTTCTTATTCCTCAATCTTAATACAGCCCCCCTTCCTCCCCCATGGACTATGAATCTTCCCAGCTCTCTGTCTACACTGTCGTTTTGCCCTGCACAAATGTCGTTGCCCTCCCCCCAGGTCTTTAGTTTAAACACTCCTCCAACCTTCTAGCCATTTTTTCCCCCAAAACAGTTGCAGCCTCCCAATTGAGGTGCAGTCCATCCCTACTGTAGAGCCTATAGCCGACAGAAAAGTCAGCCCAGTTCTCCATGAACCCAAATCCTTTCTTCCTACACCAACTTTTGAGCCACTTATTTACCTCCCTGATATCCCACTGCCTTTCTGGTGTGGCACATGGTACAGGTAGTATTTCGCAGAAAACTACTTTTGAGGTCCTTGCCCTGAGCTTATGGCCTAAATCCCTGAAATCATTTTTAAGGACCTTCCACTTACCTCTTACTTTGTCATTAGTGCCAATGTGGACCATGAACGCTGGTTCCTCACCAGCCCCTCCCAGTAATTTGTCAACATACCGAGCCCGAGCACCCGGCAAACAACAAACTGTCCGGTGCACAGTCTTTGTGACTGATTTCCCTCTCTGTTTCCCTAATAATCGAATCTCTCACTCCCAACACCTGTCTGACCTTGCCTGTGCTCCAATTATCCTTCTTACTGGAGCAGACAGGTCCCTGGTTGCTAGATGTCATATCTTGCTGCATTGCTACCCCAGAGCTGATATTCCCCTCATCCGCCAGCCTGACAAACTTTTTGGGGTGCACCAGATCAGAACTAGACTCCCTGCAACTTTTCCCTCTACCCCGCCTTCTACATGTTACCCAACTAGCTGCCCCCTCACTCTGCACCTCCATACTTACATCCCCGCACCTATCATCCTCAGAGAGTTTGTGCTCCAGGAGCAGCAAACTTCACTCCATATTGTCAATTGCCCGCAGCCTTAAACATGCTCATTTAGATCCAGAATCTGGGCAATTTTCACACATCCCACAAAGCAGTATTCCCCCTCAAATGGCTGTTCAAGGAAAGCATACATGGCCCAGGATGTACACTGTGTAGCAATGCCACTTATGGAATCCATCGTGCTAATGCAAGAATGCAAGAGAAATATGGAAGAAAAGAAGATTTTAAAAGTAAAGTAATACAAAAATACAGCAGTTACCTGCTACAGTCCCTAAAACTTAATTCCCTTAATCCTAAATTCCACTTTGGACACTGCATTCACTTAGGATCATTGCACACTCACTTTTCTGATGCTCATAAAACATTATTTGCCACAAAAATCTGCTGTGTTGACTGCAACAAGATTTGCAAACCACCAAACAAACTGACCACAGAAGTATATAAAGGCTGCTAATTAGATAGCCACACCCCATTATTAATAAGGCAGCATCTTTGCTATACTGTCTAGATAAGCAAGGTGAAGACTTAACCAGCACTATACCCCCACACAATATACAGATTATTCAAGTAAAATACCTTCAGATCTACTTGGTTGCAATTAAACCCACACAAATGAATATCAGAAAAAAAATGTAAATGCACTTATCTATTTGTTGCTGGATCCAAAAAAGTACTCCTTCCCTTAATCCTAAGTCCCACTTTGGACACTGCACATACTTAGGTTCAGGATAAATCAGACATCCTAGGGGTAAAGTACCCTAGGGCAGTGTTGGCTAACCTATGGCACGGGTGCCAAAGATGGCGCTCAGAGAGCTTTCTGTGGGCACCCAGGCCATCTTCCTAGCACAGAGTTCAGCAGACATGACTCAGAGAATCTTCCTGCAGTCCCAGGAAACTTAATAGATGCTGCTCTCAGGGCTATTTACAAGTAACGTATCCGTGGTTGTTTGGAACTGCAGGAAGAGTGAGAAGGTGTGAACAGAGCTGAATTATATTTAAAGGTTCTCCGTCTGATCCTATGATTCTTCCTTTACATTGACACCCTGGAGAGAGGCTACAATGATTGTCCAAATTTGCCCTCTGTCTTTTAACAGTATTGTTGGCTTCAGGGACCATATGCGATTGAAAGTTGTGGACGTACAGATAGCAATTAGTTTCTGCTTAAATTGTGATGTTGGCACTTGACGATAAATAAGTGGATTTTGGTAGTAGTTTTGACACTCTCTAAAAGGTTTGCCATCACTGCCCTAGGGGTCTGAAAAATAGTAAAAAATTTTTTAAAAGTTTATATTAAAAAAACCTCAAAATTAAAAAGTTCAAATCACCCCCCTTTTCCTTGAAGTCATATTAATATAAATAAACAGTAAAAATCATAAACATGTTAGATATCCCAAAATGCCATATCTATCAAAATATAATAATGTTTTTTTCACTGTGTTTAACGGCGAAAGTAGTGCTCAAAGTAGAAAATGGCACTTATTTTGAAAAATATAAAACATTCTGTAAAAAATTAGCAAAAGGCTGTACTGCCCTAAAAATAGAAGAATTGAAAACATCATCAAAAGAAAAAAATAATGACACCACCCACACTCACTCTCACACTCTGTACACAAGGCGGAGTCTCCAGGACTTATACTCCAGTTGATCCGCCGCGCTGGAGGCTACGACTATCACACGCCGGCGCCCATCATCAGAACGCCGGCGTCTTTATTATTTTCTGTGTCCCGAATGAATATAAACTATCATTCTATTTAGTCTTATCCTCTACGGTTCTCCTGACGAGCCCCACTATCAGGGGCGAAACGCGTAGAGGTGGAGAGATGAGAAGATAGGACATATGTTTAATGTAGCACACTAGGACTCCTATAAGAGCAGGGAGATAGAGTAACCTCCGTAGTTGTTTAACCTGTTATCAACTGAGTCTATAAGACAACTGGAGTAATCTCTATACGCTGTAAATGAACCTGCCAATTGGCCACTGAGCTAACCTGCACCATATGATATTCTGTATATATATATATGTGGTGCGCTCTCTGAGCTGTAATAAGTCCTTTTCATTACCATCTGTGACAGTGTACAATTCAAGCAAGAAAGAAGTCGGTGTGTATAGGCTGAAACAAATATCAAATTTATTAAACAATTAATACTAAGCACAACAACGAGATGTCATACCTCAAAGCATTAAAAACAATTAAAAAAGTGTACAAATACACATAAACAAGTGGATCCGAGCCAGTTGCAAGGATCCACAAACGGCCACAGGTCAAACGGTAGAGCAGATACCGGTCCCCCATACATAAGATCAATACATGATTAAATATGGAGGTCAAACAACCCTATAAAGATACCTGTACATTCTTACAAAAGTCCTCAAATAGGGAGGACAAACTGAAAAGTAAATGTAGAAGCAGGGCAGAGTCATTTGGTGTGTTGGCTACAGAGCATTGCATAATATCCATTTCCACTTTCTTTGTTGTAGCCATCTGTGACAGTGTGTCACTATCCTCTAACTTCTGCGCACACTGATGCACACATTGGAGTATTTTTAAGTGTTTTTTCATTAAAAGCTATATTTTAACTTTTCCCCAATTATACCTGTGACCTCCTCACACTCTGTACACCAAAGTAATTTTTTAAAATTTTGTACAGGATTTTAATTTTTGTCAATGTATGAAAACATAAATAATATATAACTTTGGTATCCCCATGATCACACCGACCCAAAGAATGAAGTAGACATGTCATTTGTGGTGAAGAGTGAAAGCCATAAAATCCAAGCCCACAAGAAAACGTTGCAAATGCATTTTTTTTCACCAATTTTACTGCGTTTGGATTTTTTTTCCTGCTTCCCAGTACATGGCATGGAATATTAAATACTGTCACTATGAAGTGCAATTTGTTACCCAGAAAAAAAAGCCATCAAACAGCTCTTTACATGGAAAAATAAAAATTATAAAAGTTATAGATTTTTGAAGGTCGGGAGTGAAAAATGGAAAACTCTGGTTAAAATTGTTTACATATCAAACATTGTACTTCAAATTAGTTGAATTTAAATGATATCTTCTGTGTTTAGTTATGAAAAAAATTGGAATGTATCAAAAATGTCAAAAAGGGGGTTTTAGGGGGTTCAGAATTTTGGGTGCAATTTTTAAAATTTTTATGAAAATCACCAAAACGTATATTTAGAAGCACCTACACAGCTTTAAGTGACTTTGAGTGTCCTAAATAACAGTAAAACCCCATAAATTATGTCATTTTAGAAACTACACCCCTCAATGTATGAAAAATCTACTTTAAGAAGTTTGTTAACCCTTTAGTTGTTTTACAGGGGTTGAAACAAAATGCAGGTGGAATTTACATAGTGTAATTCTTTTTAGACAATACATTAAAGGGAACCTACCACCACGATTCTACCTATAAAGGTAGATCGGGTGGTAGATGGATAAATGGGACGTGAGGATAGCCCTTTTTTGGGCTAATCCTCACGTCCCGGCTATCTTTAAGAAAATTTTAATCGGCGGATATGTAAATTTTTGGGGGTCATGGAGTAGCCGGACATGAGGCTACATGTCGCGGCTATTCCATGCCCCAGTAGCCTCTTCTCTCTGCCTACCATTGCATCTTCGGCGCGCAGCTCTTTGTAGCTGCGCGCTTTCATCCGAATACCCCGCGTTCTGCGCATGCGCAGAACGCAGGCCTGCGGGTGCGCGACCACAGCTCCGAGGCCGGAGCTACTGCGCATGCGCTGATGCCCGGAACTCAGACGATGGCGCGCAGCTACAAAGAGCTGCACGCCGAAGATGCAATGGTAGGCGGAGAGAAGAGGCTACTGGGGTGTGGAGTAGCCGCAACGTGTAGCCTCATGTCCGGCTACTTCATGCCCCAGTAGCCGCTTAAAAAAATTTACATATCCGCCGATTAAAGTTTTCTTAAAGATAGCCGGGACGTGAGGATTAGCCCAAAAAAGGGCTATCCTCACGTCCCATTCATACACCTACCACCCGATCTACAATGTAGTAAATGACGAAAGCCTCCAAAAAGTTTGATACCCAATTTCTTTTAAAACTGCTGATCCCCCATATGTGTTGGTATGTTGGTAAACTGCTGTATGGGCACACAGCCAGGCATATATCGGAAGGAGTGCAATTCAGAGCAGATATGCATTGCCACATTTACAGGATATAGATTGTTTATTTTTCTGTAATTTGAATGTATGGGGTTTACTTTTTAGGTACATCATTTAGGTGGATTCAACAGATACCATATATACTTGAGTGTAAGCCGACCCAAGTATAAGCTGATGCTAATTTTACCACCAAAACTGGGAAAACCTATTGACTCGATTATAAGCCTAGAGTGGGAAATGCATTGGTCACAGCCTTTCCAGTATATAGCCAGCACGCCCCCAGTAGTATATAGCGAGTAATCCCCAAGTAGTATATAGCCAACCAACCCCCAGTGGTATATTTCCAGCCCCCTTTAATATATAGCCAGCCCCCTGTAGTACATAGCCAACCAGCCCTCTGTAAATAGCCATCCCCTGTAGTATATAGCCAGACCCACGTGGTATACAACCAGCCCCCCGTAGTATATAGCCAGCCCCCTTTAGTATATATCCAGCCAGCCCCCTTTAGTATAAAGACAGCCAGACCCTTTAGTATAATGAGCCAGACCCATGTCGTATATAGCCAGCCCCCAGCACATAAAAAAATAAACTGAGTACTCACCATTCCAACGTCCCAGGCCGATCCTCTTCTTTATTCATGCACAAACTATGTTATCAGCAGTTTATTTTTTTTCTATATAATAATAATAATAAGTATAAGCCGAGTGGTGATTTTGCAGCACAAAAATTGTCCTGAAAAACTTGGCTTATATTGAGTATATATATGGTAATAATGATATTTTATTAACTCTTTCTTGGTGGTGGCTAAAAAAATATTAATTCTAATTTAGGGTTATTATTTGAATTTTTTCCATCCGTTCACAGTAGAATAAAAATAATATGTTACCTTTATTCTATTATAGACGGATGCAAAAAATATAGATTTTTTTTTATGGTTGACTTGTTTTGCAGAATATAGAACTAATTGTGTGAGAAATTCACTTGTTTTCTCATCAACATGTATTAATGGGCAGAAAATGTTTATTTTATTTTTTTACAGAGTTGTTTTAGGGCTTACTTTCTGCGGGACAAACTGTACTTTTTCTTGGTATCATGTCGGGGTAAATGTTACTTTTTGATTGCTTTTATCCATTTTTTAGCATGTTCCTAACAGGTTCTACGGAGGCAGCCCTGGATTCCTTCATTAGTAGGGTCCCTGTAATCTCTCTATGACTTACAGTTACATCAGAGTGCGGGAAGGGGTTAATATTTATTGAAATGTAACAAGATATATTCAATGTTTAAAACATTAAACTGTGCCCTACATGTCTAGGATTTTTAACTGAACAATAGGAGTTGAATCAAGATGTGTTTAGGTTTATCTGTCTTAATTTTCTATATCCAAAACTAAATAGGGTATACATTGAGATTGCACCAAGACACGTGTTTCGCAATAGCGCTTCCACTAGGGGAGCGTTTCCTCCAGAGGAAGCGCTAAACATGTGTAGGGACTACGTGGTGTGTTGTCCAATTGTTTGGTATAGTATATCCTAAGTATTTCTTTGTGTTTATCCCTACATTTAGTGTCATATGCTCATTCTGTTCCGGTATGTAGAGTTTATATCTACTATACGGTTATTTGTGCAGTTTCTTATGCAATATATCTTATGGGATATTACACTGGATTGAGACACACCCTTTTTTTAATTTGCTCCTTACTGCTGGCTATGATTGTTTTATGGATGAACTGATAAAATTTTTTATTTTATCTATATACTTAAGAGAATGAATTTTCTTTGTTCAAATTTTTGGTTATCTGCATTACAGCTGGGGGTAAAAATTATTTGCGATTGCCCATACCGCACGGTTTTTATTTTTGGATACAAATACTCTATATAGCAGTAAACAATGTGCTGGGATACATTGGCCCTGTAAGGCCGAAGGCGCATGCCCTAGGTTGGTGTAGGGCCCTGGTTGAATTGTGAAATCCAGCCAGCGCAAAACTTGTTGTCACGGGCACCCCCGCGATCCATACCGCGGATCGCGGGTGCACCCGTGCCTCCGTTGCGGGCACCCCCGCGATCCATATCGCGGATCGCGGGTGCACCCGTGCCTCCCTCCGCTGCCCCACTGCTGCTCCGGTGCACTCACCTCTCCTGGCTCCCGCTCCCGTCCGGACTGGGTCTCGCGCGCGGCCCCGCTCCCTAGGGCGCGCGCGCGGCACTGCCTCAAGATTTAAAGGGCCAGCGCACAGGTGATTAGTATTGGTCATTTCCTGTTTTGTATATAACCCTTTGTTTCCCATCATTCCCTGCCGGATCTTTGTGCCTCTTAGCCTTAGAGAAAGCTTCCTAGCGAGTATTGCTGTGTTCCTGCGTATTCCTGTATTCCTGCGTTCCAGTGTATTCCTGTGTGTTCCCGTTCCTGAGTTCTGTGTTGCCGTGTTACCTGTGTTCCTCCCTGTTGCTGTGTGCCTGTGTTCCCGTTCCCTCCTGCCTGGACCTCCTGTTGCTGACCCCGGACTTGAACCTGACGTTGCATCTCTGCCGCCTGCCCTGACCCTGTGCCTGGACCCGACTACGAGTTTGTCATCCGTTAAGGTACCTCGACCTCGGCTGCCACCGTGGGCTAGTCACACCTGGGAACGACCTAGTGGTATCCTGCCGCAGCAAGTCCAACCCGCTTTGCGGCGGGCTCTGGTGAAAACCAGGTGCCGCTAGGCTCCGGTTCCGGGTGTTGGCTAGTTACATCTCCCGCGGTGGTCCAGAGGATCCACTGATCCTAACACTTGTTTTTCATAGACCAACCATAGTCGTGTGCTGGTGAATTGCAGTCCCTGAATTCTGCTTCCAGCCTACTCTCTGCACCTGTGGGCTATAAAAGGCAGTTTCTTCAACAAGGAGATGCTTGAGCAAAGGCGTGTGTTCTGCTAAGGTGTGTGTGCTGTTTTTCTGTATTCCTTTTGTGACCCTCAGCCAATTTATTGGACTTCAGCATCTGCCCTGCCATTCTGCAACAATTGGCAAGATAAGAATTTCAGTGTGTTATTCTAATGAAAGATCCCCTTATTCTGTTCTTCATCATATTTTACCCTATCTACCAGTGCCACTCCTTGATTATTCGAATATTCACCCTGCCAACTTGCAAAAAATTCTTAATAAAATGAAAAAGTATAAATCCTGGAATCCCACAAAGAAAAACACCAAAATAACTCTTGGCACTAGGGACCAAATATGCCGGGTCACTCAAGAGTTAAGTTAATTAACCTTTAGTAGCAGAGTCTCTGATTGTACAACTCAGTTCAATGACTCCACTTACATTCATCTTACCTGTCTTTTAGCCTCAGTTTAAGTCCTTCTCCTGGGCATATTCCAAAACTGATGGATGAATTTTCTATTGTCGCCAAGCAAGTCGCACAACATCCAGTCCTTTCAATGAATAAACCTCTGTAGATAAATAGAATAACAATTTGTCAGTTTAGAATGCACAAAGGGATCATCATTGATACCAAACAATTTTTAATGCTATATCATATCTATATGACTAAAGTGTGCCAAGAAACAAAAAAAAAATTTGCATGAACAAAACAAATATTATCCTCTCAAGAAAAGTACAAACAGATATTTCTTGTATTTTGAATTCATTTTCTAATATTTTAATATTGTGCAGGGGGAGTTGAGAACATTTTTCTTATGTATTTTCTTGGGTATGCCTTATCTCTCTATTGATAAGAAGGACCCAAGTTAAAGCCTGAATAGTATGGGGCAGATTTATCAAGCTGTCTGAAAGTCATAATTTTCCTAGTTGCCCATAGCAACTAATCACAGCCCCCCTTTAAAATATTCATGAGCACTGGAAAATGAAAGCTGAGCTGTAATTGGTTGCCATGGGCAACTCGGAATATTCTGACTATGGCAAACTGAATTTGGCTTATAACTACTCTCCCTGTGATTTTTATCTCTTTCTGCACTCTGCTTGACTTATGAATTCTAAAAGCACTATCTTCTAACAAAGCAGTTGATCTCTTCATGCTCAGCATGTCTTTGTTTTGTAGCTATATGTAAAAGTAAGAAACAGCAGGGCTAGAAAATTGTCGTCAGAATATAGTGCTTATAAAATACAATAGTCGGGAAGACAGCAGTAAGGGTTAGAAATAACTGCTTAACCCCTTAAGGACGCAGGGTTTTTCGGCCGATTTCTCGCACTCCAACTTCAAAAATCCATAACTTTTTCATTTTTCCGTGTACAGAGCTGTGTGAGGGCTTATTTTGTGCGTAACAAATTTTACTTTCCCGTGATGTTATTTATTTTAACATGCCGTGTACTGCGTAGCTGAAAAAAAATTCCAAATGTGGAAAAATTGAAAAAAAACGTCACGTGCGTCACGTTCTTGTGGGCTCAGTTTTTACGACTTTCACTCTTCGCTCCAAATAACACGCCTACTTTATTCTTTGGTTCGGTGCGATCGCGGTGATACCAAATTTATATAGGTTTTAGTGTGTTTTAATACATTTTCAAAAATTAAACGAATGTGTACAAAAAAGAAAAAAATTTTTTTGCCATCTTCTGACGCTAATAACTTTTTCATACTTTGGCGCACGGAGATGTGTGAGGTGTCATTTTTTGCGAAATGAGGCGACGTTTTCATTGCTACCATTTTGAGGTCTGTGCGATATTTTGATCATTTTTTATTTCATTTTTTATGTTATGTAAAAAGGTGTAAAAGTCGCATTTCGGACATTTGGGCGCCATTTCCCGCCTCGGAGGTCACCGCCGGCCGTAACCGTTTTTATATTTTGATAGATCGGGCATTTTGGGACGCGGCGATACCTAATATGTCTGTGATTTTTACTGTTTGTTATGTTTTATATCCGTTCTAGGGAAAGGGGGGTGATTTGAACTTTTAATATTTTATTAATTTTTTTTATTTTTTAAACTTTTTTTTTTCTTTTTTTTTTTCACTATCTTTTAGACCATCTAGGGTACATTAACCCTAGATGGTCAGATCGCTGCTACCATATACTGCAATACTTCTGTATTGCAATGTATGGCATTTTTGCAGCACATTCATTACAATGAGCCACTGGCTCATTGTAACGAATCTGCAGCTGCCAGATAGCCTCGTGTCAAAAGAAGACACGAGGCTACCTTGACAACCAATCGCCGCCCCCCGATGACGTTCGGGGGCGTGGCGATCGAAAAAAAGATGGCGGCGCCCGCGCGCCGCCGTCTTTTAAATGCCGCCGGCGACTTTGCCGGCGGCAACGGGGGGGTTAATAGCCGCGATCGGTGCTAGCACCGACCGCGGTTATTAGCGGTGGGGGTTTTATGCATTTTGCAAAAACCCCCACCTTTGTATGAAGAGGACTCAGCCCGTGAGCCCTCTTCATACATCCCTTATACCTCTGCGCCGTAGAGCTACGGCGCAGAGCGTTAAGGGGTTAAAGCTGTATAAACAAATACAGAAAGTACTAGGTTTCCATTTTAGGAGAACTAAGCAGAAATAAATACATGAAGATTTAGGTAAGGTTATTTCATTCAGTTCTCCACAGACATTAATATACTATGGGGCAGATTTATCAAGTGTCTGAAAGTCAGAATATTTCCAATTTCCCATGGCAACCATTCACAGCTCCCCTTTAAAATATTCATGAGCACTGGTGAAATGAAAGCTGAGCTGTGATTGGTTGCCATGGGCAACTGGAAATATTCTGACTTTCAGACTGCTTGATAAATCTGCCCCTATGTGTCACTTCCTGTTGCTGTTAATTTCTTTACAGCTGAAAAAAAACGCAGCCACTTACCTGTTTTTCCCCTATTAATAACAGATGGTCTATAAGAACCTGCAAAATGCATGTGTGAAGTTTGCAGCCTTTTTTTGGTGTTCACAGAAGAAAGTTACTCCTTAATTTGGATCATATTGCGCATGACTGAGATACTAGGAATGTTATTTTGTGCCTCTATGGGTTACTGCAATACTACTCTACCAGAACGCTTATTAATTCTTGCAGGTTTCCCAATTAGTACAGAAGTCATACTAGAGACTCTGTCTGGCAAGGAAGGGCTAAATGTATCATAAGGAGCAAGCCCTGAATTAAGCTTGCATATTTGGAATAATTTGCATTCCATACATGTTGGAAAAAAAGTACTTTAAAACTCATGCAGGTGTCACTTTAATTTGCAGAAGAACAACATTTTTCAGCTAAAATTAGAATACAGTTGATCTCATAAAAGGTTGCGTGTTGAAAAGTAAAACTCATTCATGCCAATCCCATAGCCACCATATAATATTGTTTTGTTTCAGAAACTCTCAATGAATTTATTATTAACATTACATTGTCACTGTCAACATGTTCCTATATACAACTTGCATTTTCTGCCATTTTATCAATTTCTTCGAGATCCCCAATTTGTTTGATTAGTTTCACACCCAGACCCCGCACAATCAGGGTACCTATAGATAGAGCCTATCCTGGAAATTGAGCATAGGGCTCCATCCAGGGGTGCACCGGCCATGAGGGAAGTTGTGCTTCTTTCCTCATGCAGTACCACCTGCAGCATCACCTGCAGACCTCACACTTAAAAAAAATTTTTTCTTCATACTTGATGTCATAATCAGTGACACTGTTATATAAAAGTAACCTGATATATTGCTAAAGCTTGCCTCAGGCAGCAGAGAGTTTAGCTTCACTCCTGGCTACATCCTCTGTATAGTGAATACAAGCTGGATATCAGTTCTTCAAAATGTCAACTATGGATCGAGCTCTAGGCTTCCAGCTCCAACCAACATACAGGTTTCAGCATCTGGACAAGTATTTGTGCAGAATCCATAAGTCAGACCTTTACTGATGATATATCAATTCAATGGGAAAGCTCCCAACACATACAGTTAACTGAACCGAAGTCCAGCTCCTATTCACCTAAATGTAATTCTAGACTCCTTTCCCTTGTTCTAGGGGGGATAAGAGAGGTATTTCATGGGAAGTACAAGTATTTTCTAAAAACAGACATGTCAGGAGAGGTGACAGTTCCTCTTTAATGTTGTGTCAGCACAGTGTCAGAGCCCCACTAATCTGATATTGATAGGTCTCATATTGCATATTGATTGGAAAAGAATACTCTCATAATAATTCTGTAAATAAATATTTAATAAAATTTAATTCATTATAGAGGACCTGTTATCTGACAGAATGTAAAGAATATACTTCTCTTACCAAGCAGATAATTCTGGAACATATTTTTTGTTTCTCCTAGAGGTTTATAAAGACACTTGCTAATTCTGTAGGATTGTTCTGTGCAGCATCAACATCCTATTTACACCTGCAATCTATCTCTCTATAGACCTCCATGAGTTGGCTCTAGACCATTGATCTCTGTTGTCATGAGGCACCTATAAACCATACCACAAAATGTTGTTACTAGAGCACAGACAAAATGGGAGCCCCCATAATAATAGACAGAAACTAGAAGAAAAAAATCAACAATCCGAAAACAGATTAGAAAAATGCAATATGTTTCACTATGTCAAAAAGAAAATTGTTGACATATTCCCTTTAAATGTCTACTTCATGGTTGAGAAACCAGTTTCACTGCTTCTTGGCAGCACAAGGTTCATTTTCTCTACAGTTATAAATCATAAAAGAAGTTTATCTAATGTGTTCTGAGCATGCTGATATGTTTAATATATTCATGTCAAACAAAGTATTTTATTTCTAACACAGGCACTCTGGGTACTATCTAGGAGACATTATAAAAAATCTCTCATGTCACTATTTTAATGTCAGATGAGAAACAGATTACACGTTGTTCTATATCAGGGGTCTCAAACTCGCGGCCCGCGGGCCAACTGCGGCCCGCGGGACAACATTTTGCGGCCCCCACCTAGAAAAGCACCGCCCGCCGTGTATTCACGGCGGCGGTCGGGAAGCGCTGCATGGAGAGGGCTCACGGGCTCAAAGTCGAAAATGGCACTTTTTTGCCATTTTGAAAAATATAAGAAAATCTATAAAAAGTGATCAAAAGGTCGTACAGTCCTAAAAATGATATCATTGAACATATTATTAAATTTCGCAAAAAATGACACCACCCACAGCTCCGTACACCAAAGTATAAAAAAGTTATTAGCGCCAGAAGTTGGCAAAATCAAAAAAAATAATTTTTGTACAGGAGGTTTTAATTTTTGTAAATGTATGAAAACATTATAAATCCTATACAAATTTGGTATCCCCTTAATCGTACCGACCCAAAGAATAAAGTAGACATGTCATTTGGGGCGCTCAGTGAAAGACGTAATATCCAAGCCCACAAGAAAATGGCACGAATGCATTTTCATTGCATTTGGAATTTTTTTCCCGCTTCCGAGTACATGGCATGTAATATTTAATACCATCATTATGAAGTGCAATTTGTTACGCAGAAAACAAGCCCTCACACAGCTCTTTACGTGTAAAAATAAAAAAGTTATAGATTTTTGAAGGTGGGGAGTGAAAAATGGACATGAAAAAACAGGAAAGGGCCCGTAACCGGTTAATCCCCTTCCCTCCGGTACTTGAAGAAGATGAAGTCGCCGCTCTGAACGCACTTGGTGCAGGTCAGAGCGGCGACTTCATCTTCTTCGATGGGAGGGACACGGGGAGGCAAGTACCGGGGGGGAGGGGGGGATGGAGTGTCCCTGACTGGGCTCAGTGCGGTAGGAGCTTGGGACCCCTCGGTGCACAGGACACGTTCATAGAGAAAACACGTCTCCCCGCTCGGGGCTTTCCTTGCGCTGGGAGACGCCATGACATTTGAATCTGAATAATGATATTTTGTAAGCGCATTTTGTGTGGAAAACTTGATGCGGCCCAGCCTTACCCAGAATCTACCTTCAGCGGCCCCCAGGTAAATTGAGTTTGAGACCCCTGTTCTATATGGAGTGTGAATAAAAGAGCAGATAAAATGTATGTAAATATTGTAGGGAAAAGAGACGGTGTTGCAAAGGAGCCATATACAAGCGGTCCCCTACTTAAGAGCACCCGACTTACAGATGACCCCTAGTTACAAAACGGACCTCTGGATGTTGGTAATTTACTGTACTTTAGTCCCAGGTTACAATAATCAGTTTTAAAAGTTATCAAAGTTGTCTACAATTAAGCTTTATTGTTAATACTGGTTCTTATGACAATCCAATATTTTTATAATCCAACTGTAACATAGACAAAAGAATTTTGGTTGGTGTTACAATGATAAAATATTCAGTTCCGACTTAAATACAAATTTAACTTAAGAACAAACCTACTGAGCCTATCTTGGACGCAACTGCCTGGTACTTGAGAATTTCTATACATGCATACTGTACTCAGAGTGGTACATATGAGCTACATGGAGAACAGAAGAAAGCTTATCTTCCCAAGAAAAAAGAAATCGAAATGTCTGACCCACCAAACCTTCCCTGACAACTACAGCCCAGTCAGAGTGTTAAAGGGTCAGCCCATCATTATGGAATTTGGAAGTTTTGTTTGAAATAAATATAACTGGGGAGATTGATTCTCTGCTAGTTATATTGAGTTCAAAACACCAGTCTTATTGAATTACCCCAATGTGTGTATATCATCAAAACCAAGAACATTTCATGTAGGCCTCAAAATGTGTGATGCTAGCAAACAGGTTGTCTGTGCATTATAATACCTGTGAGAACAACAACTGTGTTCCTGAGTCCTAGGAAGTTTTTTTCCAATCCTGGCAGTCTATAGTTAGTACCATAAAAGCATGTAACATTTTATCTATGATAATGTAATACATTTTACTTTACTCTAAGAATTATCATGCAGTAAAAAATGTATCACCTGGCTTTAATCAGTCCTGAACAAATTCCTAGTTCACAACAACCTGCTTATGTGAATATGCACACTACTCTATCATTCAGTCTCAATTACATTATACATTGACAATTGTATTGTGATGCATTGTAATTATATAATTGTATACGTCCCCATTACTACCACTCCCACCTTGTCTGGGTAAGTGATCTTGTTCAGAGAGAATGTTTTACTGCATGACTTACTGCATAAACAGAGGTCTGAGAGTAGAGTCCCAAATCAGCTTACCAAATGGGGCGTTAAGGGGTTGTCCGGAAATAAAGAAAATGTTATAAGTTCAGTGGGAGGCCGATGGTGATGAGTTAACCACAACCATGTAACTGATAGAAAAGGAGTGTTAGGTTGTAGTTGGTGTAAGACTTTCGTCATCATGTCACCACTGGTTGATATATACAAACCAGCAGTGGTTTATTGTTGTTAGAGCTCCCACAGCGATATATTACATTTTTTTTATTTTCGTACAACGCCTGTAATGTCCCCTTCTGCATGCCCCACAGTCAGCTTTTGATGCTTCACAATTTGATTGGCTAATATTTCAGACTTAATTGATGTTGTTGCAGAAAACTGTTCATCCACATCATCAGTCTCCGCCGAGGGACTTTAGGTATGAGACAAGAAGAGTTTTATTTTACCAAAAATGAAACAGTATCATAGTATCATAGTATATATGTCTGGAAAAAGACGCAAGTCCATTAAGTCAAACTTTTAAGCATCAAACAAATGTTTTTTCCCCATAACCCGTGATATTTTTTCTCTGCAGAAAGGTACCCAGGCCTCTCTTGAACATGTACATAGAGTCACCCATAACAACCTGCGGCAGAGAGTTCCATAGTCTCACTGCTCTTACAGTAAAGAACCTTTGTCTATGTTGATGGTAAAATTGCCTCTCCTCTAGGCATATAGGATGGCCCCTTGTCCTGGTCACAGGCCTAGGTATATCTTTGGAGAGATCCTTGTACTCTCCGGTTCAGGTATTTGTACATTGTAATGAGGTCTCCCCTCAGTCGTCTTTTTTCTAAACTGAATAATGCCAAATGTTGTAGTCATTGTATTCTAGTCCCCCCATTCTCCTAATAATCCTGGTTGCTCTCTTCTGCACCCGTTCCAGTTCTACTATATCCTTTTTATACACTGGTGCCCAAAACTGTACAAAATATTCCATGTGTGGTCTGACCAGGGATTTATATAAGGGCAAAACTATGTCTTTATTATGAGAATCAATTCCTCTCTTGATACATCCCATGATTTTATTTGCTTTAGCAGCAGCCGCCTGGCTCTGGTCACTAAAATTAAGTTTACCCCGAAGTCCTTTTCAGCTCCAGTTTTACCAAGTAATTGACTGTTTAGAACATAATTATACTTTTTATTTCCATGGCCCAAGTGCATAACTTTACATTTATCTACATTAAACCTCATCAACCATTCTTCTGCCTACTCCTCAAGCTTCCACCAATCCCTCTGTAATGCTAAACTATCGACCTCAGTATTTATTACTTTACACAGCTTAGTATCATCTGCAAATATTGAAACTTGACTGTGTAAACCCACTACAAGGTCATTAATAGAGATGAGCTTACATACTCGTCCGAGCTTGATGCTCGTTCGAGCATTAGCGTACTCGCAACTGATCGTTGCTCAGACAAATATTTGGCCAGCTTGAGAAAATGGCATCTCCCGCCGTTTGAATTTTGGCGGCCAGAAACAGAGCCAATCACAAGCCAGGAGACTCTGCAATACTCCCAGCATCACGTGGTACACTTACATGTCGATAGCAGTGGCTGGCTGGCCTGATCAGGTGACCCTGGAATATACTAGCCACTGCCCGCGGTGCTCAGATCATTCTCTGCCTGGATGCCATTAGGGATAGAGCTGCTGCTGGTCAGGGATAGTGTTAGGGTGTTCTATTTGATTAGTGTTAGGCAGGAGTGATTCTACAACAACCCAACAGCCCTTGTTAGGGCTACAATAGCAATATTTTTTTTTTAATTTGCTTGTGGCTGGGCTTGCTGGCACTAGTAGTGCAGCTACTACCATATTGTGACGAATTTGTAGGGAGACTTGCGAACATTATTTTTGGCTCTTAGTGACACACATATCCATTTCAAACAGCTAAGTTGGACAATTTATTGGGGGTTTGATTGATTAAGGAACAGTCTACTGATTTTTAATTTTTTTTTCAAAAGTGAAAGTGAAAGTCACAGCACAAAATCCTTTTGTGTGCTGTCAGTGGTGCAAATGCAATTTCATCTAGCTTAGTCTGCCTGCTACTGTTTAGCAAGCAAGTCTCCAGAAATCCCATACCACATTCTCTCTGCCGGTGAAGCGTACTGCGTGTTTCGTTCAATAAGAAATAAAAAAAAAAAAAAAGTTCTAAACACGAAAAATACATTTTCTCTTTTAATTTTATTTTTGTGGTGGGAAATCTCCGTTATAGCAATCAAATAGTGTCATGGTCAATTATTGGGTGTTTTAGATGCTATCTCGCCTCACTCGGTCACTCTGTCATTGCCATGCTGTTGCCCATAATTTTGGCATAATGGTGCGATTAGGCAGCCTCAGAGGCATCTATGCATTCTGCCCCTGCTGTTTCCTGTTCATTTCCGTGGTGTTTCCATCCTTCTCTGAGGTTTCCAGGTTTTTGGCCAAGCTTCCCTGTGCAGAGCCTTGGTCCCTTTGAAAAATGCTTGAGTCTCCCATTGACTTCAATGGGGTTCGTTATTCGAAACGAGCACTCGAGCATCAGAAAAAGTTCGACTCGAATAACGGGCACTCGAGCATTTTAGTGCTCGCTCATCTCTAGTCATTAATAAAAATATTAAAAAGAAGTGGCCCAAATACTGACCCCTGTGGCACACCACTGGTCAGGGCAACCCAATCTGAGAATGTTCCATTAATGACAACCCTCTGTTTTCTATCACTGAGCCAATTACTTACCCAAATACACATATTTTCCCCTAGTCCCATGTACCAACCTTTTATGTGGCACGGTGTCAAATGCCTTTAACCCCTTCCCGACGCGCGCCGTACTAGCCGGTAAGTCTTTGCTGCATATTGCAGCAAAGGCTTACCGGTAACACCCGCGATCGGTGCTAGCACCAATCGCGGGTGTTTTCTCCGCGATCGCCGCCGGCAATGCTGCCGGCGGCTTCAAAGAGATGACGTCACGGGGAGCGGTGATCCGTCGCCATGGTAACCTCGGGTGTTCCGAACACCCGAGGCTACTTAGTTTTAACCCATGCATTACAATGTGCTAATTGCACATTGTAATGCATGGGGAGTAAAATCCACATATACTGCTATACTGTAGTATGGCAGTATATGATAGGATCGATCAGACTACCTAGGGTTAGAGTACCCTAGGGAGTCTGAAAAATAGTAAAAGTAAAAATAAAAAAAAGTTAAAAAAAAAAAATTATAATAAAAAAACCTAAAAATTCAAATCACCCCCTTTCACTAGAACTGATATAAAAATAAATAAACAGTAAAAATCATAAACACATTAGGTATTGCCGTGTCCGAAAATGCCCGATCTATCAAAATATGATAAAGTTTTTTCACTACGTTTAACCCCGTAACAGAAAATAGCGTCCAAAGTCGAAAATGGCATTTTTTTTGCCATTTTGAAAAATATAAAAAAATTAATAAAAAGTGATCAAAAGGTCGCACAGTCCCAAAAATTATAGTAATGAAAACGGCATCAAAATTCGCAAAAAATGACACTATCCACAGCTCTGTACACCAAAGTATGAAACAGTTATTGGCCCCAGAAGATGGCAAAATAAAAAAAAAATATTTTGTACAGGAGGTTTTAATTTTTTTAAATGTATGAAAACATTATAAAACCTATACAAATTTGGTATCCACGTGATGGTACCGACCCAAAGAATAAAGTAGATGTGTCATTTGGGACGCAGAGTGAAAGCTGTAAAATCCAAGCCCACAAGAAAACGTCACAAATGTGGTTTTTCACCATTTTCACTGCATTTGGAATTTTTTTCCCGCTTCCCAGTACACGCCATAGAATATTAAATACCGTCACTATGAAGTGCTATTTGTTACGCAGAAAATAAGCCATAACACAGCTCTTTATGTGGAAAAATAAAAAAGTTATAGATTTTTGAAGTTGGTGAGTGAAAAATGGAAGTGAAAAAACTAAAAAAGGCCAAGTCGTTAAGGGGTTAAAAAGTCCAGATATACAACATACACAGCGTCCCCCAGATCCAGTCTGGAATTTACTTCCTCATAGAAACCAATCAGATTAGTCTGACAGGACCGATCTCTCATAGACCCATGTTGACGCTGAGTTAAAAGGTTATGTACAGTGAGATACTCCAGGATAGCATCTCTAACTCACCCCTCAAATATCCCCCACCCACCCACAGAATTTAGTCTCACGTGTCTGTAGTTTACAGGATCGCTTTTTGATCCTTTTTTGTATATTGGTACCACATTTGCTATGCGCCAGTCCTGTGGAACATAACCAGTCCTCAGTGAAATTTCAAATATTAAAAATAACGGTCTGTCTATCACGGTACATAGTTCATGTAGAACCCGGGGGTATATGCCATCTGGCCATGGTGATTTATCTATCTTTGAGGTTGCGTGCAGCGCTGTACCTCTTCCTTATTTAAACTGTTGACATTCCAAAGAGAATTTACATCATTCCTTATCGTGTCTTCCACCAGGGGGTTTTCCTGGGTAAAGAACAGTCGAGAAGGCGACATTCAGTAGATTGGCCCTTTCCTCATCTCCTTCCTCCATGACCCCCATGTTATTCGTAAGAGGGCCCACACTCTCCGTTTTTAGTTTCTTATCATTTATATGCTTGAAAAATAATTTGGGATTATTTTTGCTCTCCCTGGCAATATTTCTCTCACTCTCTATTTTTGCGGCCTTTATCTGCTTTTTACAGGATTTATTTTTCTCTCTATAATCCTGTAATGCCTCATAGCTACCTTCATGTTTTAGCACCTTAAACGCCTTATCTTTCTCACTTATTGCTTTCCTTACAAGACTAGTTAGCCACATTGGCTTTTTTTTTGTTCCTCATTATCCTATATTTGTCTGGTATTGTAGCTCATTCTAATTTGTGAGTAGATGCACTATTCTGGACAATTTCTTTGATAAACTCACATATTCTAAAATCATAAAAATGGATGTTGATGAAAGAGCTTTTTTTTAACCAAAGAGATGGCTTTCAAAAGCCTGCAGAGATCTGCATGTTTGCCTCCTTTTTGATCTAATGACACTTTGCATTAAAAGACTCTTTCATTATGTCTTCCATGGGAAAACTACTCATCAGAGTGTATAGACCAGGAGCATACTTGATTATTTATGAGATGTTGTGTACCCAATCCATAGAAGTGCTTGGTAAACAGAAACTTCTTAATGCCTCAAATAAATGCTAGGCCTCTTGTCCATTTGTAAGGTGTATGCCTTCTTCTGACTAATGTTTGTTTTTTGGGATCATTCTAATGAATTGCATGTAATCTGTTGTCTTTAATACAATGGAAACAAGTATCAGTAGCTCTACAGGCGCCGGGAAAAGTGTGGAAACTAGCAGGGTAGCCATTTTACTTTTTCAGCACTCGCTCAGCTTATGAAAGACTATTAATGAAATATGTGACACATTAGAAATCATTGGTGTGATACTGCTGTAACATTTTTGCAAAAATTCTTGTTCCCTGTGTATATTATATTGGCATAGTTCTGCTTTACACCATGTATAATCCTGCAAATTAACAGCTTCTGACTATTTGCAGTTCAAGCACAACATTTTTTGTTTACAAACCAATAGCCAGTCTCTGCCCTAGCTTTGTGTCCTGGTTGTACTGATTACTGTTATGATCAGTAGAGTTGCTTAGGTATATGGGCTGAAAAAGGGGAGGGGGTATTGCTCCCTGCTCACTAAGGACGAAGGAGGGGGAGGTCATGTGACAGTGTTCTCTGTGTGCACTCTAGGTAGCAGAGCTGCTGCAGAGTGTGGTGCTCTGTGGATGTAAAAGTCTGCTATACAGCATAGTGAGATAAAATATCTTCCTATCAACCCCTCCATCCCAGTCTTTGATTCTGGAGAAATGTCTCTTTCTCTGCACCTCATGCTGTGTCATAGACTCATCTGCACTCCTCCACCACCTTCTATCCTGGGCACTTTCTACACAGTACAGAGAACCTACTAACCCTTAGACTTAACAATTTTATGGCTGGTTTTTACTCCTTAATACATGCTGCACGCTCCTGCATGTGATGAAACATGCCAGGTTAGTCACCATATAGATCCTCTATATATAGTTGGCAGTGCTCAGTGGATTTATTTGTAGAAATCTTACTGAATTTCCTGTTACATTGCAGAATGAAATAAAATAATGTTTTATGGGAAGTGAGGGCAACCTCAATTCAACTCAGCTTCAGGGCAGGTACAGAAAGAGGTTAGTCTCCACCCATTTCACTGCTGGGGAGAAGTATATTTGACAGCAGTTTGAGAACAGAAAATACCATAACTAAAATTAAGATGTTTTTAATCTCTGTAAGGCTCCCTTTATATCACTTAAAATGCAGCATGATTCTTTAATAGTAAAAATGATGGATACTATAGCAGAACCTGGTAGACCTCTTTTTAAGGTCCATTACAGACCCATCAACAATGGAATTTTTGAATGCAGATGTGAACTAATATATAAAAGTAAAATCTATTCATTTTCATGCAATGCTCTGCAGCTCTGCCAGACAGAGCTGGAGGACTGCTTGTCATAGGAAATGGTAGAAAGCTATTAAAATTTTCTGGGATGAAGTCCCAGATTAACCCACTGGGTCAATAGTAAGGTTATCTTGACTTGTTAAGTTTGACACACACACCTCTGGTAACACAGTAGTTGCCTCTTAGCAAATCTTTTTTGGCACCTGTCCTGCTTGAGCTTAACTCTTCAGCGGTCTATGACAAGTTCTTGAATGAAACCTGTCAGATAGGACATGGCGTGACTGAGGAGCAACAGATCTAATACACAGACTGCCCGGCAAATTAATCAGCAAGAAACGTTTAGAGCAGGGATAGGAAAACATATTCTTTCCATGGATTCATATGTCATGTAAGTCCCTTATCTCGACTACACAAGATCCAAATGTAAATGTATGTCTAACTCTCTATGAAGCTTGTATCAATGCATACAAATATTGCTGAAGGAACTATGTATGTTTTTTTATGATGCATCCATACTAATAATGTTATTGAGATATCATCCCTTCGAAGCATATTTTGAGAATATTTTTGTAATATGATGTCTACTTGAACATGAAGTCAGAGGCATACAGTTGCAGTGTACAGAGGCATGACTTGGAACTGCTGGGCCTCAATGCAGGCCACAGCCTATAATCTTTTGTTTGTACTACCAGTCTCTGCATATTAGAAAAAGACACCTTATTAGGTGACACAAAGCAATTAAAACATTAATTCAATATGAAATTGCTTCTGTTTATAAATAAACACATACAATAATGTGTGATTGTTAATAATTAATTGCTAATAATATATAAAAGTATGTTGGATAAAAACTCTATGTTTTTTGAAATACAATAAAACGACATACAGTTGCTCGTGTTATATAGCAACAACAAGCAGCTGCTTTGTCATAAATACATTAAAAGATAAAACCCATTAACAAAATAAACTAGAATTTCTAAAGAGCCTTAAAGTCAAGCACACATTACAGTAGTAACAAAGCACTTTATTATACTTCCAGCTAGTAATCCACCCACATATTCAGACTTTTCATTTAAAAGAATGTGCTGTGACCGTTCCAGATTATTAACATACAATTGGATAATAAATGTATAGAATAGCAGCGAAAGGCCATTAAAATTACATGATGTGACGATCTTTTGACAACCATGCATTGAAGGCTAATCAAAAAGACTATGCAGACCACACACAATCACATGCACAAGCATAGAAGCTGTCTATTTTTAAGTCAGCAGAAAAGTGTTTGGGCTTGTTGCACCGGCCTTAAAGGAAATTTATCGTCAAAATCAAGAATGATAAACCAGTGGCACTAACTCATAGATCCAGATACCATGACTGTACTAATCTTATATTTGTTATCCATGGTCTCCTCCCTTCCCAAAATCTACTTTTAAAATCATGCTAATGAGCCTAAAGGGCTACAGTGGCAGTTCCTAGAGCACAGAGTCAGAGCCTGATGTAATCTCACTGCAGCAGAGGAAGTGTCATCACATTATAACAGCATATGAATCTGCAGCACAGGTGGCTCTGGGAACCTCCTCATTAGCATTTTTTTACACGTTCGTTTTAGAAGGAAGGAGGCCATCATTAACACATATAAGAAGATTACCACAGTCACAGTGCCTGGATCTATTAGTAAATGTTCCTGGTTTATCGTGATGGATTTGGATGGGAGATTTCCTTTAAATCCTTCTCCCTTCATATACCTTTTCCCATTAAACCCCAAACATAAGGAATAACAGTCTGATTACTGGAGGTCTGACCGAACGAACCCCTCTGCAGTAATGGTGTGACGTTTGTCTCTGAGTGCTTCATACAAATAGGTCAATGGTGTGGGCTCAATTATTACATTTGTGTCCCTGTTCAATTCAGATGAAGATTTTCATTCCTGTACAATAGTGATAGCTTGGCTTTACCTCACTTGTTGGAAAGGTTTAGTTTATTATTGGGTCTTGTTATCTAAATATTCTGGATAGAGTGATATAGCTTAAAGAGGACCTGTCACCCTAAAAGAAAGGAACTAGGAGTAAGAAGTTCCTAGCGCTACCCCATTTTTAGCAGTGTTAAACTGCCAGCTTCCGTTCCTAGGGTACGGCACTGCAGTATCTGCTAGCTTTATCGGAGCTAGCAGAAAAATGGGGTAGAGCTAGGAGCTGCTTACTTTAGTGCCTTTTTTTTAGGGTGACAGGTCCTCATTAATGGCACCCTTGTGCATCCAGCTGCCTGCCTTAGCCTAATATCAATCTCTTTCTACTTGAAAATACTAAATAATCCAAAATGTTGAATTTTTTGTCTGCATTTATATAGTCTTTTATTTCCTCACCTACATAGATGATCATAGATATTATTCACACCAAAGCTCACTAGGAAGCAACCCAGTAACCGTTGTATTGTGAGCAGCTGAAATGTACTTTGATATGATAAGATTTCCCCAAACAGGTCTGCAGACAAGCAATGATTTAGTTCTATAAAGGGACTATGGAAAAGAAAGGTAGACCTTTGTTCAGAAGCAAAAGGGAACATTTCCGTGCAAGATATTCAAGGTTTGACTTTTCAATGCTCTTTTTACAAAGTGACTTCCTTCCTATATGCTTCTTTAGGGGTGGGAGGAAGAATGTGTTGTTTATTGTTCATATGATGCCATCCTTAGGAGGAACTTATGAGAGCATTTTGGGTCACAATAGTTAGATTTACAGAACACTGACAATGTCATTGCATAGAAAACTCTGCACTATATCAAGTGTCTCTTTCATCTTTAAAGTATTTTAAGCATTCATCAAGCAGATTGTGAAGTCATTGTGAACCATTAAATAATTGTTAGGAACAACATAGTTATGGGATCTTATAGATACAGAAGTGTATTTTGGGCAATGCCTTTTCATCCTAGTTTATTCTAGAGATCTGGACCTATTCAGGTTCTCCATTTGGCCATTTGTTTGTATTACCCATGTCTGCTGAGGGTTCACTTCATTTTATGACGTTGGTTCTCATCACTTCTAGTGACTCTTTCCACTTCTCTTCTTCTTAACCAATCACAGCATGGTGTCTCACTGCCACAGTCTCCATTTGCAAACCATCTTTACTTATTCACCAACAAAATTTCCACATCTATGTACTATACTACACAAAAAAACATATAATCCTCCATATAACAGTCACAGTAATATTCACCAGAATATAGTATTGGTTAGGATAGCTATGAAAACTCCAATTCTGTGAATACATTCTTTGTGTAATTAAACATGGCTTTGCACCCATTAGAATGAATCCAGCTTTTCAAGAATGGCAGAGATTTACGAAGAAAAAAAGAACAACTATAAACTAAAACGATAAAAAGTTGGGTTGCAGGGCTTCACAGCTGAGGCATGTATCTATTCAAATTCTCATTTGGCAGACTGCAACTTGTGCTAATCTCCCATGTTGGGTCAAGAATGCATGTGTCCTGAAAGAGGAGAGTGGAATAAGTTGCTGCCAGACACTTTTAGCGGTGGTTGTGCTTCCCATGAGAAACAGCCCTATCCTTCTTTCTCCTGACATCTTCCATTTAGGAAGAGTTGGAACTGCCCCACATATATCAGAATCAAGTATGATAAACCAGGGACACTTGCTTATACTGTATATCCAGACACCATGACTGTGGAAATCTTCTTATATTTGTTATCCATGGCCTCCTTTTTTCCAAAATAAACTTGTTAAATTATTCTATTGAGCCTGAGGGGCTCTGGTTGGTGTTTCCATAGCCCTTCAGTGATGTCTTTTCACTGGTTGTTACAATGAGCAGAAAAGGTTTCCCCTTCCCCTACATTTCCTGCTGCTGCTAAAATTACACAGGCAGAGTGAGGGGGAGAGAAAAGGGGGGGGGGGAAGACGGGCTCTGGAAACACCCACCAGAGCCTTTCAGACTCATAAGGAAAATTTTAAAAGTTTATTTTTGAAGAAAGGAAGCCAGGCTTGAGTTTGATGGTAGATTACTTTTGGCTCTAGATAGGATTAGGGTTCCCATCCCAAGTACTTCAAAATAGAGAATAATCTAAGCACTCCTTTGGAATATAATGCCAGGTGAAAACGATCAAATTCAATTCAGTGACGTTTCGGCCTATCACAGACTTTTGTCAAACACAGAACATTGTAGCATGGAGAGAAGTTTAGCTGGCACAGCAAGCTCCCGGTATAGACACAGCGTGTCATTCCCCGACACACTGTGCCCATACCAGGTGCTTGCTGTGCCAGCTAAACTTCTCTACAACAATCTGTGTTTGACAAAGGCCTGTGATAGGCCAAAACGTCACTGAATTGAATTGAATTGTTTTTATGTAAATAAACTATTCACCTGGCATTATATTCCAAAGGAGTGCTTGGTTTTATGAAAGAGTTTCCCAATAAATATCCCTTTCTATTGTAGAAGCATACCATATTATATTCCATACACTTCTCAAATACACATCCACGATTCCTTTATTAAAGCCCATTTTAACAATCGTACCATGTAAACTATTCAACCGTCTTCCCCCTACAACTCATTGGGTCTCTCTCAATATCTTTAGAAATCAAATTCTTGGGAGCTGTTCAAAGGGTTTAGAACAAAAAGATACCACCTGCGACACTTTCTGGTTGCCTTTAGTTTCGTCTCTTTGTGGGGGAAAATGAAATTCCTTTTTAGCGCATGTACAGTGTGATCCTGTCTGCATTGCAGGGGATTTTCTACACTGAAAGGCTTAAACTCTGTCGTATAAAGACCTTATAAAATAAACTGATAATGCGACCTCCCTGGGGGAAAAACAATTCTGACAGCTGGATGTCCCCATATGTTTAACCCTATGTATAAAAAAGATAAAGAAGCAATATGCTATTAATAATAATCATATACAGTATACTATTGCTATCAGCCTTAGGTTCATTAATCATTATACTTCACCAAGCATTGTCCTACTTAAGAACATGAGTAAGCATTGTAAAGAAAAGTGTGTTGCCAGGATAGTAACAGTAAGAATTAGCAGAGGAAGTTGTAAAAATACAGTGGGTCACATACATAACAATGATGAGACTGCTAGTAAATGCTGTTTCACATGTTTTATGTGCAGTAAGAAAATACAGCAGACTTCTCCACCAGCAGAAGAATATCCCAAACTATATAGAAGTAAGTAGAAGATTTTGATTTTGCACTCACCTCGTCCGGTGCTCCCGATGTCACACACCGCAGTCTGTTGAAATTGTGCCCCTGTATGTTTGCTGATACAGAGCCGGTACAAGGGGACAGGTTGGTGTGTCGGTCTGCCCAGAAGTAGTTGGAGCGGAGCTTCCTAGGCCCTGTAAACTTACGGTCCGACGGAGGGAAAACGGGAGTGTCAGACGAGGTGAGTACACTTTTATTTTTAAAAAGCCCTCCCCAGACCTGCATTGAGTGTTTTCTAACACTCGGACAACCCCTTTAACCACTTCCCGACGCAGCCCTTTTTCGTTTTTGTGTTTTCATTTTTCACTCCCCCCCTTAAAAAATCTATAACTTTTTAATTTTTTCGTGTACTTCAAGATGGTGGTATTTAATATTCCATGGCGTGTACTGGGAAGCAGGAAAAAAATTCCAAATGCAGTGAAATTGGTAAAAAAACCCATTTGTGCTGTATTCTTGTGGGCTTGAATTTTACGGATGTCACTGTGCGCCCCAAATGACATGTCTACTTTATTCTTTGTGTCGGTACGATTTCGGGGATACCAAATTTGTATAGGTCAGTGATGGCGAACCTTTTAGAGACAGAGTGCCCAACCTACAACCAAAACCTACTTTTATGTCGCAAAGTGCCAACATGACAATTTAAGCAATAACCTATTGATCCCTGGTGTATCACAAGTTTCAATTGTATTGGTGTCTAGAGAACAACAATACAATAGAAAGAAGATGGAGAAATTTGGATTATAGCTTCCTTCCAGGGTTCCCTGAAGAGGAATAATCAGGGGACCCACAGCAGGAGCTCCATTGATAATCCATCTCTGTCCACACCTTCTCGCTTCTTGAGTTGTCTTGGCAGCCAAGAAGGGCTCGCTTTAAAATAGCACTGAGCATAGTATGTCCATGGCTGTCTTGGACCTCAGGAGGAAGCCTTGAGTCACGTTTTCAAATTCTGTGCTAGGGGAGAAGGCCTGGGTGCCCACAGAAAGGGCACCCGTGCCATAGGTTCGCCACCACTGGTATAGGTCTTATAATGTTTTCATACATTTGCAAAAATTAAAACCTCCTGTACAAACTTTTTTTGGGGGATTTTGCCATCTTCTGGCGCTAATAACTTTTTAATACTTTGATGTACGGAGCTGTGGGTAGTGTTGTTTTTTTGCAGATTTTGATGACGTTTACAATGTTATCATTTTTAGGACTGTACGACCTTTTGATCACTTTTTGTAGAATTTTTTATTTTTAACTTTTTAATTTAACTTTTAAAAAAAGTTTGGACGTGATTTTCCGTTACGGGGTTAAACACAGTGAAAAACCGTTATTATATTTTGATAAATCGGGCATTGTCGATACCTAATGTGTTTATGATTTTTACTGTGTATTTATATTTATATCAGTTCTAGGGAAAGGGGAGTGATTTGAATTTTTAGTTTCTTTTATAATAATTTTTTTTTAAAACTTTTTTAAAATTTTTATTTTTACTATTTTTCAGACTCCCTAGGGTACTTTAACCCTAGGTTGTCTGATCAATCCTAACATATACTGCCATACTGCAGTATGGCAGTTTATGGGGATTTTCTTCCTCATTCATTACAATGTGCAATTAGGGTTAATGCAGAATTGGTTAAATATTAATAATGTAATATCTGTTTGCGCACTACAGATGCGACACTACCAATTATGTGTGGTTGGGGTAAACCAATCATTTACTGGATGGAGACTCTGACATCTCATATTAGATTTACCTGCCATTTGACCTGTATTTACTGTAAGTCTTATTTTTGATTTCTAGCATTTATTTTGACTTCTGTCATTTGGATTTCTTGACCCTTTGCCTGTTTTATGACTTGCCAATCAATTTTGTACTGCATTGTCTTCATGCCTCTGACCTGTATCTGTCGACGACTATTTTATGTTTGTATTGACCAGTCTGGGAATGGGGTTTAGTCTTAGGGCTCACTGTCTTTGTCTGTCCTTCCAGTCCATCCTAGCCATTCCCTCACTGCATTATGCAAACATAAATCATAAAGAAACAAAGTAGAACAGTTTAAAGTGAACCTTATTTCACCTCCAGAAAATAATTGATATGGTTTGTGTAATGAAAACTTTTCAAATATACTTTTTGTATGAATTACTCATGTAACTCTGCTTGCTGTCCTGATATACAAAGCTTCATTGTTTATTTCCAGTGGATAGAAATCTGTCCATGACCATGTAATGGACACGGAGGTACACAAGCCGTTATTATCACAGAGAGTAATCAGAGCCATGTGACCCTAATAACTCATGCACCTGTGTGTCCATCACAAGACCATTGGCAGATTTCTATGCACTGAAAGCAAACAGAGAAGCTTTCTGTGGAATGACAGCAAGCAGAGATCTAGAAAACCATAAGGAATTGATACATAAAGTATATTGGCCATTTTATTCCTGTACTATTAGTTAGTTATGAGGCTTTTTACTTTCAGATGGGTGTACCCAGGTGTTCTGTTCTTACCGAGGACTAGCTGTATGACAGTACAGAGCCTATTGGGTACCAAAATTAATGATTGCTTGGGACCATTAGGGTGTTGAAGAAAGCATTCCAATTGTACCAGAGGCATTGGAGCAGCACCTATTACAGGGTGCAAAGAGTTGGACTTCATGGTTGTGGTAAAAGGTTCTTTTTTAAGATACTGTATGGTACAAAGTACACAGCTGTCAATTATTGTTTTTTTGTAAATGACAGGTGAAACATACCTTTTATCTCTCTTAACATTCTTTCTAGTATCACATGTTGTTTAAAGAATGTTTCTTTAAAAACTTCCAGGAACTATCCAGGGCTGGATTTTAGAGTGGGCTCCAGGGATGCGGGCCCTGAGGCACCCACCACTTTGCCCTTAAAGGGGCCCCCACTATATTTGGGCAATTCAGGCAGTCGCTTGGCCGCCCAAATGACCCACAGTATGTGTGGATCTGGCTTCCCGGCTTTTCTCTTAACCAGCTGCTGCTGTATCAGCCGGTTCATAGAACCAGGTGGTATCCAATAAGTTCCCTGCACTGCCATAGACCATGGGAGCCCACACAAGTCGTTCTTCGTTCTGCCGGTGGTGGTGCAGGGATGTCACACACTGCGACAACAGCGCCAGTATGCTGAAACTACAAAGGAAGGGGAGGTCGCCATGGATCAGGGGAATGGAGGAAGGTCAGTAACATTTTATTATTTTACTAAGGTTTGTATATATTTATTACAGTGAGTTGTATGTATTTGTTAAAGTGGGCTGTATGCAGTTATTACAGAGGGCTGTAAATATCTATTATAGGGGAGTGTATATAGTTATTACAGGGGATCAGTAAATATTTATTATAGTGGGGATGTATATATATTTTAGGAGAGCTGTATATAGTTATTACAGAGGCTTGTATATAGTTATTATAGGGGGCTGTATATATTTATTATAAGAGGTTGTTTATAGTTATAGAGAGACTGTATATAGTTATAGAGAGGCTGAGGTATATAGTCATAGGGGCCTGTATATAGTTATAGGGGCTTGTATATAGTTATAGGGAGGCTGTATATAGTTATGGGGAGCTGTATATTGTTATTACAGGGGGCTGTAAATAGTTATTACAGGGGGCTGTAAATATTTATTATAGGGGGCTGTATATATTTATTGCAGGCGGCTGCATATATTTATTATAGGGAGCTTTATATAGTTATTATATGGGTGTTGTATATAGTTATTACAGGGGGCTGTCTATATTTATTACAGGGGTCTGGATATAGTTATTACAGGGGTCTGGATAAAGTTATTGCAGGCGGATGGATATATTTATTACGGGGGGCTGGATATATCTATTATGAGGGGGCTGGATATATATATATCTATTACTGGGGGAGATATAAGTATTATTGAAGGCATATATTACTACCAACATTTACTTTATTGAAAACTATTGTGGTGAGGGTCCTCACCAGTTTGCGCCCAGGGGCCTCCTCCACCCTTAATCTGGCCCTGGAACTACTATAGTGAATATATAGTCAAATAAGTATAACATTTTATCTTCCTAGATACATTCCTTTACCGCTTCTGCTATTTGTAAACTTGTGGAAGAGAATCTGTTTTTCTTCAAGATGCTTCATAAAAGTCTGGTACTGTCACAGTGCAGTAAAATCTTATTTATTGGTATGTCTTCTGAGTATGACTGTTGTGGACAAATCTTAACTTACAGTTCTCTGTTAAACTGGAATAACAGGGTTACACCTTCCAGAAGCCATTAGTCACAGTTCCCTATGCAAGATCTTATGGCTAGTACAGACACATATTTACAGTTTTTCTTAGGCAATGCATGTTACGTATCCATTCATCACTGTAATCCACAGCCGGAGCTAAAGAGTCATGCTAAAAGATGGACATGGTCCCACCAACTATATTAGAACTCACAGACACCTTAGCATTGTTAGGCTGCTTTCACACATTTTTTGTGTACACTGAGCATATACTTTGTTTGACACATACTGGCAGATGGAGGAAAAATGCAGGTTATGTCTTTCCATCCTGCTCCCTCCTGCTGAGCAGCGTATACACTCGGAGGCAATAGAAGCCCATGGGGAGCGGATGCAGCGCATTGCATACCTACTCTAGGTTGCTCAGCATGAGGGGGGGCGACCATGGAAAATAAGGACAGTGTCATTACTGGAGAAACATTTCAGTGGTGGTGGTGGGGGGGCATTAAGGGAGGAGCACTGGTCCTTTTGTGACCATGCTTATATACTTATACGGTGGGATCCGTCAATGCAATACGTTGTAAGGACCCTCAGAATCCCCCTCACATATCCTTACAGCATATGGCACAAAACAAGATGTGCACCCAGCGTTAGGAATGTTTTCCTTTAATTGGTAGTAGGTCCCAATGAAATATTTGGACCAGAGTCCTCAACTATTAGGTGCCATTTTATTACTGGTGTCTTGTTAAAGAGAATTAGAGAAATGAAGCGGCACTGTGAACTACCAGATCAAAATCCAAAAATGGGTTCAGGCTTGCTGAGGTCCGACTCTGGGATCCCAAAACTTCATAAATCCAATACAGGGAAGCAGCACTATGTGAAGGACAAGTTTTTTATTTCACAAGTAGGAAATACAACGTTTCAGCTATCTCGTTGTAGCCATTTTCAAGTAATGAAAGCAGTGGTACAAGGTGGGTTTATATCCCCTGCAGGATGTGACATCATGAATGAACATACATAAACACACTATATAGTATATCATTGTATTAAGAATACAAAAATAATCTAAGTGTACATTAATTGTAAGTGTAATAGTGTTAACAAGTGAGAATAAGTTGTTTACATATTAATATTAAATGTTGCCACATTCATCCCTGCACGCTGTCTTGCCAATGTTTGTAAATAAAAGAAGCGCGCATGTCAGAAAAAGTTGCATAGCAACCTCAGGCGCAGAATGTAACTAACAAGCAACAGACCAGTAAGTCTATTTACATCAGAGGTCCACGGCCATACCTTAGTGTGGTGGAGGCATGACTCCGAGCTGTGTCACTTTGATATCGCGATCTGGATGCGGTACTGTGTCCAGCACCGCCGAGACCTCACAGTCACCTTGCGTCAACATTATTGCAGAAGTCAGTACTGCTCTCGCGAGATCCACTCATGTAGGTCGGCGGCTATCTTAGATGTGGGAGCGTACATCAGGCCAGTAAATGGGTATGTAATTTCACAAGGATATCAAAAAATGTGTCATAGGTATAGTCCATAGTTAATAACAGGGGAACAGCGAGTCTACCCTGGACAATGGATAAAAATTATGTGCCCCTCGTAAGGCTATGTCCAGTGACCCGCTGAGTATATCACTGTATGGACTGGACGGGTACATACCCGCTACGGATAATCGGTACTATATTCAACACACTAGATCCCGAAGATTCCCGACCATTCCCGACTATTTCCGTTTGGCGCTGCATTTAACAGGGGTTTTTGGCACACGTGATCTTTTTGTGTGACACAAATTGGGGGCTGTGGTCGGGGGTGATTCGGACTAAGCGCGGGATTTAAAATTCAAATTGTGTCACAACACATGCACTCACATACACCGGGAAGAAGAAGGTGAACTCCGGCGGACCTGATCGGGGAAGCGACACATGCAGGATCTCGGGCGCACAATCTTGTTGAATTGCTGCAGAATTCATCCTCATCGGACAACGCATCCTCATCGGGGATTGTGCAGGCACCGGGTAAGTAAATGTGCTCCATTGTATTTCCCACTTATGAAATAAAACACTTGTGCTTCACGGAATGCTGCTTCCCTCTATTGGATTTTTGGTGTCTTATGTTAGCCCATCAGGCTCTAGGGCAGTGGTTCTCAACCTTTCCAATGCTGTGACCCCGCAATACAGTTCCTCATGCTGTGGTGACCCTAAACCATGCAACTAGCAGTAAAAACACAGTAAAATTGCGGATCCGATGGCTTTAGGCGACCCCCGGTTTTGGTCGTTCGACCCCCACTGGGGTCCCGACCCACAGGTTGAGAACCACTGCTCTAGGGCCTATGTTGCTGAACCCCTGAGCACAAATATACAACAGTTTTTTTAGCAATTTACTAAAAAGCATGCATTTTACTGACTGATTATTACATAGTGAAATAAACAGTTTTCCTGTGTGACTTCCAAGCTCCTCATTAGTGTTAGGTAAACACCATCCAGTGGAATTTATAGCTGTGTCCTAGTTATATCAGTCTAATCACAGTACACACCCGCTGCATTCAGTGTAGGTGTTCAGTCTAAATATAAGTACACTCCCTGGCAACCACTGAGTCATAATACATTAGAAAAAAAATGCAAATTCTCTTCCTGGACACCTATGACACAAATAATATTATTTGGCTACTTCAATAATAAGCGTGAAAGTCACACGAGGACAAATGGATTCCTATAGAAGTATAATGCATTTGCACTTCAGGCTCACCTTATGCTCCCACACTCATTCAGGGGTAGATTTGCTCACTCAGTCGTGGGATGGAGACTTTACTATAATGCTTGTAAAAAATAAAAGAGCTGGCTTGGTTAAACTGCTTTAAACTGTATCTGCATCCAGGATTTGTAGTAATGTCAATGCAGTAGGCAATTGTCCCCATGATATGCCTATTAAAGGGGATTAAGCAAAAGAGGAAAAGAAGCACAAGGCTACAAAATGAGTAATGGAAAAGTGATAATCTTTATTACATATCAAAAAACATAAAAACTATATAAAAATAAAAGATAAATGCATCACAGGACGAGATACATAATGCACGCCAGGTAATAGGTCCTGATAAAGTAAAGTATCAAAAGCGTAATACAGATAATAAGTAATATAAAGTCACAAAAGCACATAAAATATAGCAAGAGGTAATAGACCATAGACACCAGTATACGTATACATGCTTACAAAAAGCAATAAGGTGAGGAGTGTACCATGGCTACCAACAGATGCACGTACAATGTGACAAGAGACATAACATGATCAGTGATAGATAAGTAAACGCCAAAAAGTGGCAAAAACAACGTTGGAGAGACAAAAACAGGACAGACTATTACCTGGCGTGCAACCCCAACACGCGTTTCAACAGCAGCAGGTCTTTGTCAAGGGATGACGCCAGGTATAGAAAACTGGTATATATCAGTGATGTCACGGGTCTCCCCGGCTCCGCCCATCACCTTTGTTTTTGGTGGTGGCTCCGCCCCTTCTGACATCATCGAGGCGCGGTGGCTCTGCCCCCTTCTGACGTCACTTTGTTTCCTTCCTTTGTTTGCAATGTGGCTCCTGCACATGTGTCACATGTGTTACCCCTCCTCATCCCTTATTGGCCATTATTTCTGATATATACCAGTTTCCTTTACCTGGGGTCATCCCTTGACAAAGACTTGCTGCGGTTGAAACGCGTGTTGGGGTTGCACGCCAGGTAATAGTCTGTCCTGTTATTGTCTCTCCAACGTTATTTTCGCCACTTTTTTTTACTTATCCATCACAGACATGTTATGTCTCTTGTCACGTTGGACGTGCATCTGTTGGTAGCCATGCTACACTCCTCACCTTATTGCTTTTTGTAAGCATGTATACGTATACTAGTGTCTATGGTCTATTACCTCTTGCTATATTATATTGACTTTATATTACTTATTATCTGTATTACTCTTTTGATACTTTACTTTATCAGGACCTATTACCTGGCGTGCATTATGTATCTCGTCCTGTGATGCATTTATCTTTTATTTTTATATAGTTTTTATGTTTTTTGATATGTAATAAAGATTATCACTTTTCCATTACTCATTTTGTAGCCTTGTGTTTCTTTTCCTCTTTTGCTTCTTCCTTTGGTATTCTATGTGATTATTCAAAGAGGCTTTTGGCTCTTCCGGTACATATTATTGTTAGATGTTCTACAGTATTTATTTATGTTTGACATATTGTTTTTGGTTTATGTAAAGGGGATTAAGGTTTGGTCCAGGACTTCACTGTGCTAGGTGCCCCCAAATTTCCAAATACATCCTTGTACACATTTTAGAAATCTAGACCTAACAAGAAGATATTGGCTGCAGCATTTAGCTACCTAATGTGTGTGAGGGCCTCCGGACTATTTTATTTCAATGCCAAATCCTTTTGTTCTCCCTGTAGAAAAAAAAGTGAACATGTTTTGATTTCAGTATAAGCCTAAGGTGGGAAATGCATTGGTCACAGCCTCCCCCCAAATATATAGCTAGTCAGCCCCCTGCCCCCCCAGTATATACTTAGCCAGCCTCCTACTCCCCCAGTATATTGCTAACCTGTCCCCTGCCCCCTGAATATGTAGCTAGCCAGCCTCCTGCCCCCAGTATATAGTAAGCCAGTCCCATGCCCCCCAGTATATTTTCAGCAAGTTCCTGTCTCCAGTAGATAGCCAGCCTGCCCGCAGTATGCCAAGCACATAATAATAATAAATTCAGTACTTCTGACTCTCACCTGCAGGTCTTCTTCTTGATTCCTGTGCACAGGTAGCGACAGCTCCATATGTGCTGGTTGCGCACACACACTGTGATGTAAGGTGCTTGCTGACAATTTTAGTGTGTTCACGGGCATCGATATGTTCATGCACATTGGCCATGCACACACTATGATGTCAGCAGGCGGCTGACATCATAGTGTGTGTGTGGCAAGCGCGCACCATGCTGTTGCTGCCCGCATACAGAAATCAATAAGAGGAGCTGTGGGGGGAGTCAGAAAGGTGAGTACTGACTTTAGTTTTTTATATACGTGAGTAAAAGCCGAGTTGAGCTTTTACAGCACAACAACTTTGCTTATACTCGGTTTATATACGGTATATGCTTTTGGTCACTTAAAGGGGTATTCCAGGAATAAGCATAATTCATATACAAATGGGTACTCAAAATATAAGCTAATTATAAGCTAATTTGTTGTTATTTAAAATTTTGCTCCAGTTGGAAGAATATACCAAAATACAAAAAAGTCCTCAAATCCATGGTGTTATAGACACTGAATGACACTGCACAGCCATAAAGTTGGTATCACTCAGAATAGTATAATATACACAGGGCAGGTGTATTTGTCAACAGTATAAAATATCACAAAAGTAGAGTATTTAAATGTACAAGTCATAAGCACATGTAATAGTCATATAACAGATTACTGTAACTGATATAGACAACCACGGCACATAAAAAAAGGAAAATTGGAACGGTCTCACCCACTCCTGTAGTGCGCTTGGTCACAGTTCGATTGATGCGATAGGATAGCCAGGGAGCCTGTTGTCCTGATATCACACACCTCCCTAATCTAACTATACCTATCGCCCAGAAAGAAATTTACTCCCACCCTGACAAGGAAGGTCCCACACTTGCCCTAGTGGCTACACTGTCCCTAGATGTCCATAGGGTCCAGAAAAAATGGCATCCCATACCAACGCGTTTTCCCCCACTTCCTTTGGGGTTCATCAGGGGATACAGGGAGAGCAGAAAGGCAAGGAAAGAAGGTTTCCAGTGCCTATAGCTCGAAGGAGCTCCCTCTCGGTCTAAGGGAGAGCTGTAAAGGAGTGGCAGTGGCCGTTCCTACTGTTGACCTGGCCGTGTCAGACGTGCGGGTCACGATGCTGGCATGCGCCATTACCTACAGCACATGCGCCATTCAAATAGCAAACTTCCTAGATAAGCTCCCCCCCCTCTATGATGTGCTATGATGCTGTAGCCGCGCCTCTAACTAGAGGGGTTGGCGGATACACTCTAACACGGGACGGACATCTGAGGATTTCCCTTTGCAATAGGTAACTCAGAGTTAGTAACCCGTTGCTGCCCGCAATGCAAATATGACAGCTGTCACAATCGTTGCATCCACGGAGTCACCAAACGGAGTTTATTGAGATAAAAAAAATATATCAAGGGAAATGAATGGTGAAAACACGCAAATTGGAAGAAATATACATATCCACAAATGGATCCCTAGAAGAGATCACAAATTTACAGGAAACAGGCATAGCTCATTCAGACCCTTAGGTGCCACAGTATCAAGGCGGAAAATCCACCTTGTCTCACATTGTAGGAGTTTTTTTGTCCCAGTTGCCTCCACATGTAGGTCTATTAACCCTGGTGATGCCATGAAACTTTAGCACCTTCGCCTCTCCTCCATGTTGGCCATTAACTTGTCTTGCTATGGGAGTATCGTGGTGGTTTCTAATGTCTGAGAGGTGGGCACCTATCCTCTGTCAAAACTCCATGATCGTTTTGCCCATATATTCAATACCACAATACCACAGTGATGAATAAATGGGAGAAAGAGGCAACAGAAAGTTCGTTGAGATGCAAATTCTCCTTGATGAGGAGAGCGTGACCCTGACTACTCTAGAGTGAAAGTTGACTGAACAAATTGAGTTAATTTGAAGTTTAAGAACATTCTCAATGAACAGAGTGGCAAATTCCTTGACATTAGACGATTTCTCTAGCAGAAAGATATTTGATAACAGTTGAAATAGGACTGGCACTCCAATCTGCTAAAAAATATTGATGCTTTATGTCATATCCATGAAAAGTAGTGCATAATATACAAAGACCTACGCATTTTGAACAATTTAATGTCTGTTCTTACACTACATTGAATTGTTCGAAATGCGTAGGTCTCTGTATATTATGCACCATTTTTTTATGGATATGAAATAAAGCATCAAGATTTTTTAGCAGATTGGAGTGCCAGTCCTATTTCAACTGTTTTCAAGTTTACATTGAGATTTCTGACTTATCTCCTTGGATGACTCGTGCACCGGACTACACAGAGGAGTTGGCGTTTTCCAATTTTAGCATTCACGTGAGTGAGCGGGCAGCTCAAAAACCTTTTTTTTTTACACATTTTAGAAACAAGGTCAACAACCACCCAAATTACTGTCATTCCATGAGGAGGAGGCAAATTCTTGACAAAATTCATAGATGCACGTGTCCATGGTTAGACTGAAAAGATCGAGGAGCAGGGGATTCCACTGGGCATTCTCTGGAAACCTTGGTCTTAGTACAATTACTACATGCTGCAACATATTCCTCAACATCATGTGACCATTTAGGCCACCAATAAGATTCAGAAATCACATTTCTTGTAGCAGTGACTTCAGAATGTTCAGCAAGCATTAACCCGTTGTTTGGTAGGTACAAATAACTTATCTGCAGGGGTGTTATCAGGAGTCAGATGTTGATTATTACAGATGACAGTAAATAAATCTGGCTCACTAGCAGACACTTCAACCTTAGAAGGTAAAACAGACACAGGTTCATGGTTTTGTATACCACATAACGGAAGATTAATGGACTTGTAGTGCTCGAACCCAGAGTCAACAATGGCCTTGTCAGACAACTTATCCTTGGTCAAGGAACAAACAACAGTTGACCTCATCTGAGGTTTCTGAAATATTCTTATGTTTGTAACAGAGCTGGCGTCAAAAGTAACTTGAGTAAACTTTATATAAAAAGCTACATTTTATTGATATACGCTAAAACAGACTTAAAAAACACACTCATTGGGGCACATTTACTTACCTGGTCCTGCCGTGCAATTCACTAAGGTTGTACGTCCAATTTCCTGGAGGTGTCGCTGCCGCGCCGAGGTCCACCGTAGTTCACCTTCTTCTTCCTGGTGCATGTAAGTGCGTGATCTTGTTTTTTAAATTCTGCGGTTTGTCCGAATCCGTCGGGTTGTCCGGCAGCCACGCCCCCCGATTTCTGTCGCATGCAAGCCAGCGCTGATACACCACAATCCGATCGCGTGCGCCAAAAACCCGGGGCAATTCGGCGCAAAACTGTGCCAAACGGAAATATTTGCGAAAACCCGACGGAATTGCGGTCCATGGACCCTTAGTAAATGTGCCCCAATGTGTGTTATCTCTCTCCACCGACTACGATAAAGTTATGTGAACTCCTAACAGCTGCCACCTAATAAGGCTATCTGTAAACAGGACTGGTAATGTGCAAATATCAAGCAAAATACATCAGCGAATGAGCCCCAAAATATTGTTTCATATCACCAAAAAATATATATAGCTTGGATGCATATCACCATATTCCATGTAACTGATGGAGATTTAAGCCCCACGCGTATTTGCTGTTCCATCACAGCTTGCTCAGGGGATATTGTATATCATGCGGTAAAAGGCTTATAAGTGCTTCAGAATGGCATGGCATCTGTCGACACTTTTCCGCCCCGTACAGGCTAGCTCCAGGCATGCGCAGTGCCACCGCACCTCCACCTCCATAGTGGAGACACCGCGCACGCGCAAAGGACCCGGAGAGCAGGTGGACCTGAATCCAGGAAGCGAAGAGATCACCTACTCTCTCCCGATGGTAAGTATAGATTGTCCTTGTGTACTCCTCCTCGTCTGTGTCCACAGCATCTACAGCAGATTGCCCCAATGTTGTGAATTATACTTGTGTCCCCAGTGAAGAACGGAGGTAAATAGTTCCACCATGACGGTATCTGTCATTTCTTCATCATTCTATCATCTTCTTTTGAGTTTATGTCCTCAGTAGTTTTCTCTAGTCTTGATAGTAGTCTTGATGATTGAAATAATGATATCCTAGTATTTTTTCAGGTCCAGACGTGCCCCCATCTCTTGTGACATTCAGTCAGAATATTGATTTCTCACAGAGAAACATAGCCCGGCATGAAACCCAACATAAATATTCGGAAAAATTAGAAAACAATTAAACAAACAAAGAAACAAAGAAAACATCCACTGGTGTTACTAAATGTAATTATATGAATTTTCCTTATTATCTCCTATTTTTATATTTTTTTCTATGTGTTATTGTATTTATGGATTCCCTTAAAATAAAACCTATAACTAACACATTATGGGGGTCATTTATTAAGGGCCCGATTCGCGTTTTCCCGACGTGTTACCCGAATATTTCCGTTTTGCGCCGCTTGTACTTAAATTGCCCCGGGATTTTGGCGCACGCGATCGGATTGTGGCGCATCGGCGCTGGCATGCGCGCGACGGAAATCGGGGGGCGTGGCCGAACGAAAACCCGACGTATTCGGAAAAACCGCCGCATTTAAAAACCGAAAATGTGTCGCATAAGGACCGCTTACCTTCACCTGGTCCAGCTCGGTGCATTCCGGCGCGATGAGTTTACTTTCAGCGCAGCAGCGCCACCTGGTGGACGGCGGAAGAACTACCTTATTAAATCCCGGCCGGACCCGAATCCAGAGCGGAGAAGCCGCCGCTGGAACGCGAATGGACCGGGTAAGTAAATTTGCCCCTATGTGTCCAGTGAAGTGTCATAACATGTGTGTCCTACATCGTGTCACCTAATAGTGATATTAAACTGAATCAAACTCTAATTTGTCTTAAATAAAATCCATGTGATTTGTGAAAATGACCTATGTTTATAACCTACGTGGTATAACTAATAATGTGCTTACCCAATATAAATTTACATGTATAAGGAATGATACAGGTGTATCTGTGTGTTATATAATTCCCAAAGTGCTCATGTGCTGTGCTGTGACAAAAAATAAAAAAATACATATGACCAAATATGTGAATATAACCCATACTTATTATTTTGTCAATTGAATCATCTGATTGTTGTCCAGTCAAAGTCTACTTCTGTTTGTAAAACCCAGTAAACAAGAGTTCCTCTCGGGACTCCTATGTAAATTTTAGGGCACGAGCATATAATAGCAAACACAAAGTTTTTGGTCTTACAATTAATGTAATGTTTCAAAGAGTAAATCTTCTCATCAATAGGGTTTTTAAACATGTCCTGAGACATCATATATTGACAAACGTAGCAGCTCCCACATGCAAAGGTACCCCTCATTTTACATCCTCCAGTGGTACTAGTAGCTGGCCTTACAAAATGACTGTGACTCAGTTGATCATTCAAATTTGAAGCTTTTCTAGCTGTAAAAGTTGGTTTTTCAGTCACATGATCCGCTATCTTAGGTTCACTTAACAGTATATTCCAGTTCCTTTTCATGATCAAGTATATGTCATCCCACTGGTTGTTATATGTTGGAACCAATCTCACTTTACTGTCTCTATCCTTCGGTTTTGGATTTAAGATTTCTTGTTACATACTGTTTTTTTTCTCGCTTATAAGCCTGTGAGATTATTTTTAAAGGATAACCTCTTGATCGAAGTCTTGCCGTAAGTTCTAATGCATTCTTTTTGAATTCCCCATCTTCACTGCAGTTGCATCTCAACCTTAGAAATTGGCCATTTTTTAGACGTTGTGGATGGAAGCTTGAATAATTTAAAATATTGTTGGTTGCTGTTTTCTTACTTACAATGTTGCTTTGATTTTATTGGCTCTTATTGACAGCTGCAGATCCAGGAAGTCTACTGTGTCTTGTGAGATCTGTGGAGTCAACTTAATATTCAGTGTATTTTCATTCAGTTTGTCCACAAATTCTTTACATTGTACTTCACTTCCCCTCCATAGAACAACAATGTCATATATGAACCTGTACCACTTAACATCATATTCTCCAAAGAACTGCGACCGGCACAGGCACGTCTCCTCCCACCATCCTAAAAGCATGTTAGTGTATGTGGATGAGCACCTGCCGCCCATCACGGTCCCAGAGACCTGCCGGTAAAAGAGTCTGTCTGTCACTGTCAATTTTTTTGTTTAAAAAATATGCAACTGCTTCCACTCCAGCACTGTGATTGATACTAGTATAAAGGGACTCCACATCCATGGTTATTAAAATCATCCTTGGTGTAATTCGCATTGTTTCCAATAGCTCCATGAGATGCATGGAGTCCCTTAAATACGAATCCAATTTTAATACAAATGGTTGCATGAAGAAATCCAAATAGGAACAGCCTTCTCACATAGCCTCCAATGCCTGCCACAATGGGCCTTCCTGGGGGATAAAGTACAGATTTATGTATTTTTGGAACCAAATAAAAAGTGGCCACCTATTGTTTCGTGACAATGCCATAATTGAATGCTGAGTCTACCAGTTGATCAAATTTCCTTTTGAAGACTTGTGTGGGATCTGCATGTAGGTCAACATAGTTTTGTTTGTTATTCAACTGTTTCTTGGCTTCCTCCACATATAGAGTGTTAGGCCACAACACTATATTACCTCCTTTGTCCGCTTAATGCATAATCACTGTATCCAATTGTTTCAATTCACGTAAGGCCTTCTGTTCTCGTGTAAGGTTTCTGAAATACCTGGGCACCTAAGTGACTGCCTCGATTATCACCTAGTGTAGATGCTGATGCTTCTTCACCGGAGGCGTTCCCACAATACTGTAGAAGCACCAGACATTCCTCTTACGTAGATCTCTGCTTTGCTGAGGTAACATAACTCCCATTTCAATCTGCATGGGCTCTTCCACTTCTATTTGCATTACAGTATTTCCTAGGGTCCCATTAGATAGAGCAGGTAAGACAGTGGAAGAAGGTAGAGAAGAAATTATTATTATTATTAGAAGAAGGATCAGGTAAGACAGACTCACGTTCATGCTTACATTCTCTATGACATCTGTCTATTCTGACTGCTAGAGTCATGGCCTGTTCTAAGGTCTTAGGCTCAGGATGTCCCACTAACAGATTTCTAATAGCATCAGACAAGCCCAATCTAAATTGGTATCTTACCGCTTGGAATGGACCATCTCCTGAACTCAGAGCAATAATCCTCCGCAGCACGTTTTCCCTGACGTAAGGCAGTCAACTGAGCTTCAGAAAAACAGGTTCCTTATAAAGATTCTTAAAGGGAACCTGTCACCAGGAGACCCATTTCAGCACTCCCCCAGTCCCCACAGAGCATAGTACATACACTGCCAAAGTGTTTTTGTATTAAAAATTGGTTTTACAGAAAAAAAGATATGTTATATTGTACCTTTCATTATCATCTGCTGTGTGACTAGGCAGTTGCCTTTTGGGAGGAGCTGGAAAGGAGCAGTTCTCCCCCACCCTTGGGGAACAGCTTCTCCATGTGACCTTTTCAAATATATGAAAACACCCATCACTTTGCTTAGCGACGCCCCCTGTTCCTCTACAGCCAATCCCCTCCCAATTGGCAACTGCCTAGTCACACAGCAGATGCTAATGAAAGGTACAATATAACATATCTTTTTTTCTGTAAAACCAATTTTTTATACAAAAACACTTTGGCAGTGTATGTACTATGCTCTGTGGGGACTGGGGGAGTGCTAAAAATGGGTCTCCTGGTGACAGGTTCCCTTTAAGCTAAAAAAAAATAGATTTATGGATGTGGTTCTTACCCTTGCATAACATGTGGATTTACCAAAAACACAAAAATCTTTTCCAGTTCTGATGGCATGCACTCACATGTTGTTAAAAAACACCTCAATTGCAGCAGCAACTATGTAGTATATGTCATCAGATGTAAGTCAAGTAATCTAATGTATATTGGCAGAACTATACGAAGGTTTAAGGAAAGGCTAACAGAACATCTGATAGATATTACTAACAGCCGAAAACTAAACTTTCATAAAAAGAATGTTTCAGGAGCCACAAAACACTTCATAGATATCCACCAAGGCAACACATCCAGCTTAGAAACATACGCCATCGAACAGATTCATAGAAACAAAAGAGGGGGAGACAGAGAGAAGGTACTACGAAACCGGGAGGCTTTCTGGATTTTTCATTTAAATACCAGAATACCTAACGGCCTTAACTATCGGCATGAGTTCTTATTCCACTATTAATACCTGGTATCATGACACTATTGGAGAAATAACAGGAGCACTATTATCGGCCCATGTCTACACTTTATATTTATTTATATATATTGTAAAAAAAGAACACATGCCGTATGTTATAATAAAGTTCCTGTTTACACGATTCACGATGCAGTCTTGCTGTGACTTGCAGTCCGCGGTAAATGTTGGGGGTGCGCATGCGCACCAGTCCGTGACAAGTGAGCAAGCTCACCAGGTAAATGAGGGCATCAGATGTATGAAATGTATCTCTCTGGTGGAACAAACTTTATACATTGTCGGCTAACAACCATAATCATTGTATTTTACATATATTCCAATTGGAAAAAATTTAAATAATGTGGATACTGTTTTTTGATGACAATTGCAACGTGTATAAGTATAACTGGAATGTTACCATTGTTATTAGACATAACTAGCAAATTTAACGGAAATGGAGTATTAATATAATGTGGTTATCTTTTGCTTTGTGCTATGAGCATTTTATGACTATGATATTTTTAGGGTTAAAAATGAGGCTCCCGGATGTACGGGATTTACGTCACCGAGCAGCCAATATATTTAAACCCACAATGCACAACTTTTTCCATGCCATGATTAAGGGTGCGTGCTGCACCTGAAACGCGTAGGCTGGTTTCCCACAAAAGGTGGTGTTTTAATGAGGATGGATTGTGTTTTATGTACCTTGGATCGTTTTTTGAGATTGAAGACTACTCAGTGCCGGAGTTAATCAATTTCCAAGTGCAGCTGTGTGGACACCAGAGTCCGAGTTTGGATTGAGGTGAGCCGTGAACAACCTTTTTCTATTTCTACTGAGGACACCTCTGGGGCTAAAGAAAATGCCCATTCCTGAGGGCTTCCATGCAGGAGTGACATGATGATGCCTACCCTCTGGGCATCATTACCAGAAGACTGGGGCCTAAGGCGGAAATACAGCTTGCACCTCCCCTAAAGGGAAAAAAAAGTCTTCTGTCTCCAGCGAAGAGATCAGGAAGCTTAACCTTAGGCTCATACACAGACTGACCTGAAATCAAAGGGGGGCGCTGTTCCTGCTGCTGCACACGTTCAGACAGATTCTGAACCATGTGAGCCAGACTCTGTACCTAACTAACAACAGCTTCCATGGCCTCCATAGTGTAAGTAAGGCTGGTTATTAAGTCAGTACATGTCCAGCAACCACGCAACCACAACCAGGCTTGGCGCTAGCTGTCAGACTAGGTAAGTGGTGGCGAACTCACCCTGCGACGTCCCTGCGGGCTAAGGCCCTGCCTAAAGCACCCTGATAAGGGCGAACCCACTATCAGGAACCTATCTGACGGTCCCTGAGCAACCCTACAAGATGACAGGAAAGACTTACTTCGTCTGGCAGCTGCTGGATGGTGGAGCGGACAGGTAACTGGGATACTGATATAGGTCAGTGTTCACACTGGTACACAGAAACCGACACAAGACAGACAGGAAGGTGGGGTCACACTAAGAGATAAACAATACTGAGGGACGAACAACAAATACAGACAGACACGCGGAGTCAAACAAACCGGGTCAAAACCAAGATGGCGGCAAAGGTACAGAATCGTATAGCAAATAGAATGGTCAGAAGTCATACACAGAATAGCAAGAAACGCAAGAGCACTAGAGAACACAGGAGACTGAATAACCAGCACCCAATGAAGGGGTTGGGCAGAATATAAGGCAGCAATGGACATTACCTCCAGCACTGACTGGCTCAGCCGTCCATCCCTCAAACCGCAGCTGCAGAGAAAACAAGTTCAAAGACACACCCAGCTTTCCCAAAGATCAGAAATGGAGCTGTCAATCACAGGCAGCTCTGGATGTGGTTTTCCGGCAAGAAGCCTGAAACCTGATCCCATCAGAACAATTTGTGAGTTCTGACAGTATCATTCATGATTCCATTATAACTATTATCTAAAGTGAAGCCTTATCTATCAAGACATGATTAGATCTCTCCAAGGTCAAAGCAATTTGCCATTAATACCAGACTGAAGACAATGAACAATGTATGGGAGAGTAGAGAAGGAAACCTATAAATAGAGTAATGTGATGTATGCTAGTTAATAAGTAATGTTGATGAAGATATACAAGCCATGTCAGTTTTAACGAGCATGGGTCTTGATGCTTATATCCATCAATCAAGCATGTGATACAAATGAGGAAGCCATAATGAACACATGACAATATGATATGCAGATGAAGTACATTGTTAAAGAACAAAAATGAGATTAGGAGATGAAAATCAACATTTTGTTCTCTAGCTGTTTGACACGTTGTACCTCATGTCCTATTCTGATCCATTAGGCCACCACTTCTTGCCAGCCTGTTAAATGCAAGTTCATATGGAGGATAGAAAGAAGGGATTTTGGAGGACAGAATATGGCTTAATATGGGGGTTGCTCAACACAGAGATTTGTATAGGAGCTGTAACCCTCAAACTGAGCCCAATTTTTTACATTGATAACCAAGCCAGGCATTTCTTTACATTTTATCATTGTCATCATCCTAAATCATACATTTTTTATTTTTCTGTAGCTGCCACTGTAGGAGGGACTGTCTTTTGGAGGACCACTTGCATTTTTAATGAAGCTTATTTGATAATCCGTCTTAACTCTTTCTGTGTGAGGATGGACAAAAACCTGCAAATATTACTGCTCCAAGTGTAATTCACAGAGCCGGCCATGACGCTCAATGATGCAGTTGAAATCACCAGGCAACAACACTGCCCATCTAATGGCTAGTTGAGCCCTGATGTTTAGGATAAGCTCCAGACATTCACCCCTGTCAGTGGAATTGTACAAGCGTATAACCCACACAGACTTTCCCACCCAGGAGCTATTTATGACCAGAAGTCTGCGCAGACAAGGTCCTGGACCTAATTGAGCATGAAAGTTTTCCACCTTAGAAGTGGTGCTGGCAGACCTGCAATCACCCCCACCAAGCCAGTAGGAAGGCCTGAGAGTCCACCAGTCCAGACGGTTGTAAGACCTGGAAAAGGGAAGAGCACATTCCTGCAACATGTACACGCCGCATGATTGGAAGGCAAGATAGGTTAGTGCAATCTGACAACAAAACTTATCTCTAATGCTTGTAACGCTGATAGAGAAAATGGTTAGGTTTTTCAAGAGGAAATAAAAAGTTTTATCCCTCTTGGCTACATGGGACAGGCTGACTTCTTCCTACACCAATTTCCACTTGGTGGAGTTGCTGACAGGGCTGTCTCTCTGCTTTCTCTTCCTTTGTTTTGGGCCTGATAAGACAAAAGGGAGACAGGGGTCTGAAGAAGGTGGGGTAAGTTTGCTTCATGGCAAGGCAAGGGGAGAAACGGCAGGGGAGGAAGTCACTACAGCTTTGGAGAAGCGGGATGGTCACCTTAGGGACTTGAGGAATAATGTCTATGATGCCTAATAGATGAGTGTGGCATTCTCAGCAAGGGAGTGAGGGGATAAAGAGTCATTGGAGGTCAGAGAGGCCTGGGATTGGGGAGGTATTGCCTTCTTTGTCTTACCCGACTTTGGCTTTCGAGTGCTTGTGTGCATTTTTTGTCACCTTTGTCCTGGGCTGAGGTGTAGACTCAGCAGCCTTGAAGCCATTGGCTGGAGACGATTTCACTATATTACATGTAGTTCATCTCCGGGCATTCCTTGGAAATGTGTTCTGTCATCTGTCAATTCTTACAGTCTTCCTCCTTGCACGTCTTAATTATATGTCCTTCCTTATTTCTTGGCAGGTCTTGGCAAGTCCGGATAATAAATCAGTCTTAAGATTTTCCTAGCAGGAGTCCGTTTTTGTCCTCCAGGTCTGGCGTCTTCCACATGGTCCCTGACCCCTTGGGCTCCTTTACCACCACACAAAACCTCTTGAGGAAAGTGTGGATGTTGTTGCTAGGGGTCTGCAAGTTCCACATTGGCGCCATAATCTTCCTCTTTTTTCTTTGTAGCAAACAGTTGCCGATGAAGTTGGAAAAGGGAAAATCCAGGGCTGCTTCCTTGATCACTTACCAATATCTGATGGTCGCGTAGAAGAACCCAGTGACCATGACTTTGATGTTGAAGATTTCGATTTTGATTTCAGAAACATCTTCTTGCAGAACACTTCTTTTGTCATGTCTGGCATCCTTCAATGTACCTCCTTCAGCTTCAGCGTTCCCCATGTATGGTGGGAGCTTTGGTGGCTCCTGACTTGTCTTTGTATCTGCTGGTAGCTGTTGCTTCCTCTGGAAGTGAGATTCTTTAGTGGAGACTGCTTAGGTTCCAACAGTGCAAATCTTCAAGTATCTTCAAAACATCTCCGGTTCTATTCCTGTGAGTCAAGATTCAAGCGTCTTACAAGAACAAATATTGTATTTTATCTGAAGAAATCCCCAAATCTTTTGTATGAGGCAAAACATATTTTAGTTTTGAATTGAAAACACAACATATGTTCAGCTTCAGCAGACAAATAGCCCACTTGTGAACAGAAGTAGACATCAATGACGAGCTATAAATGATGCTCAAGACCGCATGGCAGGTTATTGAGACACTTTCATTTTTTGTAGGGGTATACCAACCACTGTTGTTGACTCTTGTTTCAATAAGTTGTTTGATATGGGGAAATCACCATTGCATGCCTCATTTTTCACCTGAAAGCCAAATATGACTAACTTTTTGTGTGTAGTGTAGTTGATTCTGATAACTTTAATGGCTTTTAATTAATTTTACCTCTCTGACAGATTGTGACAGATTTCTAGGGACTGGTCTAATTCTGCATGCTACAACACCCTGCCATATGATCATTTTATTGCCCGGAAAGAGCTATTTATACTACGTTAACAATGTTGTTTAAATATTAACCATATCTTTCCAGCAAATGTTAGCTAATTTATTAACTATTATAGCTCTTAAAGATGGAAGATAAAAAGAATAGCTCTTCTAATATGTTGGCATTTTATTGATGTTTAATCATTAAGACACTTTATCAATGGTTGACAAAAATAAAGCTCCACATATGGGTAGTTTTGTTGAAGCTGCATACTAATCTCTGTATGTAGTATGTAGCTATTTTCCAGCAGATTACATTCCTATACCTGGTTTCATAAAATGCATAGTTGTGATAAATACTTCCATACAAGATCATTTGTACAAATTTGCGATATTGAAGGAAATTTATATTTCATGACATCAATATCTGCATCATCCTCTGTCCACGGAGTGCAGATGAGGATTTGATGATTGCTGGTGTACACAGGTTTAGACTTGCTAGCTGTTTGGATTTATTTGAAAATCTTATGTAAATACTTTTGTGTAAAAACTACAAAAGTGGTTAAGGAATGATACATTTATTGGCTAACCAGAAAAAATTATATTTGTTGCAAGCTTTCAGGGCACACAGGCCCCTTTTTCAGGCATGGATACAAGTGAAGCACTGAGAGAAAAACACAGCAGTTGAGGGATGTTACACTAAATTAATCTGATAATTAGTACATATGGTGAGACTCAATTAAGATAAGCTGGGGCAATGAGACTGGAGTTTATGTTACACAGAGAACGGTGATGGGGTGGCCTAGGTTGGCAGGGGTCAGGAGTCAGTCTCTTGTGGGGATGTGGGGATGTGGGGAAGTGAGTCCATGTAATAAGACATAAACCTAGGTGCAATATTGATGCCTTGTGTCAGTGACAGTATTTCTACAATTTTCTCAACATACTATATATTTATTTGCACACCTATCTCTCTCCTGCATCTCTGCTTCAGTTAATTGATGGTTAACCGGCTGTTATTGCCAGGTTCTATCTCTACTCACATTACTCCCTTGTTCCTCTGTTTTGACTGGATCTCAGAGTTCTGACCCAATCACTGTTTGGGGTCAGGTATAAAAAAAGAGTTCTGCCTACCCTGGGAAAGGTGTTTTGCACTTTGGCACATGAGTCAGTGACAGTGTCTTAGTGTTTAAAGGGCCAGCGCACCATTGATTGTCGCTGGCCGTTCACAGAATCCTGCATAAGCTAGCCTCTCCCTGCATACCCTGCAGGATCTTTGTGCCATATAGCCATTGAGAAAGCTTGTGCCTGATGCCCTGTGTTTCCTCTCCGATTTCCTGTTGTGACTCCGGTTCCATTATTGACTCTAATTCCGTACTGTCTGCACTGAACTACCGCTACGTCCCGACCCCCTGTGCTGCTTGTCTCAAACTCCTGCCTGTCTCCATCCAAGAACTTGCCCTATGATTCCGTACTTCGCCTTGGCCACCACCACGGACAAAGTTGCATCTGTGGGGCGACCTGGTGGTACCACGCCCAAGCAAATCCAACCTGCTTGAAAAACAGGTACCACTTAGTTTTAACTCCCAGGTGTTGGCTTACGTCATCATCCACGGTGGTCCAGTGGGTCCACTACCTCTTGAGCCTGACAGTACAGCCATGGATCCCGCCAAATTTCTGCTACCTGAACTGGCTGATCTTACCACCATCGTGGTCCAGCAGTCCCAGCAGATTGCCACGCAAGGTCAACAACTTGGACAAGTCACCGCCATGTTGCAGCAATTCATAGTTTCATAGTTTATACGGTTGAAAAAATTTAGGGGAAACAATTCTTTATAGCATAACCTTCAATGTTATTTAGGTGTAAAAAGGAATCTAGACCCTTCTTGAAGCTCTCTGCTGTCCCTGCTGTGACCAGCACCTGAGGCAGGCTATTCCAGATTGACAGTTCTGATGGTAAAAAAAAGCCCTGTTGCTTCTGGTGATTAAACCTTGATTTCTCCAGACAGAAACAGTACCCCCTCATTTTTTGATTTATTCTGAAACAACTTACCACCATATTTTTTGTATGGACCATTCATATATTTATATATGTTCTCTTGTAGTCGTCTCATTTCCAGACTAAATAAATCTAGTTGTTTTAATCTTTCCTCATAACTGAGACCCTCCATATCCCTTATAATTTTTGTGGCATCTACGTTGAACCCTCTCCAGCTCTGAGTAGGAATCATTGACCACAACTCTCTGAATACGATCCTTCAGCCAGTTTTCAATCCAATTGCAAATAATTCCTGCCAAACCAGTATACCTTATTTTACCCATCAGGCATCTATGAGGGACAGTGTCAAATGCATTTTCAAAGTCCAAGAACACAATATCCACAGCAGCTCCTCCATCCAGGCCTCTGCTCCCCTCTTCATAGAAGCAGATTAGGTTAGATGGCTATTGACGGCTATTCAGCAGCAGTGTCAAGTTCTTGCGGCTCCTCCTGCTACTCCGGTTAGCCCACCTTCCACTGAACCTAGGCTGGGACTCTCCATGCCATCCAAGTATGACGGAGACCCCAAGTTGTGCAGGGGTTTTATCACCTAATTCTCCTTGCACGTTGAACTTATGCCGACACAGTTCGTCACAGAACGGTCTAAAGTGGCATTCATCATCAGCCTGGGCTACTCCCCTCTGGGAAAGGAAAAACCCAGTTACTGCTAAGATCTGTCTTTGAGGAACCTGCATGGGTGTCTTCTGCTGAGACCGCACTGCTGAACCTGCGTCAAGAGGACTTGTCTGTCGGTGATCATACTTTTCAGTTCTGTACTCTGGCTTCTGAAATAGTCTGGAATGAAGCACCTTTGATCACAACATTTAAAAAGGGACTTTTTAAGGTCCAATTAAAGATGCACTGGCTGCACGTGACCTTACATTTATGCTGAGTGGTCTCTTCTATCTGGCCACTCAGAATGACATCCGGTTTGCTGAAAGTTCTGAGGAGAAGTGATTGGAACAACTGCAAGTCAGGACCCGACGTTTGCCCCGCCAGTCTCCCAAAGAACTTGTCTGCCACCTTCTGTGTGTCTGCTGCAGAGGTGCAGGTGGATAGAGCTCGTCTGACCACCCAAGAGCATTCCAGATAAAGACAGGAGAACCTATGTCTTTATTGTAGCAGCCCGGAGCACTTTCTTGAGACTTGTCTAGTCCATCCTCAGCGTCAGTGTCCCCAGCTGAGAGCATAGCTTCTCCACATCTGAGTATTCCCATTCTGCTTAGCTCCAGATGAGCCAGTTCCAGATTTCTGCTTTCTTGGACTCCAGCTTTGCAGGAAACTTCGTGGATGCTGCTCTGGTCTCCCAGCATCATTTCCCTGTGGCCCATCTCGAGAAGCCCCTGGTCATCTCCTCTGTCAGTGGCCAAATCCTCTCTGATCCATTACTGAACCGAGCCTCTGTTCCTGCAAGTCAGAGCTCTGCACAAGTAGAGACTGTCTTTTTCTGTGCTACCCCAGTCCACGTCCTCTATCCTGTTGGGTCTTCCATGGTTGCATCTCCACGCACACAGTCTCACAGTCTCTTCGGTGTCTACCAAGCAACTGGTGGGTCTCCCAGCTTCATATCAAGATTTTGTGGATGTCCTTTTGAGAAGCAAGCAGAGACTTTACCATCGCATTGTTCCTACGACTGCCCTATCGACCTGCTGCCAGGCACTTCTCCGCCATGGGGTCAACCACAGCAATGGTTGGCCTACTTGAAAGAGAACCTGCAGAGGGGGTTCATACGTAAGTCCTCTTCTCCTGCCGGTGTAGGGCTCTTTGTGGCCAAAAAAGATGGGTCGGGAATTGTTAACCAGTTATAGACCTGTCTCCTGGTCTATCTCGAATGATATCTTGGTGTTCTCTACGGATCTTGAGTCTCACCGGTCCCATGAACGGCAAGTTCTCAGTTTAAGAGCCAATTGCCTTTATGCTAAATCCGAGAAGTGCCAGTTCCATCAGAAGAGTCTTCCCTTCCTCGGTTATATCATCTCTGACAAGGGCCTCCAGACAGATCCTACTAAGCTGTCTCTGGGTTCTCCAGTGGCTTTGCCCAGTAAGACTACATGCTATCCAGAGATTCCTGGGCTTCGCCAACTACTACTGGCAGTTTATTCCACACTTCTCCTCTCTTGTATGAATGCCAATTCTAGACTCTGGCCCACGGCGGCTGAAGAAGCCTTCTGTAAATTAAAGTCTGCCTTTGCCTTAGCCCCAGTTCTCACACTGCCTTTCCAGCTGGAAGTTGACGCCTCCTCAGTAGGAGTTGGGGCAGTGCTCACCCAGAAAGGGCCCAATGGCAAAACTCTCACTTGTGGGTTCTTCTCTCCACAGAGAGGAATTACTCCATAAGGGACCAAGAGCTGTTGGCTATAAAACTTGCCTTAGAAAAGTGGCGCTATCTTCTGGAGGGAGCTCATTTTCCAGTGTGCATATACACTCACCGGCCACTTTATTAGGTACACCTGTCCAACTGCTCGTTAACACTTAATTTCTAATCAGCCAATCACATGGCGGCAACTCAGTGCATTTAGGCATGTAGACATGGTCAAGACAATCTCCTGATAAACTGCTAATCTGCTAATCTACTGGTATTTTCACGCACAACCATCTCTAGGGTTTACAGAGAATGGTCCGAAAAGAAGAAAACATCCAGTGAGCGGCAGTTCTGTGGGCAGAAATGCCTTGTTGATGCCAGAGGTCAGAGGAGAATGGGCAGACTGGTTTGAGCTGATAGAAAGGCAACAGTGACTCAAATCGCCACCTGTTACAACCAAGGTAGGCAGAAGAGCATCTCTGAACGCACAGTACATCGAACTTTGACTTGTATCAACGGTTCAGGCCGGTGGTGGTGGTGTCATGGTGTGGGGAATATTTTCTTGGCACTTTTTGGGCCCCTTGGTACCAATTGAGCATCGTTGCAACGCCACAGCCTACCTGAGTATTGTTGCTGACCATGTCCATCCTTTATGACCACAATGTACCCACATCTGATGGCTACTTTCAGTAGTAATGCGCCAGTCATAAGCTGGAATCATCCAGACTGGTTTCTTGAACATGACAATGAGTTCCTGTACTCAAATGGCCTCACAGTCACCAGATCTCAATCCATAGAGCATCTTTGGGATGTGGAAAGGGAGATTCGCATCATGGATGTGCAAAGCCGACAAATCTGCGGCAACTGTGTGATGCCATCATGTAATATGGACCAAAATCTCTGAGGAATGCTTCCAGCACCTTGTTGAATCTATGCCATGAAGAATTGAGGCAGTTCTGAAGGCAAAAGGGGGTCCAGCCCGTTACTAGCATGGTGTACCTAATAAAGTGAGTGTACACTTCTCATCCTGCAGGGACCTAGACTCTAACCCTTCCGCTAAAAAAACTTATCAATAACTGTGCACAGTCTGACCCTGAAGATCTGGCTAAAGCCCAAGACAAACAACAACATCAGGCGTATTAAAAGGCTCTCCTGGTCATGACTATCTTTAGGGGTAGCTGGTATAGTTGTCCATCAAGAACTTACACCTGAAATTTCCATCTGAAAAGTTTGTTCCACATTATGTTGGTCCGTATTTTATGAATGAGATCATAAATACGGTATCCTACAGATTACAGTTATGGTGCATTCACCGGCATACCGCCGTGTGCTGGAGAGGAAGAGTAGTTGACCCCTCCCTAAGAAACCGCGGTGCACGGCCGCACAGCCGGGAAAAGATAGAGCATGCCTTGCATTATCAATTTCTGTTGAAAAAAAATGTTCCTCCTGTATTACCAGTTGTAATTCAGGGTTAATTGGAATTTGATCTCGAGAAAATTTTAGATTCTAATAAGGCTCAAAATTTCATCCAGTATCTGGTATATTGGAAGGGATATGGCCGTGAGGAGTTGACATGGGACTCCAGAAAGGATCTCCATCCTGCATGCCTCCTCTGGTTTTGGAATCGCCAGAATCCTTCCATACCTAGTGGGATCTGTGAGGGTCTTGTTCCTCTTGGGAATTGCATTTAGCATCAGGGCCCCCTGTCTCTGTCTGTTGTTCTAGTATGTCCTAGAGTGTGCATTACTGTTAAGATATTTATATGGTATCCACAGCATGGGTCTGATATCTGGTTGGCTGACTTCTCAAAGCCCAACCATTTACAAAAAACAAGTGCCCCCTATTACCTCCAATGAATAAAATGTTGACCAGCCCTCTATTTATTTATATTGGGACTGTCAGAAATAGCCACCCAAGAAGTCACATTGAATAGGGCGGTGTTTATAGTTGTAAAAACTTTCAAAAAAGTCTGCAAACAATACAGTAAATTATGATTTAACGTTAATTATTGATTGTTATGAATGAGTACAATTTTAGCGAGGAGCTGATTGACTAAATGATTATACAAATTAAGTTTCCATAATTGCTTAGCAAGGCTGAGCTATTGCTCTCTTCAATCCTTCTGAAGAAGAAAAAAGAAAATGTATGTTAAAACATATCTGTAATCCCACCAACTAGTGTCATCATACTATATTATAGACTCCTATTTGTCCCTCACACTATACAGTATACCGTATATACTCGAGTATAAGCCGACCCGAGTATAAGCCGAGACCCCTAATTTTACCATCAAAAACTAAGAAAACCTATTGACTCGAGTATAAGCCGAGGGTGGGAAATGCATTAGTCACAGACCCCTCCAGTATGTATACAAGCCTGGCCCCAGTAGTATACAGCCTTCCCCCAGTAGTTAACAGCCATCCCCAGTAGTATACAGCCACTGCCCAGTAGATACAGCCATGCCCCAGTAGTATTACGCACTGTCCCCAGTAGTATACAGCCTGCCCCCAGTAGTATACAGCACTGCCCCCATGTATACAGCACTGACCCAGTAGTATACAGCCTGCCACAGTAGTATACAGCACTGCCCCCAGTAGTATACAGCACTGCCCCATATAATACAGCCTCCCCCAGTAATACAGCACTGCCCCCAGTAGTATACAGCACTGCCCCCAGTAGTATACAGCCTGCCCCCAGTAGAACAGAACTGCCCCAGTAGTATACAGCACTGCCCCCAGTAGTTACAGCCTGCCCCTAGTAGTACAGCCTGCCCCCAGTAGTATACAGCACTGCCCCCAGTAGTATACAGCCAGCCCAGCCTGCCCCTAGTAGTATACAGCACTGCCCAGCCTGCCCCCAGTGATATACAGCCAGCCCAGCATTAAAGAAAATAATAAATTATCTACTCACACCTTGGTGGCCCCGACTGCCGCGCTGCTCCCCGATTCGCGGGGTCCTATTCGGCTTCGGCGCCATCTTCTGTCTTCACTAACTTTTCTGCCGGGCGCCGCCATTGTTCTCCCCTGGACGGCACCTAGTATGACGTGCCGCTGCTGACGTAGATAGGCGCCGCTGGATGGAAAAAACATGGCGGCGCCCGGCACGGATGTAGTGAGACAGAAGAACGGGCGTGAAGTCGAAGAGGACCTGGCGGAATCCGGGGGGGGGGAAGCAGTGCTGCAGGTCGGGGCCACCGGAGGGTGAATATATGTTTATTATGTTTATTATTTTTTAAAGATTTTTTATGTCTGTATGACTCGTGTATATGCCGAGGGGACGTTTTTCAGCACATATTTTGTGCTGAAAAACTCGGCTTATACACGAGTATATACGGTAATCCTGTGCACTGGCACCCTCTTTCCTTTGGCCCACCCAACCTGTATATTGCCACATTCTTGGGACTCCAAATGGATAATGTATACATTAGCCTATAGCCTATAATTGGAGCCACCACGCTTACCAACCTTTAGAATGCTCCTTAAAAGTCGCCACCCACTCCCTGACTCTTATAATGCCCCAAGGTAGTGACCACCCTGCTCCTGCCCCAAAAATAAATAAAGAATTTTTAAAAACTGCCCAGAGCTGCTTTACCAGCTCTTTCTGCTTCCTGGAGATGTTCTATAGCCGACGCCTGTGCTTGTATCAGTATAATTATAGAGCAAGGGATGATTTGTCCAGAATATTATTGCTCTGGCTTAAGCCTGCTGCTGTTTGCTGTTCAGTTCTTGAATTTTGTGCTGTGAGCAGCTTATTCCATAATGTCACAGATACTTTATAAAGCATTGATATTTATTACATAATCTTTTAAGCTAAATCTTGTGGGATTAATCAAATTACTAGGAGACTGCACATTTTTTTGTTCTGAGAAAGACATGTAAAAACATTAGAAGAACTATATTAGTATTAAGGGCAACCCTTTATTATTTTACCGCAATGGGATTTGGTAGGATTTAGTTTTTTTCTAATTTTAGATTGAAAAATGGACTAAATTTTCAATGTCCATTATTTTTCAATTTGCAGAGAAATGGGTGGATATGTAGCCTGAAAGGTTGTACTTCAGAACCAAGCTATGACATGTACAAGGAGAGCAATACAGCTGCAAATATACACCCTGCATACAATACGGTAATATATGGCACTGAATGTAACAGATAGTACAACCTGCTTCCACCGGAAATGTCTCTCTGTGTCTATAATATACATAAAAAAATCTTGTGAGACAATGGTTGATCAATACAGGCAGTCCCAGGGTTACATACAAGATAGGGTCCGGAGGTTTGTTCTTAAGTTGAATTTGTATGTAAGTCGAAACTGTATATTTTATTATTGAAATTCTAGACAAAATTTTTTCTTTTGTCCCAGTGACAAATTGAGTTTCAAAATTTTTGCTGTAATTGGACCAAGGATTATCAATAAAGCTTCATTACAGACACCTTACAGCTGATCATTGCAGTCTGGGACTATAGTAACATCCAGAGAGCTTCACCAGAGGTCAGACGGGTCTGTCTGTAACTATGGGTGGTCTGTAAGTCGGGTGTCCTTAAGTAGGGGACCGCCTGTATATCTCATTTGTATAAATGGTGTAATGTTTAACCTAAAAGAGTACATGCAGACAATCTGCAAACATTGTGATTTTTTGAGAACAGTACTGTAATTGATTTAATAAAAATATGGATGAAATCCACAACAGAAAACTGATGGGCTGTGGATTAAAAAATATTGAAATCCCCATTTTCCATGTGACATTACTGGCAATGGGAGTCACAGGCAGCAGAAAATCTGCACGGAATAAGGACAGATTGCTTTTGCAGCAGCAGGCAGCTAATCCTGTCCATCTGAAGCCTCTGCAACATATCACTTCTCAGAGAAGACAGTTATCTTATCTGACCAGGTTTTTTATTTAAGATTTTCTTATGTACTTACATTGTGCATGGTGACAATCTTCTGGAGAGGGCCACATCGTCTTAAAGGGGTTGTCTGAGGCTGTAAAAATAGAACATTGGTAGCCAAGAGGGGGCTGCTTAAAATATAAATACTTAATTACCTCTGCAGTCCCACGCTGCCGTCTCTCCGGGACACGGAAACTGCGATGCGTGCAACTTACAGCCGGCCACGCCCACCGGTCCCTATTTTCAGCACTGTATAATGCAGGACAAACAGGCGGCCAGAAACTGAATGCAGCGCAGCCTCTATGCCTCTGTTTGTTTATAGGGGCCTGGTCTGATGAGTCTCGATTTCCTTGTATCAACGGTTCAGGCTGGTGGTGGTGGTGTCATGGTGTGGGGAATATTTTCTTGGCACTCTTTGGGCCCCTTGGTACCAATTGAGCATTGTTGCAACGCCACAGCCTACCTGAGTATTGTTGCTTACCATGTCCATCCCTTTATGACCACAATGTACCCAACATCTGATGGCTACTTTCAATATATATATATATACCCAAAATCTCTGAGGAATGCTTCCAGCACCTTGTTGAATCTATGCCATGAAGAATTGAGGCAGTTCTGAAGGCAAAAGGGGGTCCAACCCGTTACTAGCATGGTGTACCTAATAAAGTGGCCGGTGAGTGTATATATATATATATATATATATATATATATATATACATACATACAGAATACACTTACCATATATACACATACATGCAGTATAAAAGCACCGTATAAACACATGCTGCATACACATACAGAATATACACACATACAACAAATAAACACACATTCAGTGTATAGAGCATATACATACATACATACCATATACACAGCATATACAAAAATACACATCGCGGAACGACCTCCACGATAGCACGCTGTTTATACTAGCACTAGTGGGGGTCTACGCTGTCCCCAACCCACCAAAACATTATAACCGCATTTATTGCCTATGTAAACGGTATATATGCTATGTATATGTAAATTCTATATACGAATAACATTTGTTCGAAAAATCCATGTCGGGTGTATAAGGGGACCAAGGGATGGAATCCGGGACGGTATTAATAAAATCCAAAAAAGGGGTATAAAGAGTCACGGAATAATAGAAGGAGGAATACACATCTTAATCAAGCTACTGAAGAAGAAGCTCTGACGCTTCGAAAACGCGTTTAGCACAAAAATTGAGCAGCCTACAAATTTTTACAATATCTATAATTATATACCGGACTACCTGTTGAACACCGAAAAAGTCTCGATCCAGAGCTAGAAGGCCACGTTTAGTGCCGCGCACACTGCAAATGCCTGCTGAGATCACTCTATACCAGGATCGGCTAGTTGGGCGGGGCGAGGTAAATCTACTATCCACAAAGCCAGGCATAGCATACCCACGGCATCCTAACGCCATTGCTGAACAAGGAACGAAACCCAGCCAGCATAGTCTGGGGACAACTAGCTAGGGGCGGAAACAGTATAGACCCGTAACGGAAAAACAACACCAACCCAGCAGAATATCAACTAACCGTGAGTGCGGACGGCCTATTTAGGACAGGTGCATATTATAAAAATGAAGTTGAAACAATATATAAAGATGAAGACATGCTCAAAGAATAACCGTTTTATCAATAATTTTAACATTTTTCTATTTTTTCGTGCGATGTGGGCTGTAGGCATAGGGCCCATGACCTAAAAGCACAAACCTCCTGTAGTATCTTACCTCTTGGTCACAAACCACAATGTATATGTGACCAGGTACAACAGACAAGATCTTAAACATTAAACATATGTGACAAACCGATCTCTGTTTCTTATTCCATAAGAATTTTACGGAAGAGAACTTCTACAACTTTTTTTATTGTCATTTTTGTTTATGTATTAGTTTTATTTCCTATTGTTGTATGAGACGATTAAATGCTACACTGGAGAACAAGCAATATTTTGGGACTATTTTTGGACTACCTTAAGTCAGAAAACAGATACAAAATATCGTTACATAAGATTTCCCTGTGTTATACATGGTCTTTTAATTACTGTTTTTAACCACTGGTTTATTACGTATCCGTATAGTAATCAAATTAAATATATTGTCATAATTCTGAACCAAATCTGAGACAGTTTATATTTAGTTGGCCCACATTTCTCTGTAACCAAATTGGTCAATCTATATCCTTTATTGTGAAAAGGTTGTGTTGGCAGCACATAGAAGTGGAAGGTTGGAAAATTGATAAGTGCCCCTACCAACATCACCCTAATACATTTTGGTGAAACTGCATTTTTATGCAGTAGGGAAAAGAGGCAGAATATTCCCATAGTTTCTAATAGTTTTAACATTAGAAACTGAAAATAATTACTATTCCACCTCACTCATAGATATCTTTCTACCTCATATCAGTTACTCCAGTTCTTTTGAATTAATTTAGCTATACACTCAGCTACAAGTTGCCCAACTAGTCTATGTATCAGGAGTATTCATTGCATTCCACATGAAATCTTCTTGATACTCTACATGATCACTTGAGGTAACCAGATTTTTCCACTGACTGGATTTTCTTGGCATTTCTGGCTTGTGACCAGGAAGTTTGATTCTGTCTCTAGAATATGTCAAACCAGTCTGTACTTCCTTTGTTTAACTTTTCCATGCTTTATTGGAAAGCACGGAACATGATATTTTTACATTGAAATTAAACAGCTATATAATTTCAGAATGTGTTGTGCCATATATTCTCTCCACCAATTCTTTCTTATACATTTAAAAAAAACACAAAGGTTGTAGCACTCTGTCAGGGCAGCCAGGGGGCACCAGATTCATGAAGAACCAAACGGGAGCCCCAAATGATGAATCTGGCGCCCTCTGCACACAACCAGGCAAAATGCACATAGAAAATAAAAATAAAAGCAGAAAAATATTTAAAAAATCATTTAAAATATATACCCAAAAAATGGGGCATGGCCCCTCCATTCACTAATGGCGCCCCGTACTATCAGTTACAATTAAAAACATAAATTTAATATATCAAAAATGCTTAACAGATAAAATGTATTTTTATGGTTGCCAGTTAAAAAAAAACGTTTGCTATCGGTAAAAGGGGTTGTTCGGGTGAAGAACTAAGGGGACTCCGTGCCGCCCCCAGCCCATGAGTTAAAAAAAATTCTAGGCTAAAAATAGTAAAAAAGAACATGAAAAAACTGCACAAAAACATTGTGGCTAGTAGCCAAAAAAATGTAAAAGTTGGGGGAGCCAAAGAATACATACAAAAAAAAGGAGAAAATTGTTATTGTTTCTGAAGATTGCTTATTAGCCCAGGTAATCAGTCGAGTTAAAAAATATAACTTCATACCTTCTTTTGCTATTTTCCAATCGATTTTATGGGAAAAGAGCTTGCTAGCTATGAACCCTGACCAGCAAGTTTTTTTTGGGGCCTTATTGAGCATTGGTGAAAAAGGACCCGCTATGCTAGGTGGTTTCCATTATAAATATTGCAAATAAATGGTGCACACAGCCTTAAATTGTATCTATCGTTTCAACCCCCTATTAGAAATCAGAGGTAGTAACACTGGTTTATGCGTTCTTTGATTTGACTTTTAGTATTATTTCAAAGCTCCTCAAAATTTATGAAGTCTGCGAGTTTCAGAGCACTTTTAGCTGGGGGTGGAGATTTTTGTCCTGTACTGCTTCTCCTACCTCTTCTATAGAGCATACTTGTCTCCTTTATAACTTTGAATAGCCTCTAATATTAAAGGATGAAGGGAGTGCGGAATCACTAGTGGCGTGTCCATTAGGTTTTGCTTCCGGTTTATTTTTGTTTGCATCCATTATTGCGTCAGTGCTAAGCTATCTGCCTCCATAATTTATTGGCAAACATTTTCGGCACAATGTGACCATGATTGAGGGCCATAAAAGTTGGAAACAATACTAGCCTGTTAAGGTGTTAAGAGCTCACAACTCCATTAAGAGTGCTGCTCACAAAAAAGCCTTAAAAAAAAACTTACCACAGAATCAAGCATGTTGTAATTTTCACAATGCTGTTTTGGCAATTATTCTATTTTCTGGTTTATTGTTCACATTTTATAGGATTTTTGAAAAAAGCTTATCTCCCACTGAAAATAGTGTATGTTTACCAGTACAGATGTAAAAAGCAAAACCCATGGTGTCAAAATTTTACTTTACATTACACTTATATAAAGTGAAGTATAGATAGTCCTTCAAATGTATTTAACCAGCCTAATTTCTCTCTAGACCTTATTTATGGTTAACGATGACTAAAGCACTTGCTGCAATTCCATTTTGTATCTGAGTCAACACATCTTAGTGAAACTACCACTTTTTTGACAACGGGTCTAGTCTTGCATTTATTCCCCATTGTATTTCAAAGTGCATCATACACACAGCTGTGGTTTCATAGCTCCCATGTTATGAGTGGATACCCAAGCACAGCACTTATGAGCAGGTTCTATTCTGAACGTGTTGGTGTGGATTTGGCAATTCCAATTCTATTGGATGGAAAAATATGGACTATTTGCGGATGTTGTTAGGTAACACAGTAAGTGACACTCCAATGGGGTTTGACAAGCAAAGGTGACATACAGACATGCAACATACGACTTGTTAAAATATGAACACACTGGGGCACATGATCATAGTCTGGGCTTTGTCCGTTTGGGGTTTTTTCTGGATTTCTACTGGTCAGATCTACCTTAGCGGCTTTTTCCGTCCTGATATATGTGGCCTTTGGTGACTGTTAAACAAAAGTTGCCAAAAGAGTCTCCAAGTTGCAATCGTATAAGCCAAGTTTTCTACACCTAGTTCACGGGCAACCATAGATTGTTGCCAAAAGTGGCCAGATTTTTTTTAAAAGTTGCAACTACACATCTGAATTCCGGTGTGATAAATCACGGGAAAACACTGCAGAAGAAAAACTAGAAATTGTGAACTTTGAAGGGGGACTGTCTTCGGCGCCAAAAAAAGTCAGAAAAGGCACAAAAAATGAAGAAAAGGGCAAGCAAAAGTTGCTACATGTGCCCCACTGACTGAAAAAAATGTCCTGGGTTCAGGAGAGAAAGAAAATGTTTATGGCCAGTAATCTTTACTATGCTGATATGGATTTTCTTTGCTGGTTACAAAAGAGAAGGGGTTCACATTCTTACCCCTAACTACACACACGATGGAAACTCTTAAAGGGAACCTGTCACCAGGGACCTCATTGTTCACTGAACCCAGATTCTAAAAAGCCCAGAGGACACCTGCAGTAAAACTGCCTCTCTGCCTTTTCTAAGCATTGCATTACACTATATGAGTGTGATATTACTCTTTGGCATACTCACAAAAATTCTGGTAGTCAAAACGAGGCTCTGGGCTTTGGTTGGCATACATTTCAAAAACAACATGTGACTGGTCTGAGCTGCAGGGCTGTCTCCATGTTTGTGAACCTGAAAAGCTTGTGCCCGCCCCCACTGATTTCAGGGATGACCAGGCTGTTGACCTTGAGAAAAGAAGCAGGAGGGAGGAGGAGCTAGACAGGAGCCAAGGTGGGGCCAAACTCTGAGGAGTAACAAGACCAAGCACATTGTTGTTTTTGAGTGAAATGCATCTAACAAAAGCCAGCCACTGTGACTACCCGGATTTTGTCATGGAGCAGAGTAAGTAATAAAACACAATTATATTGTAACGCAAAGCTTATAAAAGGCAGAAAGGCAGATTGCGCTGCAGTGTGGTTAATAAGTTATGCAACTGTCTTTAGTGAAAATGAGGTCCCTGGTGACAGGTTCCCTTTAAGTGCTGATGGTTTGCAAAAGGGCCAGTACAGATATGATACAATGTAATATAACAAAAAAATTAATATATACAAAAATATATAACAAAATATAATGTTTATGTTGCGAAAACGTAGGAAAAAAAAGGAAAAAAAACACAATTGTGTATATTGCTCTGTTGCATCCTGACAAACCAAAATACAAAATCATTATTAGAAATGCTGAGTCAGGGTTGAATTATAAAATAGGCACTTCCTAAAGGTTTAAGGTTGCTCTCTCCGACCATAGAATTGCTGAATGCTAAATTGGAATTACTTCTCTATGGAAGGAAAACTGAGCCCTCTTCTGGGAATATGTCGATGTCTTTCTTTCTTGTTCCAGACATGACATGATACAGCAATTAAATAGAACAGGACTCCTTAGAATAGGCATTTGTAATCTCTTTGATATCAATTTCCTTAAAGCAACATTAGATTGCTTGCCCTTTTAAATATGTATACCATTGTGCCGGTAAAACCTTGTAGATAAATGAGTCAAGTGAAAAAGAGCTAGAAGTTTCAAATTCCTGTCTAGAAGATGAATCACCAACAAAAATAACAAATGGCCAATTAAAGCTTGGTAGCAGAAAAACCAAAATAAATACTACCAAAAATGTTTTAAAAACCATACTACGAAAAGCTTTTATAGATTAATAATATAAACAATTTGTAGGTCCTAAGTTAATCTGGACAGACTTATAAGGTAGCAGAGAGGGAGAAGATAAAAAATGGGCATACCATATGGAAATATATAGGTGTTAAAATGCATTTAATATCCCATAACAACTGGTTAAATCCTCAAATAAAGGAAGTGCCTGTACAAAGTACTGGGGGAAATTGTCAGAGACCAGCGAGCCAAAAATAAAACAGAGGGAAAAAAAAAAAAGGGAAACTGGCAAATAAATCCGAGCTGATACAAGCCAGGGGCAGCAGCCCACCCTGACTTGAGTTTTACTCTCCAGCGCCTTCATCTGGGGGGTGATATTACGAATAAAGACTGTTTATATTATAGCTTTGTCTGTGGGTTTTGAATTTTTTTTAAAAATATTATGGTCCGGGGTGGGCTATTTAAAAAAAAATAAATGTGTATTTCCTCCTGCGCTGCGAATGTCTCGCGCCACGGTCCGACCAGATCTGTGCGTTGGTTTGTGTTACAGGGTGTGCACAGCCGGAAGCTCCCATTCCAACACAATCTCCAGCGCCCTACAATGCGGAGATAGGGATGATGGCGTGGCCGCGACACCTGCCCCGCTGGAAGCTCCTCGTGAGCGGCTTCTGTGCCCCTGTAAACAACAGGGGCCAAGGACAGACGGACCGCAGCGCAGGCCACGCAGCGCCGGAGATGAAGGAAAGTACCAATTTATTATTTTTAAGAGCCCACACCATTCCCGGCCCTAAGTATTCTTAACCCATATAACCCCTTTAAGCACATTAGCCTGTCTTACCAGAGTCCACTTCTGTCTTAGTTCCATAGCCTAAAGGAAAATATACATTCAAAATCAAGCATGATAAACCAAGGCCACTAACTCAAAGAGTCCAGGCAAACTGGGAGATAGGTAGTCCCAGTGTACGGGTGCACTGCGGATTACGTATTATTCTCTTATTTATGTAAGGAAAGAAGGAGATTGAACAAATTATCTCATGGAGCGTGGAGATATGTGAGTGTGGCGCTTGCCAATTTGTCAGCTCCATAGAGATTAAGAAACAGACCGGTCATGCGTGGCTGTTCTGCTCATTGTCTGGCGGAGCGACGAGGGGTCTGACGATCTAGCACTGAGACCCCCACTGATAAGCAAGTTAGGGCCTGGGATAGGGCTCCTAACTTTAGTTGTGGGAGGGAAAACCATTTAAGGACATGGTCTAAAATGGCCTTCAGGACACAGCCCTTTTTGTTTTTCCCCTGCTCAAATTCTAAAAGAATAACTTTTTATTTTTTTGTTGACCTGGGGATATTTAGGCTGTTTTGTGTTAAGATTGTATTTCCAATGACTGCCTTTGATGGTAAAAATGCATAATGATTCAAAGTTTCAACTCTTTTCCGAGCGGAATAACATCAAACAGCTGTTTGCACCTGGGTTTTAAATTAACCCTCAAGGGCCTGGCCCTTTTTTTTTTCCATTTCCATTTTAACTTTTTTCCCCACCTTCAAAAATCTATAGATTTGAAGGTAAGAGCTCTGTGATGGCTTATTTTCGCCATAACATTGCACTTCATAGGATGGTATTGAATATTCCATGCAATGTAATAGGAAGTGGGAAGAAAAAAATTCAAAAATGCCAGTTAAAAAGGGTAAAAAAGCATTTGTGACGTTTTGTTGTGGGTGGATTTTACGTATTTCACTGTACTTCCAAATGGACAGGTCTACTTTATTCTTTGGGTTGGTACGATAACGGGATACCAAATTTGATAATGGGTTTTATAATGTTTTCATACATTTACACAAAAATAAACCTCCGTAAAAATTTTTTATTTATTTTTACCATCTTCTGGCGCTTAATAAATTTTTCATTACTTCAGTGTAATGGACCTGTGTGGTGGTGTCATTTTTTGCAAATTTTGATACGTTTTCAATCTATCATTTTTGGAAACTATGGACCGTTTTTTAATATTTTTCAAAATGGCAAAAAAAGTGCCATATTTCAATTGGGCGATATTTTCCATTTACAGGGTTAAACGCAGTAAAAAAAACAGTTTTATATTTTTATATATTAGGATTTTGGATGCGGCATACCCTAATGTGTTATGATTTTATGTTTATTTATATTATATCCACCTTCTAGGAATGTGGGGGGATGATTGATGTTTGTTTTTTTATTATATTTAAAAAAAAACAAACTTTTTTCTATTTTTATTTTTACTATTTTTCGGGGACTCCCTAGGAGTACTTTAACATAGGTTGTCTGATCAATACTAACATATACTGCCATACTGCAGTAGGGAGTTTATGGGGATTTCTTATCATAATTACAATGTGGCACTTAGGGTTAATGACAGAATTGTTAAATTAATAATGTACTATTGGTCGAACTACAGAGGACATACCCATGATGTTGTGGTTGGGGTCAACCACTCATGTACTGGATGGAAGACTCTGACATTCATATTAGATTTACCTGCCATTTGACCTGTAGTTAATGTAAAGTCTTATTTTTGATGTCAGCATTATATTTTGACTCTGTCATTTGGATTTCTTGAACTTGCCCTGTTTTATGACTTGCCAATCAATTTTGTACTGCATTGTCTTCATGCCTCTGACCTGTACTGCGAACGGACTTTTAGGTTTGTATGACACCAGTCTGGGAAATGGGGTTTAGTCTTAGGCTCTCCGTCTTTGCGGTTCCTTCAGTCCATCTAGCCATTCCCTCACTGCATTAGCAAACATAATCATAAAGAAGATAAAGAAACAAAGTTAGTAGAACAGGTTTTTAAGTGAACCTAGGCACCTCCAGAAAAATAATTGATATGGTTTGTGTAATGAAAACTTTTCAAATATACTTTTGTATTGCATGACTCATGTAACTCTGCTGCTGTCCTGATATACAAAGCTTAATGTTTATTGTTCAGAGTGGATAGAAAATCTGTCCATGACCATGTAATGGACACGGAGGTACACAAGCCGGTATGTATACAGAGAGTAATCAGAGCCATGTGACCCTAATAAACTCATGCACCTGTGTGTCCTACAAGACCATTGGCAGATTCTATGCACTGAAAGCAAACAGAGAAGTTTCTGTGGAAATGACAGCAAGCAGGATCTAGGAAAAACCATAAGGAATGGAACATAAAGTATATTGGCCATTTTATTCCTGTACTATTAGTTAGTTATGAGGATTTACTTTCAGCTGGGTGTGTACCCAGGTGTTACTGTTCTTACAGAGATAGCTGTATGACAGTACAGAGCCTATTGGGTACCAAAATTAATGATTGGCTGGGACCATTCGGGTGTTGAAGAAAAAAGCATTCCAAGAGGAGAGATGCGCGAGAGCGTGAGATATGAGACCCGCACAGAAGCTGAGGAATTGGAGCAGCACCTTATTTACAGAGAACGGGGGAGAAACTAAAAGTGACACTAGCAAGGAGAGGGAGAGGTCTTGTGAGAGAACCGGTCGAGAAGCAGGAGTGCGTTGTGTGTAAAAGGATCTACGTATTTTTGACAGAATACTGTATGGTACAAGGTACACAGTGCAAATATGTTTTTTTGTAAGCTAAGGAGCAGGGAAACCAGACCTTTTTATCCTCTTAACATCTTTTCTAGTTATCACAGTGTGGCTTTAACGAAATGTTTCTTTAAAAAACTCCAGGAACTATCCAGCGGCTTGGCTTTTAGAGGGTCCCAGGGATGCGGGCCTGAGGCACCAACACGTGCCCTAAAGGGGCGCCCCCACTATATTTGGGCAATTCAGGCAGGCGCGTGGCCAGCCCAAATGACCCACAGTATTGTGTCGGCTTCCGGCTTTCTCTAACCAGCTGGATGCTGTATCAGCCGGTTCATAGAACCAGGTGGTATCAATAAGTTCCTGCACTGGCCATAGCCCATGGGAGGCCCACAAAGTGTTCTCGTTTGCCGGGGTGAGTGCAGGATGTCACACACTGCGGACAACAGCCGGGGGGGGCCAGTATGATGAAATACAAAGGAAGGGGAGGTCGCAGGATCAGGGGAATGGAGGAAGGTCCGTAAATTTTATTATTTTACTAAGGTTTGTATATATTATTACGTGAGTTTGTATTGTATTTGTAAAGGGGCTGTATGAAGTTTGCGTATTACAGCGGGCTGTAAATATCTTTATAGGGAGTGTGTATATAAGTTATACAGGGAAGCAGAAATATTTATTCTCGTGGGGATTGTAATATATATTTTAGGAGAGCTGTATATAGTTATTACAGAGGGCTTGTATATAGTTATTATAGGGGGCTTATATAGTATTATAAGAGGTTGTTTATAGTTATAGCGAGACTGTTATATAGTTCTAGAGAGGCGGAGTGGTATATAGTCATAGGGGCCGTATATAGTATAGGGGCTTGTATATAGTTATAGGGGAGGCTGATATAGTTATGGGGAGCTGTATATTGTTATTACAGGGGGCTTGTAAATAGTTATTCCAGGGGCTGTAAATATTTCTTATAGGGGGCTGATCTATTTATTGCAGGAGGCTGCATATATTTATTATAGGGAGCTTTATAGAGTTATTATATGGGTGTGTATATTTATAGGATTACAGGGGGCTGTCTAATTATACAGGGGTCTGGAGATAGTTATTACAGGGGTATGGATAAAGTTATTGCAGGCGGATGGATAATTTATTACGGGGGGCTGGATATATCTATTATGAGGGGGCTGGATATATATAGATCTATTACTGGGGGAGTATAAGTATAGCTGAAGGCATATATGAATACCAACATTACTTTATTGAAAACTATGGTTGGGTGGTGAGGCGGGTTGCGGGTTCCTCACCAGTTTGCGACCAGGGGCCTTCCTCCACCCTTAATATGGCCCGGAAATACTATAGTCCCTATATAGTCAAATAAGTAATATACATTTGATCTTACTTGATACATTCCTTACCGCTTCTGCTTATTTGTCAACTTGTGGAAGAGAAATCTGTTTTTCTTCAAGATGCTTTCATAAAAAGTTCTGGTACTGTCACAGTGCGTTAAATCCTTATTTATTGGTATGTCTTCTGAGTATGACTGTTGTGCGGACAAATCTAACTTACAGTTCCTGTTTTCAACTGGAATACCAGGGTTACCACCTTCCAGAAGCCATTAGTAACAGTTCCATGCAAGATCTTATGGCAGTACAGACACATAATTTACAGTTTGTCTTAGGCCATGCATGTTACTTATCCATTCATCACTGTAATCACAGCCGGAGCTAAAGAGTCATGCTAAAAGAGGAAATGGCCCACCAAACTATATTAGAACTCACAGACACCTTAGCATTGTTAGGCTGCTTTCACAAAATTTTTTGTGTACACTGAGCATATATATACTTTGTGGGACACTACTGGAAGATGGAGGGAAAAATGCAGGTTATGTCTTCCATCCTGCTCCCTCCTGCCTTAGCAGACGTAGACACTCGGAAGCACTAGAAGCCCATGGGAGAGCGGATGCAGCGCAGTGCCATACCTACTATAGGTTGCCTGCATGAGGGGGGGGCGGACCATGGAAATAAGGACCGTGTCATTAATGGGAGAAACATATCAGTGGTGGTGGTGGGGGGGCATTAAGGGAGCGAGCCCCCTTCACATTAAGGGAGGTGGGTGCACTGGTAATTTTGTGACCTGCTAATACTTATACGGTTTGGGATTCGTCAATGCAATACGTTGTAAGGACCCCTTCAGAATCCCCCTCACATTATCCCTTACAGCATTATGGCACAAAACAAGATGTGCAACCCAAAACGTTAGGAATGTTTTCCTCTAATTGGTAGTAGGTCACAATGAAATATTTGGGACCAGAGCTCACTCTTAGGTGCCTTTATACTGGTGTCGTGTTAAAGAGAATTAGAGAAATGAAAGCGGCACTGTGAATACCAGATTAACATCCAAAAATGGTTTCAGGCTTGCTGAGGTCGACTCTGGGATCCCAAAACAAACAAAACCTTCCAATTTGTAAATCCAATACAGGGAAGCAGCACTTGTGAAGGACAAGTTTTAATTTCACAAGTAGGAAATTACAAACGGTTTCAGCTATCTCGTTTGTAGCCATTTTCAAGTCAATGAATGAAAGCAGTGGTACTAAGGTGGGTTATATCCCCTGCGGATGTGACATCATGAATGTGCACATACATAAACAAAACTATATAGTATATCTTGTATTAAGATACAAAAATAATCTAAGGTACATAATGTAAGTGTAATAGTTTGTTACAAGTGAGAAAGTTGTTACAATGATATTAAAGTTGCCACATTCATCCTGCCGCTGTCTTGACCAATGTTTGCAATAAAACAAGCCGCGCATGTCAGAAAAAGTGCATAGCAACCTTCAGGCGCGAAAAGAAAAACAAGCAACAGGACCAGTTAAGTTATTTAACATCAGAGGTCCAAGGCCATACATTCGGGTGGTGGAGGATGAATACGAGCGGTGTCACTTTGATATGCGATTGGAGGCGGTACTGTTCAGCCAACAGCGAGGGAGACCTCACAGTCACTTTTGCATCAAAATTAATGCAGAAGTCAGTACTGCTCTCGCTGAGATTTCAATCATGTAGGTCGGCGGCTATCTAGATGTGGGAGAGCGTACATCAGGCCAGGTAAATGGGTATAATTTCACAAGGATATCAAAAAATGTGTCACAGGTAGAGTCCATAGAATAACAGGGGAACAGCGAGTCTCCCCTGGACAATGAATAAATTCTGTGCCCCTCGTAAGCATGGCCAGTGACCCGCTGAGATATACGGTATGGGATGGGACGGGTTTACATACCCGCTACGGATATCGGGTACTATATTCACACACGAGATCCCGACCATTCCCGACTATTCCGTTTGGCGCTGAAATTTAACAGGGGTTTTTGGGCCACGTGATCTTTTTGGTGACACAAATTGGGGGCTGTGGCTGGGGGTATCGGACTAAGCGCGGGATTTAAAATTCAAATTGTGTACAACACCATGCACTCAATACCCGGGAAGAAGAAGGTGAACTCCGGCGGGACCTGTGATGGGGGGAGGAGGAAGGGAAAACATGCAGCAGGCTCTCGGGCGCACAATACTGTGAATTGTGCCGAATTCGATCCTCATCGGAAAACGACCTTGGGATTGGGCAGGGATCGGGTTAAGTAAATGTGCTCCATGTCTTCCCACTTATGAAATAAAACACTTGTGCTTAACGGAATGCTGATTCCCTCTATGATTTTTGGTCTTATGTTAGCCATCAGGGCTATAGGGCAGTGGTTCTCAACAATTTCCAATATGTGACCCGCAATACATTCCTCATGCTGTGGTGACCCAAACAATGCAACTACAGTAAAAACACAGTAAAATTTGCGGCTCCGATGGCTTAGGCGGGACCCCCGGTTTTTGGTCGTTCGACCACCACGGGGTCCCAACCCACAGGTGAGACCACTGCTCTAGGGCCTTAAGCCCACAGCGCCTATGTTGCTGAACCCCTGAGCACAAATATACAAACAGTTTTTTTTAGCAAATGACTAAAAAGCATGCATTTTACGAGTGATAATTACATAGTGAGATTGACCAAAACAGTGTTCCTGTGTGACTTCCAAGTCCCATTGTGTAGGTAAACCCATCAGTGGAATTTATAGCTGTGTCATAGTTATATCAGTCTAATCACAGTACACCACCGCGCATTCAGTGTAGGTGTTCGTCTAAATATAAGTACCACTCCCTGGCAACCCACTGAGCAAATACAATTAGAAAAAAAATGCAAATTCTATTCCGGACACTATGGACACAAATATATTATTTGGCACTTCAATAAGCGTGAAAGTCACACGAGGACAAAAGGGATTCCTATAGAAGTATAATGGCATTTCACTTCAGGCTACCTTATGCTCACCACACTCAGTCAGGGTAGATTGCCTCACTCAGTCGTGGATGGAGACTTTACATAATGCTTGTTAAAAAATAAAAGAGCTGGTTGGTTTGTAAACTGCTTTTAAACTGTCTGCATCCAGATTTGTAGTAATGTCAATGCAGTAGGCAATGTCCCCAATGTATGCCTATTAAAGGGATTAAGCAAAGAGGAAAAAAGAAGCACAAGGCTACAAAAGGGAGTAATGGAAAGTGATATCTGTATTACATATCAAAAAACATATAATAAACTTACCGTTATATACTCGAGTATAAGCCGACCGAGTATAAGCGAGCCCCTAATTTACCCAAAAAAATGGGGAAAATCTATTGACTAGAGTATAAGCCGGGGGTGGATATGCATTGGACACAACCTCCCCAGTATAGAGCCTGCCAGCCCCTGCCCCAGGATATAGCCTGCCAGCCCCTGACCACAGTGATATAGCGCCAGCCACCTGCCCCAGTGTATATAGCCTGATAGGCCCTGCCCAGTGTATATAATCCCCCCCCCCCGGTGCAGCACAACAATACCATTTAGCGATGGATCACACAGAAGATCTACGGGGGCTGCCGGAAAGGTTGAGTTTTGATTATTTTTTTGACTCGATATAAGCGAGTTTGGGTTTGCAGCACATTTTTGTGTGAAAAACTAGGCTTATACCGAGGTATATAAGGTATATAAAAATAAAAGATAAATGCATCACAGGAGAGATCATAATGCACGCAGGTAATAGTCCTGATAAAAGTAAGTATCAAAAGAGTAATACAGATAATAAGTAATATAAGTCACAATGCACATATAATATAGACAAGAGGTAATAGACCATAGACACACAGTATACGTATACTGCTTACAAAAAGCATAAGGTGAGGAGTGACCATGGCTACCAAACAGATGCACGTACAATGTGACAAGAGACATAACATGATCAGTTGATAAGGATAAGTAAAACGCAAAACGTGGCAAAAACAACGTTGGAGAGACAATAACAGGACAGACTATTACTGGCGTTCAACCCCAACACGCGTTCAACAGCAGCAGGTCTTGTCAAGGGATGACGCCAGGTATAGAAAAATGGTATATATCAGTGTGTACACGGGTTACCCGGATCCGACCAATCACCTTTGTTTTTGTTGGTGGCTACGCCCCTTTGACATCATCGAGGCGCGGTGGCTCTGACCCATTCTGACGTCCTTGTTTCCTCCTTTGTTTGCATGTGCTCCTGCAAAGTGTCACTTGTGTTACCCTCCTCACCCATTGGCCATATTCTGAATTATTACCAGTTTCCTTTTACCTGGGGTCATCTTGACAAAAAGACTTGCTGCGTTGAAACGCGTTGTTGGGTTGCACGCCAAAGGTAATAGCTGTCCTGTTATTGTCTATCCAACGTTAGTTCCGCCACTTTTTGTAATTATCCATTCACAGACATGTTATGTCTCTTGTCACGTTGGAGTGAATAGTTGGTAGCATGCTACACTCCTCACCTATTGCTTTGTAAGAATTGTATACGTATACTGGTTGTCTATGGTCTATTAACCTCTTGCTATATTATATTGACTTATATACTATATCTGTATTCCTCTTTTGATACTTTACTTTCTCAGGACTCCTATTACCTGGCGTGCATTATGTATCTCGTCTGTGATGCATTTATTGTATTTTTATATAGTTTTTAGTTTTTATTAGTTAAAAGATTATCACTTTTCCTAATATTTTTGAAGGCTTGTGTTTCTTGTCCTCTTTGGCTCTTCCTTTGGTATCTATGTGATTATTCAAAGAGGCTTTTGGCTCTTCGTTACATATTAGTGTTAGATGTTCTACAGTATTTATTTTCCTGTTTGACTATTGTTTTTGGTTTATGTAAAGGGGATTAAGGTTTGGTCAGGGATTCACTGTGACCACCTCACTGGGATAGGTGCCCCCAAATTTCCAAATTACATCCTGTACACATTTTAGAAATATAGACCTAACAAGAAGATATTGCTGCAAGCATTTAGCTACCTAATGGTGTGAGGCCTCGGACTATTTATTTCAATGCCAAATCCTTTTTTTCCCTGTAGGAAAAAAAAGTGAACATGTTTTGATTTTCAGTATAAGCCTTAAGGTGGAAATGCATTGGTCACAGCCTCCCCCCAAAATATAGCTAGTCAGCCCCTGCCCCCCCAGTATATCCTTAGCCCAGCCTCCCTACCCACAGTGTATACGTAGCCAGCCTCCTACTCCCCCAGTATATTGCCTAACGTCCCTGCCCCCTGAAATATGTAGCTAGCCAGCTCTGCCCCAGTATATAGTAAGCCAGTCCCATGCCCCCCAGTATATTTTCAGCAAGTTCCTGTCTTCCAAGGTAGAGAGCCAGCCTGCCCGCAGTATGCAAGCACATAATAAGAATAAATTCAGACTTATGACTCTCACCTGCAGGTTTCTTCTTGCTCCTTTGCACAGGGTAGCGACAGCTCCAAGGTGGCTGGTTGCGCACCACAAAACTGTGATTGTAAGGTGCTTGAGACAATTTAGCTGTGTTCACGGGCATCGATTATGTTCATGCACATTGGCCATGACACACTATGATGTAAGCAAGGCGGCTGACATCATAGTGGTGTGTGGCAAGCGCGCACCTGCTGTGCTGCCCGAATACAGAAATCAATAACGAGGAGACTGTGGGGGGAGTAGAAAGGTGCGTACTGACTGTAGTGTTTTATATACGTGAGTAAAAGCCCGCGTTTGAGCTTTTACAGCACAACAACTTTGCTTTACTCGTTTTATATAAGTATATGCTTTGTCACTAAAAGGGGTTTTATTCAGGAATAAGCATATTAATTAAAATGGGTACTCAAAATATAAGCTAAATTTAAGTAATTGGTTGTTATTTAAAATTTGCTCCAGTTGGAAGAATATACCAAATACAAAAAAAAGTCTCAAATCCATGGTGTTATAGAATGAATGACATGCACAGCCAAACGTTGGTATCACTCAGAAATAGTATAATATACACAGGGCAGGTGTATTTGTCAACAGTATAAATATCACAAAAGTAGAGTATTAAATGTAACGTCATAAGCACATGTAATGTCATATAACAGATTACGGTAACTGATATAGACAACCAAGGCACATAAAAAAAGGAAAATTGGAACGGTCTCCCCACTCCTGTAGTGCGCTTGGTCACAGTCGATATTGATGCCGATAGGATAGCAAGGGGGCCTGTTGTCCGATGTCACCACACCTCCCTAATTAACTATACCGATCCCCCCAGAAAGAAATTTACTCCCACCCTGACAAGGAAGGTACCACACTTGCCCTAGTGGCTAAAAATGGCCTAGATGCCAGAAAAGAAAAAAAAAATGAGCATCCCATACCAACGCGTTTTCCCCCACTTCCTTGGGGTCCATCAGGGGATACAGGGAGTGAGAGCAGAAAGGCAAGGAAAGAAGGGTTTCAGTGCCATAGAGCTTGAGGAGCTCCCTCTCGGTCTAGGGGAGAGCTGTAAAGGAGTGGCAGTGGGCCGTTCTACTGTTTGTTGACCTGGCCGTGTCAGACGTGAGGGTCACGATGACTGGGCATGCGCCATTACCTACAGCACATGCGCCATCCAATAGCAAACTTCCTAGATAAGCTTCCCCCCCTCTATGAGTGCTATGATGCTGTAGCAGGCCTCTAACTAGAGGGGTTGGCGGTAACTCTAACACGGGACGGAAATCTGAGGATTCCTTTGCAAAGGTAACTACAGAGTTAGTACCCGTTGCTGCCGCAATGCAAATAACAGCTGTCACCAAGCGTGGCATCCACGGAGTCAACCAAACGGAGTTTATTGAGATAAAAAAAATATATCAAGGAAATGAATGTGAAAAACACGGCAAATGGAGAAATAGACAATTCACAAATGGATCCCTAGAAGAGATCACAAATTTACAGGAAACAGGCATAGCTCATTCAAACCCTTAGGTTGGCCACAGTATCAAGGCGGAAAATCCACCTTGTCTCACATGTAGGAGTTTTTTTGTCCCAGTTGCCTCCACATGTAGGTTATTAACCCTGTGGGCATGAAATTTAGCACCTTCGCCGCTCCTCCCTGTGGCCCATTAAACTGTCTTGCTATGGGAGAGTATCGGGGTGGTTCTAATGTGTGAGAGGTGGGCACCTCTCCTCTGTCAAAACTCCATGATCAGTTTGCCCATATTTCCAATACCACAATACAACAGTGATGAATAAATGGGAGAAAGATGCAACAAAAAGGTTTTTTGTTTTTGAGATGCAAATTCTCTTGATGAGGAGAGGCGTGACCCTGACTTACTTTTAGAGTGGAAAGTTGACTGAACAAATGAGTAATTTGAAGTTTAAGAACATTTCAATGAACAGAGGGCAAATTCCTGACCTTAGCAATTTCTCTAGAAGAACGAATTTGAAACAGTTGAAATAGGACTGGCAATCCAATCTGCTAAAAAATATTGAGCCTTAGTCATATCCATGAAAAGTAGTGCATAATATACCAAAGACCTACGCCATTTTGAACAATTTAATGTCTGGTCCTTACACTACATTGAATTGTTCGAAATTCGTAGGTCTCTGTAGTATTATGCACTTTTTTGATGGATTATTGAAATAACGCTCAAGATTTTTTAGCAGATTGGAGTGCCGTCCTATCTTTCCAACTGTTTCAAGTTTACATGAGATTTCGACTATCTCCTTGATGACTCGTGCAACGGACTACAAAGAGGAAGTTGCGTTTCAAATGTTAGCATTCACGTGAGTGAGCGGCAGCTCAAAACTTTTTTTTTTTAACATTTTAGTACAGGCAACACCACCCAAATTACTGTCATTCCATGAGGAGGAGGCAAAATTCGTGACCAAAATCATAGATGCACGTGTCCATGGTTAGAATGAAAGATCGCGAGCAGGGATGCCACTGGGCACTCGGAAACCTTGGTCTTAGTACAATAATACATGCTGCAACCATATTCCTCAAAATTCATGTGGACATTTAGGCCACAATAAAAGATTCAGGAAATCACATTCTTGTAGCAGTGACTTCAGAATGTTCAGCAAGAATAGTACATGACATCCTCCATAACCTTAACCCGGTGTTTGGTAGGTACAAATATAACTATCTGCAGGGGTGTTATAGGAGTCAGATGTTGATATTAAAGATGACAGTAAAAAATCTGGCTCACTAGCAGAAACTTCAACTTAGAAGTTAAAAAACAGACACCTGGTTCATGTTTTGTATACCAATATAAATAACGGAAGATTAATGGACTGTAGTACTCGAAGCCCAGAGTCAAACAATGGCCTTGTAAGACCAACTTAGCCCATTGGTCAATGAACAAACAACAGTTGACCTCACTGAGAGGGTTTCTGAAATATTTGTTCACCCCTTGCCCTACCATTTTCCCCCTCCCTCGCCCCCCCTTCCTTCCTCCCGTCCTCCTTTCTCCCTTTCACCCATCGGCCTCTCCCCTTCCCCATCCTTTCTATCTGGCTTCGTCTTTACGCCTTGTTCATCCCCCTCACTCAGCCTCTTACCGTCACTACAATTCTTACTCATTTCTTTCCGCCCGTTCATCCCTTCCCCCCCTTCCTCCCACACTTTTCCCTTATACCCCTTATGTGGAAACAGAGCTGGCGTCAAAAGTAACTTGAGAAACGTTATATAAAAAGCTACTTTATGATCACGCTAAAACCAACTTAAAAAACACAATCATTGGGGACATTACTACTGGTTCCGCCGGAAATTCACTAAGGTGTAGTCCAATCCTGGACGGGTGTCGCTGCCGCCCGAGGTCAACCGTAGTTCACCTTCTTCTCCTGGGTGCCATGTAATGCGTGATCTTGTTTTTAAATTCTGCGGTTTGTCCGAATCACGTCGGGTTGTCCGGCAGCACGCCCCCCCGAATTTCTGTCGAAGCAAGCCAGCGCTGATACACCACCAATCGATAGACCGTGCGCCAAAAACCAGGGCAATTCGCCGCCAAAATGTGCCAAACGGAAATTTTGCGAAACCCGACGGATTAATTGCGGTCCATGACCCTAGTAAATGTGGCCCCATGTTTGTTATCTTCTCCACGACTACGATAAAGTTATGTGAACTCTAACAGCTGCACCACCTAAGAAGGCATATGTAAACAGGACTGGTAATGTGCAAAATATCAAGCAAAATACATAAGCGAATGGCCCCAAAATATTGTTTCATTATCACCAAAAAATAGATATAGATTGGGATGCATATCACCATATTCCATGTAACTGATGGAGATTTAAGCCCCACGCGTATCGCTGTTCCATCACAGTTGCTCAGGGGGGATATTGTATATCATGCGGTAAAAGGCATTTTATAAGTGCTTCAGAATGGCACATGGCATATGTGACCACTTTTCGCCAGTACGGGTAGCTCCAGGGCATGCGCAGTGCCACCGAACATCAACCTCATAGTGGAGACACCGCGCACGCGCAAAGGACCCGGAGAGCAGTGGTGGACCTGAACCAGGAAGCGAAGAGATCACCTACTATCTCCCGATGGTAAAGTTATAGATGTCCTTGTGAACTCCTCCTCGTACTGTGTCACAGCATTCGACAGCAGAGATTGCCCCATGTTGTGAATATATTGTGTCCCGTGAAGAACGGACGGGGTAAATAGTTCCCCATGACGGTATCTGTCATTTCTCATCATTCATCATCTTCTTTTGAGTTATGTCCTCAGTAGTTTTATCTAGTTCTTGATAGTAGTCTTGTTGTTTGGTTTTGGGTTTTTTTTTTTCCGTTGGGGGTTTTTTTTTTTTTTGGGGATGATTGAAATAATGATATATCCTAGGATTTTGCAGGTCCAGACGTGCCCCCATTCTCTTGTGAATTCAGTCAGAATATCGATTTTCTCACAGAGAAAACATAGCACGGCATTGAAAACCCAACAAAAAGATTCGGAAAAATTAGAAAAACAATTAAACAAACAAGAAACAAAGAAAACATCCACTGGGTTACTTAAATGTAATTAGATGAATTTTTCCTTATTATCTCATATTTTTATATTTTTTTCTATGTGTTATTTATTATGGATTCCCTTAAAACTAACACCTTAAACTAACACATTATGGGCAAATTTACTTACCCAGCCCATTCGCGATCCCAGCCGGCGCGTTCTAGGCCACAGGATGCGGGTCCGGCTGGGATTAAGATGGTAGGTCCTCCGCCGTCCCCCAGGTGGCGATGCAGCGCCGAAAAAATCTAACGCCCCGGGAATGCACCAGCCCATAGAAGGTGAAGGGAGCGCTCCCCACGGACACATTTTGGTTTTTTTGTAAATTTTAAAAGCGGCGGTTTTTTTTTCCGAATACGTCGGGTTTTCGTTCGGCCACGCCCCACGATTTCTGTCGCGCGCATTGCGGCCCCGATGCGGCCAAATCGATCGAGTGCGCCAAAAACCCGGGGATTCAGGTACAAGCGGCGCAAATCGGAAAATATTCGGGTAAACACGTCGGGAAAACGCGAATCGGCCTTAGTAAAATGACACCAGTATGTGTCCAGTGAAGGTCATCACAGGTGTCTACATCGTCTCACCTTAGTGTATTAAACTGAATCAAACTTAATTTGTCTTAAATAAAATCAGTGATTTGTGAGAAAATGACCTATGTTTATAACCTACTTGGTTAGAACTAAAATGTGCTAACCCAATATAAATTTACATGTATAAGGGGATGATACAGGTTGTATCTGTGTGTTATATAATTCCCACATAGTGATCATGTGCTGTGTGTGACAAAAAATAAAAAAATAATATGACACAAATATGTGAATATAACCCAGACTTATATTTTGTCAATTGCAATCATCTGAGTGTTGTCCAGTCAAAAGGCTACTTCTGTTTGTAAAAACCCATAACAAAGAGTCCTCTGGGATCCTATGTAAATTTAGGCACGAGGCATATAATAGCAAACACAAGTTTTTGGTTTACAATTAATGTAATGTTTCAAAGAGTAAATCTTTCATCAATAGGGTTTAAACATGCCGAGAGCATCATATTTGACAAAAGTAGCAGCTCCCACATGCAAAGGACCCTCATTTTACACCTCCAGTGGTCTAGTACTGGCCTTACAAAAGGACTGTGACTCAAGTGATATTCAATTGAAGGCTTTCTAGACTGTAAAAGTGGTTTTTTTTTTTTGTCAGTTCACATGATCCCGCTAATCTGAGGTTTCATGACAGTATATCCAGTTCCTTTTCATGATCAAGTAATGTCATCCCCTGCTGTTATATGTTGCTAACCAATCTCACTTTTGTGTATCTATCCTTCTGTGTTTTTCGATGTAAAGATTGTTACAATAAGGTTTTTTTTCTCGCTTATAAAGCTGTGAGATTCATTTCTAAAGGATAACCTCTTGATCTAAGTCTTGCCGTAAGTTCTAATGCATTCTTTGTGAATTCCACCATTCACTGCAGTTTGGCCATCTCAACCTAGGAAATGGCCATTTTTTGAGTTTTTGGAATTGGAAGCTTAATAATTTAAAATATGTGGTGCTGTTTTCTTACTTACAATGTTGCTTTGATTTATTGCTCTTATTGACAGCTGCAGATCCAGGAAGTCTACTGTGTCTTGTGAGATCTGTGGAGTCAAATTAATATTCAGTGTATTTTCATTCAGTTTGTCCACAAATTCTTTACATTGTACTTCACTTCCCCTCCATAGAACCACAAGTCCTAATGACCCTGTACCACTTAAACACATCTTCTCCAAGAAACTGCGACCGGCACAGGACAAGGCTCCTCCCCCCATCCTAACAAGCATGTTAGTGTATTGTGGATGAGCCAACTGCCGCCCCATCACGGTCCCAGAGACCTGCCGGAAAAGGGTTATGTCTGTCAATGTCAATTTTTTTGTTTAAAAAATTATGCAATGCTTCCACTCCAGCACTGTGATGATACTGTATAAGGGACTTCCACACCATGGTTATTAAAATCATCCTTGCGTGTAATTCGCATTGTTTCAAAAGCTTCATGGATGCATGGAGCCCTTAAATACGATCCAATTTTAATACAAATTGGTGGAGGAAGAAATCCAAATAGGGAAACAGCCTTCTACATAGCCTCCCATGCCTGCCACAAGGGGCCTTCATTTGGGGATAAAGTACAGAATTTATGTATTTTGGAACCAAATAAAAAGTGGCCACCTATGGTTCGATGAACATGCCAATTGAATGCTGAAGGTATACCTTGATCAAATAATCCTTTTGAAGACGTGTGGGATCTGATGTAGCGTCAACATAGTTTTGGTTGTATTCAACTGTTTCTTGGCTTGCTCCCACATATAGAGGGTTAGGGCACAACACTATATTACCTCCTTTGTCACGCTAATGCATAATTCACGTACCATTGTTTCAATTCACGTAAGGCCTTCTGTCTCGTGTAAGGTTCTGAAATAACCTGGGCCCTAAGTGACTGCCTTCGATTATAAATAGTGTAGATGCTGCTGCTTATCACCGGAGGCGTTCCCCAATACTGTAGAAGCACAGAAAATCCTCTACGTAGATCTCTGCTTTGATGAGGTAACCATAACTCCCATTCAAATCTGCATGGGATATTCCACTTCTATGTGCATTACAGTATTTCCTAGGGTCCCATTAGATAGAGCAGGTAAGACAGTGGAAGAAGTAGAGAAGAAATTATTATATTATTGAAGAAAGGGAAAAGGTAAGACAGACTCAAGTTCCTGCATACATTCGCTATGGACATCTGTCTATTCTGACTGCTAGAGTCATGGCCTGTTCTAAGCTCTTAGGCCAGGATTGCCCACTTAACAGATTCTAATAGCATCAGACAAGCCCAATATAACTTGGTATCTGACCGCTGGAATGGACCATTCTCCTAACTCAAGCACTAATCCTCCGCAGCAACGTTTTCCCGGACGTAAGGCCGTCAACTGAAGCTTCAGAAAAACAGGTTCCTTATAAAGATTATTAAGGGAAACCTGTCACCAGGAGGAGACCCATTGTCAGACCCCCCAGTCCCCACAGACATAGTACATACACTGCCAAAGTGTTGTTGTGTATTAAAAAGTGGTTTACAGAAAAAGATATGTTATATTGTACCTTCATATATTATGCTGTGTGACTAGGCAGTTGATTTTGGAAAGGAGCTGGAAAAAGGAGGAGCAGTTTCACCCACCCTGGGGACAGCTTCTCATGTGACCTTTCAAATATATGAAAACCCCCATCACTTGCTTAGCACGCCCCCTGCCTCACTCACAGCCATCCCCTCCCAATGGCAATGCCTAGTCACCGGCAGATGCGACTGAAGGTACAATATATAACATATCTTTTTTTCTGTAAAACCAATTTTTTATACCAAAAAACACTTTGGCAGTGTACGTTCCTTGCTATGGGGGACTGGGGAGTGCTAAAAATGGGTCTCCTGGCTGACGGTTCCCTTTTAAGCCTTAAAAAAAAAATAGATTTAGGGATGTGGTCTTACCCCTTGATAACATGTGGATTTACCAAAAAACACAAAATCTTTCCATAGTTGATGGCATGCATACATGTGTTAAAAAAACACCTCAATTGCAACAGCAACGATGTAGTATATGTCATCAGATGTAAGTCAAGTTAATATAATGTATATTGCAAACTTCATACGAAGTTTAAGGAAAGGCTACAGAACATCTGATAGATATTACTAACAGCGAAAATAACTGTCATAAAAAGAAATGTTCAGGAGCCACAAAACACTTCATAGATATCACCAAAGGCAACCACATCCAGCTTAGAAACATACGCCATCGAAAACAGATCATAGAAAAAAAGAGGGGGAGAACAGAGAGAAGGTTATACGAAACCGGGAGGCTCTGGATTTTATTTAAAATACCAGAATACCTAACGGCCTAACTATCGCATGAGTCTATTCCACTATAATACTGGTATCAGAACACTATTGGAGAAATAACAGGAGCACTATTATCGGCCCAGTCTACACTTTATATTTATTTCTATATATTGTAAAAAAAAAGAACACATGCCGTAGTTATAATAAAGTTCATGTTTACACGATCACGATGCAGTCTTGCGTGACTGCATTCCGCGGTAAAGTTGGGGCGTGCGATGCGCACAGTCGTGTGACAAGTGAGCAAGCTCAACAGGTAAAGAGGGCATCAGATGTATGAAATGTATCTCTTGGGTGGAACAAAACTTCTACATTGTCGGCTTAACAGCCATAATCATTGTATTTTACATATATTCCAATTGGAAAAAATGTAATAAGTGGGATACTGTTTTTGATGACAATTGCAACGTGTATAAGTATAAAATGGAATGTTACCATTGGTATTAGCATAACTAGCAAATTAACGGAAAAATGGAGGATTAATATAATGTGGTTATCTTTTGCTTTGTGACTATGAGCATTTTATGAATATGATATTTTTAGGTGTTAAAAAGAGGCTCCCGGATGTACGGGATTTACGTCACGACAGACAAATATATTTTAAAACCCCACCATTGCACAACTTTCCATGCCAGGTGATTAAGGGGTGAGTGTGCACTGAAACGCGTTTAGGCGGTTTCCCACAAAAGGTGGTGTTTTAAAGAGGAGGGATTGTGTTTTATGTACCTTGGATCGTTTTTTGAGATTGAAGAACTCAGTGCCGGAGTTAATCAATTTCCAAGGCAGCTCAGCTGTGTGGCACCAGAGTCGAGTTGGATTGAGGTGAGACGTGAACAACCTTTTTCTATTTCTACCTGAGGACACCTCCTGGGGCTACAAGAGAAAATGCCCATTCCTGAGGGCCTTCATGCAGGAGTGACAGGATGATGCCTACCCATCTGGGCTCATAACAGAAGACTGGGCCTAAGGGGAAATCCAGCTTGCCACCTCCCCTAAGGGAAAAAAAAAGCTTCTGTTCCAGCGAAAGAGATCAGGAAGCGTTAACCTTAGGCTCATACCAAGACTGACCTGAAATCAAAGGGGGGGGCGCTGTTCCCGCTGCGGCACACGTTCAGACAGATTCTGAACCATGTGAGCCAGAATCTGTACATAATAAACAAAAGCTTCCAGGCCTCCATAGGTAAGTATAAGGCTCTGGGTATTAAGTCAGTACATGTCCAGCAACACGCAACCACAACCAGGCTTGGCGCTAGCTGTAGACTAGGTAAGTGGTGGCGAATCACACCTGCGACGTCCCTGCGGGCTAAGGCCCTGCCTTTAAAGCACCTGATAAGGGCGAACCCAATATCAGGAACCTATCGACGGCCTGAGCACCCTACCAAGATGACAGGAAAGACTTATTCGTCTGGAGCTGGCTGGATGGTGGAAGCGGACAGGTTAACTGGGGTACTGATATAGGCGTCAGTGTTCAACAATGGTACACAGAACCGACAACAGACAGACAGGAGGGTGGGGTCCACTAAGAGATAAAACAATATGGGCACGAAACAACAATACAGACAGACAACGCGAGATCAACAAAACCGGGGGTCCAAAAACCAAGGATGGCGGCGCAAAAGGTACAGAATCGCTATAGCAAATAGAAGGAGGTTCAGACGGATTACACACTAATCGGCAAGAAACGCAAGAGCATAGAGAACCAAGGAGACTGAATAACCAGCACCAAGGAAGGGGTTGGGCAGAAATAATAAGGCACAATGGACATACCTCCAGATGACTGGCTCAGCCGTCCATCCCTCAAACCGCACGCTGCAGAGAAACAAGTTCAAGACAAACCCAGCTTCCCAAAAGATCAGAAATGGAGCTGTCACACAGCAGATCTGGATGTGGTTTCCGCAAGAAGCCTGAAACCTGATCACCATCAGAACAAGTGGTGAGTTCTGGACAGTTAATTATGTTCCATTATAATATTATATAAAGTAAGCCTTATCTATCAAGACATTGATTAACTCTCCCAAGGTCAAAGCAATTTGCCAGTAATACCAGACTGAAGACAAGAAAAAATGTAATGGGAGAAGAGGCGCGAAGGGAGGGAAACCTATACATAGAGTAATGTGATGTATGCAGTTAATAAAGTCATGTTGATGAAGGTTATACAAGCCATGTCAGTGTGAACAGAATTGGGTCTGATGCTTAATCCATCAATTCAAGATTGTGATACAAATGAGGAAGCCAAATGAACACCTGAAATATGATATGCAGATGAAGTACATGTTAAAGAACAAAAATGAGATTAGGAGATGAAAATCAACATTTTGTTCTATAGCTGTTTGACACGGTGTACCTCATGTCCTATCTGATCCATTATGCCACCACTTCTTGCCAGCCTGTTACATGAAGGTCATATGGAGGATAGAAAGAAGGGATTTTGGAGGAAAGAAGATGGCTAAATAGGGGGTGATCAACACAGGATTTGTAAGGAGCTGTAACCCTCAAAAGACTGAGCCCAATTTTTTACATTGATAACAAGCCAGGCTTCTTTACATTTATCATTGTCATCATCCTAAATCATACATTTTTATTTTTCTGTAGCTGCCACGTAGGAGGGGACTGTCTTTGGAGGACCATTGCCGTTTTTAATGAAGCTTATTTGATCATCCGTCTTAACTCTTTCTGTTGTGAGGATGGAAAAAACCTGCAAATATTATGCTCCAAAGTGTAATTCACAGAGAGCCGGACATGACGCTTCAATGATGCAGTTGAAATCACCAGGCAAAACACTGCCAGCTATGCTAGTTGAGCCTGAGGTTTAGGATTATAAGCTCCAGACATTCACCCCTGTCAGTGGAATGGTACAAGCGATAAACCACACAGACTTTCCACCAGGATGCTATTTATGACCAGAAGTTGCGCAGACAAGGTTCTGGACCTAATTGAGCATGAAAGTTTTCCACCTTAGAAGTGGTGATGGCAGGACCTGCCATCACCCCCCACCAGCCCGTAGGAAGGCCTGAGAGTCCACCGTCCAGACGGTTGTGTAAGACTGGAAAGGGAAGAGCACATTCCTGCAACATGTACACGCGCCATGATTGGAAGCAAGATAGGTTAGTGCAATCTGACAACAAAAACGTATCTCTAATGCTGTAACGCTGATAGAGAAAATGGTAGGTTTTTTCAGAGGAAATAAAAAGTTTTATCCCTCTTGGCTACATGGACAGGCTGACTTCTTCTACACCAATTTCCACTGGTGGAGTTGCTGACAGGGCTGTCTCTATGCTTCTCTCCTTTGTTTTGGGCCTGATAAGACAAAAGGGAGACAGGGGTCTGAAGAGGTGGGGTAAGTTTGCTCAATGGAAAGGCAAGGGTGGAGAAAAAGGGAGAGAAGAAACGGCAGGGGAGGAAGTCCTACAGCTTTGGAGAGAAGCGGGGGATGGTCACATTTTAGGGACTGAGGAAAAAATAATGTCTATGATGGGCCTAATAGGGGGAGTGTGCATTCTCAGAAGGGAGTGAGGGGATATAAAGAGTCATTGGAGTCAGAGAGGCCTGGGATTGAGGGAGTATGCCTTCTTTGTCTTACCCGACTTTGGCTTTTCGAGTGCTTGTGTGCAGTTTTTGGCACCTTTGTACCTGGGCTGAGGTGTAGGACTCAGCGCATTGAAACCATGGCTGGAGACGATTTGCACTCACATATTACATTGTAGTCATCCTCCGCGCATTCCTTGGAAAATTGTTCTGTCATCTGCAATTCTTACAGTCTTCCTCCTTTGCACACGTCTTTCTTACTATATGTCCTTCCTTATTTCTTGCAGGTCGTGGCAAGTCCGGATAATAAATGCAGTCTTAAGATTCCTAGCAGGAGTCCGTTTGGTCAGCCAGGTCTGGCGTATTCCACATGGTTCCCTGACCCTTGGGCCTCTTACCACCACACAAAACCTTCTTGAGGAAAGTGTGGATGTTGTTGCTAGAGGTCTGCAAAAGTTCCACATTGGCGCCAATTTCTCTTTTTTCTTTGTAGCACACCAGTGGCCGGAAGTGGAGAAAAGGGAGAAAATCCAGGGCTGCTTCCCTTGATCAACTTACCAATATATGATGGTCGGTAGAAGAACCCAGTGACCTGACTTGATGTGAAGATTTCGATTTGATTTCAGAAACAATCTTCTGCAGAACACTTCTTGTCATGTCTGGCTCCTTCAATGTACTCCTTCAGCTTCAGCGTTCCCCATGTATGGTGGGAGGTTGGTGGCTCTCTGACTTGTCTTTGTATCTTGATGGTGGCTGTTTTGCTTCCTCTGGAAGCGTGGATTCTTCAGTGGAGAATGCTAGGTTCCACAGGTGCAAATCTTCAAGTATCTTCAAACATCTCCGGTTCTATTCCTGTTGAGTCAAGATTCAAGAAGTCTTACAAGAAACAAATATTGTATTTTATCTAAGAATCCCCAAATCTTTGTTATGAGGAAAAACATATTTTCGTTTTGAATTGAAAAAAAACATTGTTCAGCTTCAGCAGACAATTAGCCCACTTGTGACAGAATAGACACAATGACGAGCTATAAATGATGTCAAGACGCATGGAGGTTATTGAGGAACTTTCATTTTTTGTAGGGGTATACCAAACCATTGTTGTTGACTCTGTTTCAAAGTTGTTTGTATGGGGGAAAAATCACCCATTGCATGCCTCATTTTCACCTGAAGCCAAATATGACTCACTTTTTGGGTAGTTTGTGTGTAGTTGATTTGATAACTTTAATGGCTTTTAATAATTTACCATGCTCTGACAGTTGTGACAGATTTCTAGGGCTGGTCTAATTCGCATGCTACAACACCATGCCATATGATCATTTTAGTTGCCGGAAAGAGATATTTTAGACGTTAACAATGTTGTTAAATATTAACCAATCTTTCCAGCAAATGTTAGCAATTATTAACTATTATAGCTCTTTAAAGATGGAAGATAAAAAGAATAATAAATGTTGGCATTTTATGATGTTTAATCATTAAGACACTGTATCAATGGTTGACCCAAAAATTAAAGCTCCAAATATGGGTAGTTTGTGAAGCGACATGACTAATCTCTGTATGTAGTATGTTAGTATTTTCCAGCAGAATTAACTTCCTAGACAGGTTTCATAAAATGCATAGTGTGATAAATACTTCCATACAAGATCATTTGTTACAAATTGCGATATTGAAGGAAATTTATATTTCATGACATATATCTGCATCATCCTCGTCCACGGAGTGCAGATGAGGATTTGATGATTGATGGTTGTACCACAGGTTTAGACTGCTAGCTGTTTGGATTATTGTGAAAATTTATGTAATACTTTTGTGTTAAAAAACTACAAAAGTGGTTAAGGGAATGATACATTTATGGGCTAACCAGAAAAATTATATTTGTTGCAAGCTTCAGGGCACACAGGCCTTTTCAGGATGGTACAGTGAAGCACGAGAGAAAAACACAGCAGTTGAGGGATGTTACACTAAATTAATCTGATAATTAGTACATATGGTGAGACTCAATAAGATAAGCTGGGGAAATTGAGACTGAGAGTTTATGTTACACAGCGAACGGTGATGGGGGTGGCCTAGGGTTGGCAGGGGGTCAGGAGTCAGGTCTCTTGTGGGATGTGGGGATTGTGGGGACGTGAGTCCTGTAATAAGACATAAACAGGTGCAATAGTGATGGCCTTTGTGTCAGTGACCGTATTTCTACAATTTTATCAACATACTATATATTTATTTGCACACTATCTCTCTCCTGCATCTCTGCTTCAGTTAAGTGATGGTTAACCGGCTGTTGGTTTTTGCCAGGTTCTATATCTAATACATTACTCCCTGTGTGTGCTGTTTTGACTGGATCTCAGAGTTCTGACCAATCATGTTTGGGTAAGGTTATAAAAAAAGAGTTCTGGCCTCCCTGAGAAAGGTGTTTGCACTTTTTGGCACATGATTCCAGTGACAGTGTCTTAGTGTTTAAAGGGCCAGCGCACCATTTGATTGGCGCTGGCGTTCACAGAATCCGCATAAGTAGCCTCTCCGGCCACCACCCTTGGCAGGTCTTTGTGCCATATAGCCATTGAGAACGATTGTGCCTGATTTGCCCTGTGTCCTCTCCGATTTCCTGTTGTGACTCCGGTCCATTATTGACTCTAATTCAGTACTGTCTGCACTGAAACATACCGTACGTCCCGACCCCCTGTGCTGTTGTCTCAAACTCTGCCTGTCTCCATCCAAGAAACTGGCACTATGATTTCGTACTTCGCCTTGGCCACCACCACGGACAAAGTTGCATCTGTGGGGGCGACCTGGTTGGTACACGCACAAGCAAATCCAACTGCTTGAAAAAAAGGTTACCACTTAGTTTTAACTCCAGGTGTTGCTGACGTCATCATCACGGTGGTCCAGGGGGTCCACTACCTCTTGAGCTGACAGTACAAGCCAGGCTCCCGCCCAATTCTGCACAGGAACTGGCCTGATCTTACACCATCGGGTTCCAGCCAGTCCCAGAAGATTCCCGATAAGGTCAACAACTTGGACAAGTACACAGCCATGTTGCGCAATTCATAGTTCATAGTTTATACGGTTGAAAAACTTAGGGGAAACAATTCTTTTATAGCATAACCTTCAATGTTATTTAGGTGTATGTAAAAAAGGGAATCTTAGACCTTCTTGAAGCTCTCTGCTGTTCCAGCTGTGACAGCACCTGAGCAGGCTATTCAGTTGGATTGACAGTTATGATGGTAAAAAAAGCCCTGTTGCTTATGGTGATAAACGTGATTTCTCCAGACAGAAAACAGTACCCCTCATTTTTTGATTTATTCTGAAACAACTTTACAACAGATTTTTGTATGGACCATTCATAATTTATATAGGTTCTATTGTAGTAGTCCTCATTTCCAGACTAAATACATCTAGTTGTTTTAATCTTCCTCATACCTGAAAGACCCTCCAATCCCTTTAATTTTTGTGGCATCTACGTTGACCCTCTACAGCTTGAGTAGGAATCATTGGACCACAACTCTCTGAATACGATCCTTCAGCCAGTTTTCAATACAATTGACAAATAATTCCTGCAACAGTATACCTTATTTTACCCATCAGGCATATATGAGGGAACAGTGTCAAATGCATTTTCAAAGTCCAAGAACACAATATCCACAGCCAGCTCCTCACCAGGGCCTCTGCTCCCCTCTCATAGAAGCAGATTAGGTTAGATGGCTATTGACGGCTATTCAGCAAGCCAGTGTCAAGTTCTTGGGCTCCTCTGCTACTCCGGGAGCCCACCTTCCACTGAACCTAGGCTGGGATCCCATGCCATCCAAGTATGACGGCGACCCAAGTTGTGCAGGGGTTTATCACCTTAATTCCTTGCACGTTGACTTATGCCGACACAGTTCGTCACAGAACGGTCTAAAGTGGCATTCATCATCAGCTGGGCTATCCCCTCTGGGAAAGGAAAAACCCAGGTTACTGCTAGATCTTTTTGAGGAACCTGCATGGGTTGTCTTCTGCGAGACAGCATGCTGACCTGGCGTCAAGAGGACTTGTCTGTCGGTGATCATACTTTTCAGTTCTGTACTATGGCTTCTGAAAATAGTCTAATGAAGCACCTTTGATAACAACATTTAAAAAGGGACTTTTTAAGGTCAAATTAAAAGATTGCACTGGCCTGCACGTGCCTTACTTTATGCTTGAGTGGTCTCTTCTTATTGGCCCCTCAGAATAATGACATCCGTGTTTGCTGAAAGTTCTGAGGAGAAGTGAAGTGATTGGACAACTGCAAGTCAGGACCGGCGTTTGCCCGCCAGTATCCCAAAGAACTTGTCTTCCACCTTCTGTGTGTTGCTGCAGAGGTGCGGTGGATAGAGCTCGTATGACCACCCTAAGAGCATTACAGATAAATACAGGAAACCTATTGTCTTATTGTGCAGCCGGAGGCACTTTCTTGAGATTGTCTAGTCCATCCTCAGCGTCAGTGTCCCCAGCTGAGAGCATAGTCTCCACATCTGAGTATTCCCATTCGGCCTTAGTCCAGATGAGCCAGTTCCAGATTTCTGCTTCTTGGACTCCAGCTTGCAGGAAAGTGTGGATGCTGCTTGGTCTCCCGCCATCATTTCCTGGGCCCATCTCGAGAAGCCCTGGTCACTCCTCTGTCAGTGGCCAATCCCTATCTGATCCATACTGAACGAGCCTCTGTTCCCGCAAGTCAGAGCTCTGCACAAGTAGAGACTGTCTTTTTCTGTGCTACCCCGTCCACGTCCTCTATCTGTTGGGGTCTTCATGGGTGCCTTCACGCCACAGTCTCACAGTCTCTTCGGTTGTTCTAACAAGCAACTGGGGGTCTCCATGCTTCATATCAAGATTTTGTGGATTGTCTTTTGAGACGCCCCGCAGAGACTTTACCATCGCATTGTTCCTACGGACTGCCTATCGACCTGCTGCCAGGCACTTCTCGCCATGGGTCACCACAGCAATGGTGGCCTAATTGAAAGAGAACCTGCAGAGGGTGGTTCATAGTAAAGGTCCTTTCTCCTGCCGGTGTGTGTCGGGCTATTTGTGGCCAAAAGAGGGTCGGGGGAATTATCGGGAATTGTAAACAGGTTATAGCCTGTTCTCCTGGTCATTTATCGAATGATATCTTTGGTGTTCTCTCGGATCTTGAGTCTCACCGGTCCCATGACACGGAAGTTCTCAGTTTAAGAGCCAATGCCTTTATGCTAAATCCGAGACAGTGCCAGTTCCATCAGAAGAGTTTCCCTTCCTCGGTGATATATCTCTGACAGCGGGCCTCCAGACAGATCCTACTACGCTGTCTCTGGTTCTACAGTGGCTTGCCCCAGTAGGACGACATGCATCCAGAGATTCCTGGCTTCGCCAACTACTACGGCAGTTTTATTCCAACTTCTCCTATCTTGTATGAAGGCCAATTCTAGACTCTGGCCCCACGGCGGCTGAAGAAGCCTTCTGTAAATTAAAGTGCCTTGCCTTAGCCCCAGTTCTCACACTGCCTTCCAGCTGGAAGTGACGACTCTCAGTGGAGTTGGGGCAGTGCTAACCCAGAAAGGGCCCCAATGCAAAACTCTCATTGTGGGTTTCTCTCCACAGAGAGGAATTACTCCATAAGGGACCAGAGCGGTTGGCTATATAAACTGCCTTAGAAATAGAACAAGTGGTGCTATCTTCTGGAGGGAGCTCATTTTTCCAGTGTGCATATAACTCAACGGCCACTTTATGAGGTCACCTGTCCAAACTGCCTCGTTAACACTTAATTCTAATAAAGCCAATCACATGGCGGCAACTCAGTGCATTAGGCATGTAGACATGGTCAAGACAATTACTGATACAAACGGCTTACTCTGCTAATTCTATGGTATTTCACGCAAACCATCTCTAGGTTTTACAGAGAAATGGTCCGAAAAGAAGAAAACATCAGTTGAGCGGCAGTTCTGTGGGCCAGGAAATGGCCGTGTTGATGCAAGAGGTCAGAGGGAGATGGGCAGATGGTTTGAGCTGATAGAAAGGCAACAGTGACTCAAATAGCACTGTGACAAACAAGGAGGCAGAAGAGCATCTCTGAATGAACAAGTACGTCGAACGTGAGGCAGATGGGCTACAGCAGCAGAAAAGACCACAAGGTGCCCCACTTCCTTTCAGCTAAGACAGGAAAACTGAGGTACAATTTGCACAAGCGCATCAAATTGGACAGAGAAGATTGGAACAACGTTTGCCTGGCTGATGAGTATCGATCTGCTTTGTGGGGGGTGGGTGTTGGGGGGGGGTGTGGGGGGGGGTGGGGGGGGGGTGGTGGGGGGGGGCGACATTCGGATGTAGGGTCAGAATTTGCGGTCAACAACATGGAAAGCATGTATCCATCCTGACTGATAATCAACGGTTTCCGGCGGGTCGGTGGTGGTTGTTGTGTCATGGTGTGGGGAATATTTCTTTGGACACTTTTTGGGCCCCTGGTACCAATTTTGCGCATCGTTGCAAAGCAACAGCCTACCTCTGAGGATTGGTTGCTGGACCATGGTCCATCCCTTTATGACCAAATGTACCCAACATCTAGAGGGCTACTTTCAGTAGGATAATGCGCAAGTCATAACGATGGAATCATATCAGATGGTTTAGTTGAACATGACAATGCGTTCCCTGTACTAAAATGGCCTCCACAGTCACAGATCTCAATCCAATAGAGCACTTTGGATGTGGTGAAAAGGGGAGATTCGCATCATGGATGGCAGGCCGGAAAATTCTGCGGCAATGTGTGTGTGAGGCCATCATGTCAATATGGACCAAAATCTCTGAGGAAGCTTCCAGCACATTGTTTTGAATCTATATGCATGAAGAATGAGGCAGTTGAAGGCAAACGGGGGTTCAAGCCGTGTTATAGCATGTGTACCTAAATAAAGTGAGTGTAAACTTCTTATCCTGCAGGGACCTAGACTCTAACCCCTTCCGCTAAAAAAAAACGTATCAAAACTGGCACAGTATGACCCTGAAGATCTGGCTAAAAGCCCAAGACAAACAACAACATTCAGGCGTTTTATTAAAAGGCTCTCCTGGTAATGATATCTTTAGGGTAGCTGGTATAGTTGTCCATCAAGACTACACTGAAATTTCCATCTGAAAAAGTTTGTTCCACATATGTTGGTCCGTATGTTATGATGAGATCATAAATACAGTCTACAGAGTACAGTTTATGGTTGCATTCACCGGCATACCGCAGGTGCTGGAGAGGAGAGTAGTTGACCCTCCATAAGAAACCGCGGTTGCCACGGCCGCACCAGCCGGGAGGAAAAGAAGAGCAGCCTTGCATTAGCATTTTGTTTGAAAAAAAATGTTCATCCTGTATTACCAGTTGTTAATTCAGGTTAATTGGATTTGATTCGGAGAAAATTTAGATTTTCTAATAAGGCTCAAAATTCATCAGTATCTGCCCCGGTAATTGGAAGCGGATATGGCCGGTGAGGAGTTGAATGGGACTCAGAAAGGATCTCCATCCTGCATGCCTCCTCTGGTTTTGGAATCGCCAGAATCCTCCATACCTAGTGGGATCTGTGAGGGTCTTGTTTCTTGGAATTGCATTTAGCCATCAGGGCCCCCTGTCTCTGTCTGTTGTTCTAGTATGTCCTAGAGTGTGCATTACTGTTAAGATATTTATATGGTATCCACAGCATGGGTCTGATATCTGGTTGGCTGACTTCTCAAAGCCCAACCATTTACAAAAAACAGATGCCCCCTATTCCTTTCCATTAGAATAAAATGTTGGGACCAGCCCTCTATTTAGTATATTGGGACTGTCAGAAATTAGCCACACAAGAATCACATGAATAGGGCCGTTTTGTTTATAGTTGTAAAAACTTTCAAAAAAGTCTGCAAACACTACAGTTAGGAAATTAGTGATGTTTAACGTTAGTATTGATGCGTATGAATGAGTACAATTAGCGAGGAGCGGATGCTAAATGATTATACAAATTAAGTTTCATAATTGCTAGCCAGGCTGAGCTATTGCTCTCTTCAATCTTCTGAGAGAAAAAGAAAATGTATGTTAAAAACATATCTGTAATCCACCAACTAGTGTCAGATTTACATATATAGGAATCCATTTGTCCCTCACAATATACAGTTCTACCGTTTAACTCGAGTATAAGCCGACCCGAGTTATAAGCGAGACCCTAATTTTACCATCCAACAACTAAAGAAAACTATTGCGCGAGTATAAGACGAGGGGGGAGGGTGGGAAAGCATTAGTCACAGGAACCTACATTACGTATCCAGCCTGCCCCCCGTGTATGACAGCCTGCCCCCAGTAGTTATACAGCCAGTCCCAGTAGATAACAGCCACGGCCCCCAGTAGTAACAGCACTGTCACCAGTGTATACAGCATGTCCCCAGTATATACAGCATGCCCCCCATCCTAGTATACAGCACTGCACCCAGGTAGTATCCAGCACGCCCCAGTAGTAACCAGCCTGCCCCCAGTAGTATACAGAACTGCCCCCAGTAGTATACAGCACTGCCCCCAGTAAATAAGCCTGCCCCCCAGTAGGATACAGCACTGCCCCACGTAGTATACAGCACTGCCCCCAGTAGTAGACAGCCGCCCCCGTATATACAGAACTTCACCCAGTAGTATACAGCACTGCCCCCCAGGAGGATACGCTGCCCCTAGTAGATACAGCATTGCCCCCAGTAGTATACAGCACTGCCCCCAGAGTATACAGCCAGCCCAGCCTGCCCCTAGTAGTATACAGCACTAGCCCAGCCGTGCCCCCAGTGGTATACAGCCAGCCAGCATGAAAAGAAAATAATAAAATTATCTACTCCCATCTGGTGGGCCCCGCCGCAGCGCTGCCTCCACCGTGTCCGCGCGGGTCCTATTATGGCTTCGGCGCCATCTTCTGTCTTCACTAATTTTCTGCCGGGCGCCGCATTGTTCTCCCTGACGGCACCTAGTATGACGTGCCGTGCTACGTCATATAGGCGCCGCTGGAGGGAAAAAACATTGGCGGCGCCCGGCACGGAGTAGTGAAGACAGAAGAAGGGCGATGAAGTCAGAAGAGGACTGCGCGGACATAGGGGACAGTGCATGCAGGTCGGGCACACGGAGGGTGAATATATGTTATTTCTTTTTATTATTGTTAAAGATTTGTATGTCTGTATGACTCGTGTATTATGCGAGGGGAGTTTTCAGACATATTTTGTGGCTGAAAAACTCGGCTTATACACGAGATATACCGGTAATCCTGTGCACTGGCACCCCTTTCCTGTGGCCACACCAAACCGTATATTGCCACATTATTGGGACTCCAAATGGATACTGTATACATAGCCTATAGCCTATAATTGGGCACCACGGCTTACCAACCTTTGAATGCTCCTTAAAAGTCGACAACAACTCCATGACTCTATATGCCCCAATGGTAGTGACACACCTGCATCCTGCCCCAAAAATAAATAAAAGAATTTTTAACACAACTGCACCCCGCGCTGTTTACCAGCTCTTTATGCTTCCTGGAAAGATGTTTCTTAGCCGACCCGCCCTGGGTTCTCAGTATAATTATAGGCCAGGGATGATTGGCCAGAATATTATTGCTTGGCTTAAGCTTGTGCGTGTTTGCTGTTTCCAGTTCTGAATTTGTGCTGTGCGCGCTTATTCCATAATGTGCACAGATACTTTATCAAGCATGATATTTATTACATAATCTTAAGCAAATCTTGTGGATTAATCAAATTATAGGAGACTGCACATTTTTTTGTTTATGAGAAAGACATTGTAAAAACATTAGAAGAACTATATTAGTATTCAGGGCAAACCCTTTATTATTTTACCGCATGGGATTTGGTAGGTTAGTTTTTTTATAATTTTAGACTTGAAAAATGGACTAAATTTACATGTCCATTATTTTTCCAATTGCAGAGAATGGGTGGATATGTAGCCTGAAAGGTTGTACTTGAACCAAGCTTTGACATGTACAAGGAGAGCAATACAGCTGCAAATATTACCTGCATACATCGGTACTATATGGCCTGAATGTAACAGATATATAGTACAAACCTGCTGCACCAGGAAATGTCTCTCGGTCTATATTTATACATAAAAAAATCTTGTGCGACAATGGTTGATCAATACAGGCGTCCCGGGTTACATTACAAGATAGGGTCCGGAGGTTGTTCTGAAGTTGAATTTGTTGTAAGTCGAAATCTGTATATTTATTATTGAAAATTCTAGAAAAATTTTTTCTTTTGTCCCAGTGACACATTGAGTTTCAAAATTTTGATGTTAATTGGCACCAAGGATTACAATAAAGCTTCATTTACAGACACACCTACAGCGATCATTGCAGTCTGGGAATATTAGTAACATTAAGAGAGCTTCACCAGCAGGTCAGACGGGTCTGTCTGAACTATGGGTGGTTGTTAAGTCGGGTGCCTTAAGTAGGGGGGCGCCTGTGTATATCTATTTGTATCATGGTGTATGTTTAAACTAAAAGAGTACCTGAGGCCAATCTGCAACCATGTGATTTTTGAGAACGTACTGTAATTGATTTAATAAAACTATGGATGAAACTCCACAACAGCCAACTGATGGGTGTGGATAAAACATTATTGAAATCCCCCTTTTCATGTGACATAATGGCAATGGGAGTCACAGGCAAGCAGAAAAGCGGCACGGACTAAGGACAGATTGCTTTTGCAGCAGCAGGCAGCTAATCCTGTCCATCTGAAGCCCTCGCAACATATCACTTCTAGAGAAGACAGTTATTCGAGCTGACCAGGTTTTTATTAAGATTTCTAGTTACTACATTGTGCATCGGTGACAATCTTCGGAGAGGGCCACATTCGTCTAAAGGGGTTGTCTGAGGCTTGTAAAAATAGAACAGTTGGTAGCAAGAGGGGGGCGCTTAAAATATAAATACTTACTTACCTCTGCTGCAGTCCCACGCGGCCGTCTCTCCAGGGACACGGGGAAAAACTGCGATTGAGTGCAACTGACAGCCGCGCCACGCCCACCGGCCCTGTTTCAGCACTGTATACTGCAGGACAAACAGGCGGCCAGAAATGAAGCAGCGCAGCCTCTATGCCTCTGTTTGTTTATAGGGGCCCTGGTCGGTGAGTCTCGATTCCTTGTATCAACGTTCAGGGCCTGTGGTGGGGTTCTTGTCATGGTTGTGGCGGGAATATTTTCTTGGAAACTCTTTGGCCCCTTGGTACCAATTGAGCATTGTTGGCAACGACAAAGCTACCTGAGATGGTTGCGTACCAGTCAATCCCTTTATGACCACAATGACCCAAAATCTGATGGCTATTTCAATATAGATATATATACACTAACCGGCCACTTTATTAGGTACACATGTCCAACGGATCGTAACACTGAATTTATCATAAGCCAATCACACTGCGGCACCTCAGTGCATTTAGGCATGTAGACCATGGTTCAAGACAATCTCCTGAGTTCAAAACGCGCATCAGTATGGGAGAAAGGTGATTTGGTGCCTGAACGTGCATGGTTGGTCGGTGCCAGAAGGGAGGTCGGAGTATTTCCGAAACTGCTGATTCTACTGGGATTTTCACGCACAACCATTCTAGGGTGTACGAGAATGGTTCCGAAAAAAGAAAAAAACATCCAGTGAGCGGAGTTCTGTGGGCAGAAATGCCTTGGTTGATGCCAGAGGTCAGAGGGGAATGGGCAGCGGTTCGAGCCTGATAGAAATGAAACAGTGAATCAAATCGCCACTGTTAAAACCAAGGTCGGCAGAAGAGCATCTCCTGCGAACGCACGCGGTCGAAACTTGAGGCAGATGGGCTATAGCAGCGAAGACCACACCGGCTGCCATCCTGTAGCTAAAGAACAGGACAATGCAGGCTTACAATTGCACAAGCTAAGCGAATTGGACAGTAGAGATTGGAAAAACATTGCATGGTCTGATGAGTTCTCGATTTATGTGTGACATTCGGATGGTAGGGTCGCAAATTGGCGTTTCGCGCAACAACATGAAAGCAGGGATCCATCCTGTCTTTGTATCAAAAGGGTCAGGCGGTGGGGGTTGTTCATGGTGTGGGAATATTTTTGGCACCACTTTGGGCCCCTTCGGTACCAATATTGAGCATCGTTGCAACGCCACAGCCTACCTGAGTATTGTTGCCGACCATGTCCACCCCTTTTGAACACAATGTACCCAACATCTGAGTGGCTAAATTTCAGAAGGATACTGCGCCTGTCATAAAGCTGGAATCCATCTCAGACTTGTTTCTTGAATATCGGCACCATGAGTTCACGGTACTTCAAATGACCTCCACATTCACCAGATATCAATCACAATATGAGCATTTTTGGGATGTGGTGGAAAGGGCTGGATTGCCAGCATGGAGGGGCAGCGACAAATCTGCGGGCAACTGTGTGATGCATATGTCAATAGGAACAAATCTCTGAGGAAGATTTCCAGCACCTTGTTGAAATCTATGCATGAAGAATTGAGAGCAGTTTGAGGCAAAGGGGGTCCAACCCGTTACTAGCATGGTGTGTGTTACTAATTAAAGTGGCCGGTGGAGTGTATATATTATATATATATATTATTATATATTACATACATACAGAATACATACCAATATCACATAACAGGACAGGATGAAAAGCACCCGGATAAACACATGCTGACATACACATAAAGATAGACCAACATAAAGCAAACAAACTAATGAAACACAAAACAGTTCCAGTGTATAGAAGCATATGATACATACATACATACCATATACACAGCATATACAAAAATACACATCCATCATATATATGCATATATAAATATATGCGTGTATAAATACACATATATACAATATATGCATATATACACAGTATATGAATATATACATATATACACATACACACGTTGACCGTGCCATAGGGTGGGGAGGAGAGGCATTCATCCACTCTCACTGTCAGCGGCTGGCTGTGCCGCTATGCAGTGGGATGGGCGGGCGGTGACCTGTGCCGGCGGGCGGGTCAGGGAGTTTAGGTGGGCCACGAGAGAGGTGGGCAGTAGCTGGGACACAGAGGGAGGGGCCCGAGGGCATGATCTTGCAGTGCGTCCCCAGACCACTTACCTCGGGACGTGGAAAAGCACTGCAGGGACACAGGGACCATGCATCCCCTGGCCCCTGAACCTCACAGGCTGCTACGGCTATTATGGCGGTAGTTATGCCACTGCCACTTTCATGTTATCTTGCCATCTCTTCTTTCATGTCTAGTGATAGCATGGACTGTTTGTATTGATGCTGATCACCACCGAATGGGCAATTCTCCCCCTAATACTGGATAGTAAGAGATCTGTGTTACATGTAATACCAGCTGGATAGTGTCACTTTGTTTTGTAAGATTCCGTACATGCCTTTTTTATTTAAAGATGATCGGGGAGTGGGCATTTCAACTACTGGGTAAGGTACTTGTTGGGAGGACAAATATGGGTAATTTATAATTCACTGGCATGTGAATTTAACTCTGCGCTGGATTTGGAGGTCTTATGTCTAACGGCTCAGGTCTACAGTATAACTTGCAGACGGCTTCACTGACAGAAGGACAGAAATGTGCTGGCCCTCTACACCTCTGGACACAGTCCCCTTCATGCCCCTCCACGCCCACAGCCGGAAAATATCAGGGAAAAATTGAGTCTATATCAGGTCTTCTTAGAGCTCTTAAAAAGTCCCACGTGCTTATTTGGGCAATCCAGCTTTGTAATTTGGGAGATTCTTGGGAGGACCTCCATAATTTATGGATTATTTTCAGGATGCCAACTCAGGTTTAAAGGGAACCTGGCACCACATTTGCACATATACAGCCAGTGACAGGTTCCTACAGAGCCCTATTCACTTACTGACACCCTTCTTTTAGCTAAAAATTATTTAGCTTACATCCACATAAATCACCTTTTATCTTATATAAACTGGCATCAGAGGGCGGCATGTCCTGCTCACCGCCCCCTCCCATCTAATCCTCCCCATGTCTTATGCCTCCTTACTGGTCACAGTTCATGTCTTGTGACCAGAGTGACATCATCTCAGGTCCTTTAGCTTCTTTAAAATAGTAATCGGTACCCCGTGCATGTATCTGACCACATGAAGTCACAGCAGCCTCCATGGACTTCTACTCCTCTCCATCCTCCGTGGAGGCTGATGATGACACTGGTCATGTGTCATGAATGTAACACAAGGCACCATGTAAAAAAATTGACAAGATATTTCCCATCTGTACATAGAGCTTTATATGACTGTAGTTGAATATTAGCAGATGGTCCCTTAGTACTAAGAGCAAGAGCAGAGATTTGAAGAGACACAGAGCTGTCAGTCAGAATAATGGGGTGTGGTTCAGTGCCAGCCTGAGAGAGAGAAGAGTCACAAATGCCATGTCTCGCTGATACCCACTATATCATATTTCCGCTCCAACATCAAGAGTTCCAGTTCCTCCATTTTGTTTGTGAGACTTCTGGCATTTGTGTACATACACTTTATATGGTTTTCCCTGTCCGTATTCCTTTTGTCCTTATTCCCCAATCTCATTCCAGCCCCCCTTCCTCCCCCATGGACTATGACTCTTCCCAGCTCTCTATGTACACTGTCTATTTGCCCTGCACAAGTGTAGTTGCCCTCCCCCCAGGTCTCTAGTTTAAACACTCCTCCAACCTTCTAGCCATTTTTTCCCCTAAAACAGCAGCCCCCTCCCCATTGAGGTGCAGCCCATCCCTACTGTAGAGTCCGTAGCCAACAGAAAAGTCATCAGTTTCTCTCATGAACCCAAACCCTCCTTCCTATAACCAACTTTTGAGCACTTATGTACCTCCTTATCTCCCGCTGCCTTTCTGGTGTTGGCACGTGGTACAGCCGTAATTTCGGAGAAATTTACCTTGAGGTCTCTGCCTGAGCTTATGGCCTAAGTCTCTTAAAATCATTTTAGGACCTTCAACTACCTCCTACTTTGTCATTAGTTTGCCAATGTGGAACCAAATGACTCTTGTTCCTCACATCCCCTCCCAGTAATCCTTCAAACCCGATCGCACATGCCGAACCCCCGAGCACCCAGCAAACAACACACTGTTCGTATGGCACTGTCGTTTTGACAATTTCCTGTATGTCCCCTAATAATGGAATCCTCCCACTCCAGCAACAACCTGTCGACCTTTCCTTTGCTCCCCATTATCCCTTCTTACTGGAGTCAGACATTCCCTGGTTGCTAGCGGGCGCCAGCGTCTTTCTCTTTCTGCATATTGCCACCGCTCCATAGCTGAGATCCCCCCCTCATCCGCAGCCTTGCAAACTTATTGGGTGCACCAGATCAGTATAGACTCCCTACATCTCTTCCCCTCTACCCCCCCTCTCCCCGCCTTGTACATGGTTACCCAACTAGCTGCCCCCTACTCTGTGCCCTCCATACTTCCCCCTCCCCACACCCATCTTCCCCCAAGAGTTTTGTGCTTCCAGGAAGCAGCAAACTGGTTCAATATTATCAATTGTGCCCTCGCAGCCTTGAAACTTGCCTCCTTTAGATCCAGAATCTGGGCTTCCAGTGAGCTTTTTCCACACACCCCATCACACAGCAGTATGCCCCCTCGACGGCTGTTCAGGAAAGCGACATGGCACAGGATGTACACCGTGTAGCATGCCACTTATGGAGTCCATTAGTTCCTAATGGGGATTACAATAGGAAATATCACAGAAAGAGAAGTTCCAGTCGAAGTAACACAAATACAGCATTTTAACCTGCTAAAAAGCCCCTGAAACTTACTCCCTTAAACCTAAGCCCACTTACACACTGCCACACTTGGGATCATGCAACCCTCCGCCGCACGCCCTCACAACTCGCTTTTCGATGCTTTCTTTTAGAAAGGTCGTTTACAGGGAATGAGATGAGAAGGGCCAATCTACGAATTGTCGCCTGCTCACTGTCCTTTTTCCAGGAAATCCCCTGGTGGAAGACACAATGAGGAATATGGTTCATTCTTTTTATAATGTCAACAGTTTGCACCCAGGAAATGTACGGCGCCGCCTCGCACCCACTAAGATAGCTAAATCACCTGGGCCCTATGTCATACACCCCCGGTTTCTGCATGATTTGTACGGTGGATAGACAGAAAGACCGTTATTTTTTTAATATTTAGATTCACTGCTGACTGGTTTGTTCCACAGGAATGGCGCATAGCAAATGTGGTCCCAATATACAAAAAGGATCAAATACGATCCTTGAACTACAGACCCGTGAGTCTAACTGCTGTGGTGGGGAAAATATTTGAGGGGTTTATTAGAGGATGCCTATCCTGGGTTATCTAACTGTCACAACCTTATAACCCAGGGTCAGCAGGGTTTATGAGATATCGGGTTCCTGTTCAGACTATCTGATGGTTTCTACGAGGAGGTAAGTTCAAGACTGGATCTGGGGCTATACTCAAACTTTGAGCCAATTATTTCCCTCCTTATCTCCCGCTTCCTTTCTGGTGTGGCACTGGTAAGGCATATTTCGAGAAAATTACCTTTGAGGCTTTGCCCTGACTTATGGCCTAAATCTCTGAAATCATTTTTAAGGACCTTCCACTACCTCTTACTTTGTCATTAGGGTCCATGTGGACAATGACCGCCTTTTTCCTCACCAGCCCCTCCCATAAATCCGTCACCCCGATCCGCAACATCCGACACCCGAGCCACCCTGCAAACAACACACTGTTCGGTAATGCACCTGTGTGCCAGATGCCCTGTTTTGTTCCCCTAATAATGGAATCTCCCCTACCAGCACCTTCGACCTTTCCTGTTCTCCATTACCCTTCTTACTGGAGCAGACATTCCCTGGTTGCTAGCGGCCACGTCTTTCTGCAGCATGCGTACCCCCAGAGCTGATATCCCCCTCATCCTCCGCCTGGCAAACTTATTGGGTGCACCAGGATCAGCTAACTCCCTACATCTCTTTCCTCTACCCCGCCTTTAACATGTTACCCAACTACTGCCCCCTCACTCTGCCACCTCCCTACTTCCCTCCCTACACCATCTTCCCCAGAGAGTTTTGGTGCTCCATAGCAGCAAACTTCTTTCCATATATCAATTGCCTTGCCCGCAGCCTTGAAAACTTGCTCATATTAGATCCAGAATCTGGCTGCCGGTGAGCAATTGTCAACCACCCCCACACCAGTATTCCCCCTCGAAAACGGCTGTTCAGGAAAGCATACATGGCACAGGATGTACACCGTTTAAGCAATGCCACTTTATGGAGTCCATTATTCTAATGGGATTACACTAGAAATATGCCCAGAAAGAGAATTTACAGTCGAAGTAACACAAACTACAGCAGTTACCTCTAAAGCCCCTGAAACTTAAGTCCCTAAACCTACGTCACACTTAAGACCTGCACCACACTTGGATCATGCACACTCGCGCCAGCTCCCACCTCTCTTTTCTGATGCTTCTTTTAAAGTGGTCTTTTAAAGGGAAGGAGATGAGGAAAGGGCCAATCTACTGATGTCGGCCTTCTCAACTGTCTTTACCGGAAAAAATCCCCTGTGGAATACACATGAGGAATAATGTTAATTCTTTTTTATAATGTCAACAGTTTAAACCCAGGAAGAGGTACGGCTCCGCTTCGCAACCACTAAGAAGATAAAATCACCTGGGCCAGATGGCATAACCCCCACAGTCCTGCATGAATTATGTACGGGGAATAGACAGACCGTTATTTTTAAATATTGAAGATTCACTGCGGATGGTTATGTTCCACAGTAATGGCGCATAGCAAAATGTGGTACCAATATCCAAAAAGGATCAATAGCGATCCTGGAAACTACAGACCCGTGAGTCTAACTGCTGTGGTGGGGAAAATATTTGAGGGGTTTTATTAGAGATGCTATCCTGGAGTATCTCACACTGGCAGCAACCTTATAACCCAGCGTCAGCTGGGTTTATAGAAGTCGGTCCTGTCAGACTAATCTGATTGGTCTACGATGAGTAAGTTCAAGACTGGATCTGGGGGAACCTGTAGATGTTGTATATCTGGACTTTTCAAAGGCATTGACACCGTTCTCACATAAAAGGGTTGGTATAATAAAATGAGACTGCTGGGAATAGGAGAAATCTGTGTATTTGGCTAAGTTTAATTGGCTTATTGATAGAAAAACAGAGGTCGTCATTAATGCACAATTCTCAGATTGGTTGATGTTACCAGTGGAGTGGCCACAGGGTCCGTATTGGGGCCACTTCTTTTTAATAATTTTTATTAATACCTTGTAGTGGGTTTACACAGTCAAGTTTCAATATTTGCAGATATCTAATGCTGTGTAAAGTAATAAATACTGAGGTCGATATTTTAGCAATTACCGAGGATTTGTGGAAGCTTGAGGGATGGGCATATACATGGTTTGATGAGGTTTAATGTAGATCAATGTAAAGTTAATGCACTTGGGCCTGGAAAACAACAGTATAATATGTTCTACACGGTCAATTACTTAGTAACTGAAGCTGAAAAGGACTGTGGGGGTGTTGGGGGATGGTAGACTTAATGTTAGTGACCATAGCCAGGCGCTGCGCTAAGCAAATAAAATAATGGGATGTATCAGAGAGAATAGATTCTCAATGATAAAGAACATAGTTTTGCCCTATCAATCCCTGTCAGACCACACATGGCATATTGTGTACAGTTTTTGGGCACCATGTAATAAAAATTATATTTAAGAGCTGGAACGGTGCAGATGCGAGCACCAGGATTATAGGGAATGGGGAACTAGAAATACACGACAGATTAAAAAATTTTGGGGATTATCAAGTTTAGAAAAAAGACGACTGAGGGAGACCTCATTACAGGATGTACAAATACATGAACTGACAGTACAAGGATCTCTCCAAAGATCTTTTTATACCTCGGCTGTGACCAGGACAATGGGGGCATCCTCTACGCTAGAGGAGAGCTATTCCTACCATCAACATAGACAAAGGTTCTTTACTGTACAGCAGTGGAGACTGTGGACTCTCTGGCCGCAGAGGTTGTTCGGCGGACTCTATGTACAGTGTTCAGAGAGGCCTGGATGACTTTCTGGCGAGAAAAAATATCACGGTATGGGATAAAACATTTATTTAATTCTTACAGGTTGGAACTTGATGGACTTGCGTCTCTTCCATCCTTATATACTAGATAGACTATGATACTATGAGATAGCAAACATGAGTCACAAAGCTAATTTGCTATCAGAAAATCTGTAATTAAGGGTGGGGAGGGACAGAGCCGCCACTGGCTGCTAATTTAGGTGATATGGGGAGGACTTTCCCTTTATCAGCAGGTGCATTGTGCTCTTGGTGGTCCAGCAGGCAACAAGTCCCTCTTTAACATGTGGGGTATATTGATCTACACCCCCAATTCCCTGAATATCTGTTATTTACATACAGTCTCTTATATAATATAATAATCTTATTTATATGCGCCAATCACATTCCGTACGCTTTACAAATCATTGGGACATATACAACATATTACATTACAAAGAACAAACATCATAGGAACATAAGGATGAGGGCCCCTGCTCACAAGACTTACAGACTATGAGGATGAGGGGTGACACAAGAGGTTGTTATAATGGTCCCAGCATTCTTATAAGGGAACATATACAATAATTTTAATAATAATTTCTAAACAACGATTTTGCTGCTTGAACCACATCGCCGCCATCTTATTTCAGTGTTCTAAGGTGAAAAAACTGCAGAACCTGGACTTGGTAGATATCAGCTGTTTGCCATATAACAATGGGAGATAGGGAACATAGATGGATTAGTAAAGGGAGAGTGACATTTCATGCATTTAGCGAGTGTGATAGGCCTTGCTAACGAGATGGGTTTTAAGACCTTTGAAGCTTTGGCGGTGGGGGTATTAGTCTCAGAGTCTGGGGAAGTGCCATTCCAGAGAATTGGTGCAACTCGGGAGAATCCTGTATTACGTGCCTGGGAGTTCGAAGTTAAGGTAGAATTAATCTAATTTCACTGGCAGATCGAAGAGCACGGAAAGGCGATAACTGAGATGAAGAAGAGAGATCGAGAGGTGCATCAATTTATTCAAGCTTTTGTGGAGAGGGTTATTATTTTAAAGTGATACGGAGGCGAGGGCAGCCAGTGCAGTGATTGGCACAAACGGAGTCATCCGTGGACGTTTGGGCCTGAAAGATGAGCCTGCTGCTGCAATTAGAATAGATGATGAGGCGAAGTTTAGAGAGTGGGACCAATTAGTAGGGCGTTCCAGTAGTCCTAGTCAGAGTGATAAGGGTGCAACAATTAAGCACATTTTAAGACAGTTTCAAATGTCAAAATGCCGGATTCTGGAGAATGTTTCGGGGGGGAGATCATACTCAGATGAATATATTGTAAAAAGCGAGGTCATAGTCCACACCACCCAGACCGCGGGCCTGCTGCCCTCGGTGCTATAGTTGATCCCACAACCTAGATGGCAGATGTCATGGTTGGTTTGGGTTAGTAGATGGTGGAAAGACAAAAGTTAAGAAGATTAAGTTTCAGGAAGAGAAGGACAGATGTTGAGACAGCAAAGAGACCCCACTATTGTTCGGATTAGGCTTGGTGATTTACGTGCAGAAGTATAAAGCTTGGGTGTCATCAGCATACGATGATACTGGAAACCAAATCGGCTCTTGTTTGTCACTGGGGCAGTATAGAGAGAGAAGAGAGAGACCTAGGACTGATCCCTGAGTAACCCCGACACTGAGAGAAGATGAGAAAAAAGATCCAGAACAGGAACACTGAAAGTGCGGTCAGAGAGATAGGACGAAAACCAAGAAGTAACACTGTACGTTAGAAGGCCAATGGGAGTGACATCCCTAAGGAGGAGCTGGTGGTCCACAGTATCGAACGCTGCCTATAGATCCAGGAGAATGAGGATGAGAATAGTACCTTTTGGATTTAGCATTGAGGAGATCATTGGAGACTTTAGAAAGAGCAGTTTCAGTGGCATCATAGAGCGGAAACCCGATTGTATGGGGTCAAGGAGGGAGTTTATCTTAGAAGATAATGGGTTAGTCGAGAAAGACCAAACGGTTCCAGTTTGGAGATGAACGGGAGGTAGAAACTGGTCGTGTATTTTAGTACATTGGATGGTCAGAAAGGTTTCTTTAGTAAAGGGGTACAATAGCATGCTTGAACGAAGAGGGACGACCCCAGAAGAGAGAGAGAGATTGAATAATTTTATTAAGTGAGAAGTGAACTGCTGGGGAGGATACTGTACCAGATGTGAGGGGATGGGGTCACTGAATGCAGGTAGTGGGGCGAGCAGATGAAAGGAGCCTAGACACTGTCTTTCCTCTGTGACTGGCTCAAAGGAAGAGAGTGAACAAGATAAGGTATGGGAGGGAAGGGGATTGGAGGGGTGAGTGGATTGAGCAATTAATTCCTGGCGGATACAATCAATTTTATCCTTAAAATAGGCGGCCAGATCTTCAGCCCCAAGGTCTGTGACAGGTGGCTGCACCTTTGGTGTTAGTAAGGAGTGAAGGGTATCAAAGAGCCTTTTGGGGTTGTTAGAGAGAGAGGATATGAGATTAGTAAAATAGACAGTCTCTTCTACAGACCTTCTAAATCCCAGCACTATGTCGAACTCCCCCTGACATCTAGAGTAGCACTAGGAAGTACTTTTCATATTTTATATGGAGCCTGGGTATTGGCAAAGAAAAGAGTGTAAAGACGAGATAAAATCCAGGGGAAAGAAATGCATATAGTTTAGAAAACAAAAACGTGAGTGAAAAAAATTAAATAGAAATTGTCTTGCCATTTCTATTAGAGAGCTGTAATTTTTCTGCATTTAATACCTAGTCAGAAATACTAATCCAACTTACCACATTTCTGCTCCTATTGACTTATTAAATGTGACAAATTTGACTTCATGATGGAAATTTAATCTAGAAGATGAGATGGAACCCTTTGCCATACATTGTAATTGGGTTAAGCAGCTATTGCTCAAAATGCATGAAACGAAAAGACTTATGTCATGAGATTTTCACATCTGTTACATGCCTCGAAGCGGTGCACTGTCGAATGCTGTATAGAAGCTCACAGGGATAGGATCAGAATTATACATTATATTATTTTTCCTCTGCAGCCTTTTCAGTTACCACTCTCACTCTAGTCAATGATCTCCATTATCTAAGTCCAGAACCCTTCTCAGTTTTCTGACTCTGTAGCCCACTGTATATTCGTGAGGAGTTACACTGTGCTGCTCTCTTGAGTATGAATCTAAATAGTAATTTTAGCTGCTGTAACTCATTCCACCACTCTCCGCTCTGCAAAAAGCTTGCAAGCTAGCAAGGCGGTATCCAGCAGATATCAGAAAGGAAGCAAGTTCTTGTATTCATTATATTATTAATTCATTAAAGAAAAATTTGGTAAAAAGTTAGTGACCATTGAAGTCGTCCTATAAATGGCAACCCTTAAAGGGAACCTGTCACCAGGAGACCCATTTTTAGCATAGTACATACACTGCCAAAGTGTTTTTGTATAAAAAAATAGGTTTTACAGAAAAAAAGATATGTTATATTGTACCTTTCATTAGCATCTGCTGTGTGACTAGGCAGTTGCCAATTGGGAGGGGCTGGAAAGGAGCAGTCCCCCCCCCACCCTTGGGAAACATGTGACCTTTTCAAATATATGAAGAACTCCCAACACTCGGGATTGGCTGTAGAGGAACAGGGGGCGTCGCTAAGCCCAGTGATAGGTGTTTTCATATATTTGAAAAGGTCACATGGAGTAGCAGTTTCCCAAGGGTGGGGGGGGCTGCTCCTTTCCAGCCACTCCCAATAGGCAACTGCCTAGTCACACAGCACATGCTTATGAAAGGTTCAATATAACATATCTTTTTTTTCTGTAAAACCAATTTTTAATACAAACACACTTTGGCAGTGTATGTACTATGCTGTGTGGGGGGGGAGTGCTAAAAATGGCTCTTCTGGTGACAGGTTCCCTTTAAAGGTGCATCCACACGGTCAGTTTTTCAGATGCAGGTGTGAATGATAATGGGTTGAGACAAAGAATTGAAAGGTGCTGCTCTTCTTCCGACTTTTACTCCACTCCTGGTTTGGACATCAAAAACTGTATATGAAAAAATGAACGTGTGGCCGGATCCTGAAGGTGTATTCCCATTTGGTCATTCAGAATTCATTTAATCAATCTGCCATATACATACATTTCTTCAATTGTATGTTATTAAAATTTTTTTTTACCAGTGTGAAGATAAATGTCTCATAAATGTAACCATATTATGCTTTTGAAATATGATAGCATTCCTTGTATACAGCTACAACTGCACATACATTATTGACCGGCCACCTTGATTCAGCCTTTATTTCCACTGGACGATCGTGGGACTTGCATTAATCCTGGACATTTCATATGCAAACACTATTTGTTTCTTAGTGCAATCAATCCAGCAGAGGTGGCCGTATCCAAAGACAATACTCTTGTTTCTAAGGGACAACATGTCTACATTAAAACATTTTTTTAATGGAATGCAATGGAAGAAATGTATGTATATGGCACATAAATTACATTAAATGTCAATGCCAATATAAGAAAAACATCTCAGCTGGTCATATATTGTACTTTATTACTAGTTTTTTGCTAGTGTACTGTCATTTAATAATATTCTGTGGTTCAATGGTTTTATTTCTAAACATGAAGCTAGCAGGTGCATAGAAAATATTGTAAACACTGCCATCTCCTGGACATATTGTAGAATTAAATCAAAAGAGTTAAGGTAGTTGTATTGAGATCCAAATGTCTTCTGCCGATCTAGTCACATTGGTAAGTCAATAGTCTTCAGAATTCATTCACCAAAATGTGATTCTGATTCATACCTTTCTGTATCTGTCTCTATATTTAGGATATCTGCTGCCAGCCCTTGTTAAGCCAATTCCTATAGTTTAGTGTTAACAATCATAAAATAGTTTATAAAAAGATGACATGTTTTTTATTCGGTGTATTTTCTAGTGTAGCTCCAGTCAAATAATTTTATGTTTGTTATATACTTTACTTTGACACACCCCTTTCTGGACAAGTCTGAAAACTGCCTAAAAATGGTCTAAAACCTTCATTAAATGTGGGACACAGAATGTCAGGGGCACATTACTCCAGTTTTCTGGCCTAAACAGATTAATCCATCTATAAATAAGGACCTTACGGTCACAAATGTTGGATAAAGGTTGGATAAGGTTGGATAAAAGTCACAACCAACTATTTACGTTTTATCATATTCTCCACAGGGCTGCCGCAGGTTGCCCAACTCCTGGAATTGGATACTTTCATGTGTATAGTATGAGTGTGTATTGACTCAAAAAATACCATTCTGTGCTCATTGTTGGATAAAAATCATTCTTTTATTTATAAAAATCTTAGGTCTATAAAATCTCTTACATAAAAAACCACATTATAGTGTACTGTAATGTTTACTAGAAAAAACTTTATTACAAAAAGAAAACACAGAAAAGCAAGCGAAAAGGAACAAAAACCAAAATCAGGATACCGGATAAAAGTAAGCAAGGAGTTCCAAAGCTGCTTTTGAGATGGCACATACACAGAGTCCAAGGGCTGCTGGTATTGAAATAAGCCCTGAAATAATAATAAATAATTGCAAATGCTAGCGTGTCGGTAGCACTTGTTTTTTTCCCCCTTTCCACCTCCTCCACGCCAAGGGGGTTTGAAGGGGCGTGAAGGGGGGCATGGCTGGCAGGGGAGTGCTCTGGCTCAAGGCTTGTGAAATAAACCACTGCACAGCCCCTTAATGTATCTGGATGCTCTGGGGGCAATGGGGCTATTATACACCAGTGTGTGAGCTCTGACATATAATAAATACCCCCCCAGTTAATGCACTCTTGGATCAGAAAGTATTCAGGTCGATGCCCCAGGAGAATGTGTTGTTCACAGAAACATGGCAGGAATGGCCTTCTAACCTACTACCAGTAAGTTGTCAAGCATATTAAGACATTCCACATAATGTTTCTATCATGGCTCAGCATTTGGATAAAGTCATGGCGCATCAAAATATTTTTTACATGTACATAATGCTGAAACGGAACATATGTGTGTGTGTTTGCCATTGAAAAAATCCATAAGCCATCACGAGGTGGAAATATCAGCACCTTACTGCAAAACCATGAAGCTTATTGGATTTTTAATTTAGGCTTAATTTGGCTTAAAACTTAAAAAGGAGCTCATATACCATTATATTCCATAATTTCTTGAGTAAAGACTGGAGCTATTATATGTTCCATACTCCATATTTTGTATCTTGTCAATTTATATCAGATTTTGGATAGAGTGTGGATACATTTCTTTATACTCAGATGCCTTTTCTATTCAGCTTTAACCTGGTGTTTTCCTGCATTTAGTCCTCATTGTGATTTTAACTTACTTTACCTACATGTTCTTACAGATTCTTTCATTGTGCAATTTCCTTTGGGTCCTCGGAAAGACGACTGTTCCGCCCAGTCACGGAATACCAGGGACCTACTATGTAATTATAACTAGCAATTATCGATTAAGTTTTCCTTACCATGTCTTCCCTCTTCTCCCATTATAACCGTTCTGTTGCTTCTATTTTCTAATGTGTTTGCAATCCCATGTATTTCACACCAAATCATTTGTCTTGAATAGAGATGAGCGAGCACTAAAATGCTCGGGTACTCGTTATTCGAGACGAACTTTTCCCGATGCTCGAGTGCTCGTCTCGAATAACGAGCCCATGAAAGTCAATGGAGACTCGAGCACGTTTTCAAGGGGAAAGGCTCTGCACAGGGAAGCTTGGCCAAACACCTGGAAACCTCAGAAAAAGGCTGGAAACACCACGAAATGGACAGGAACAGCAGGGCGCACTGCATGGATGCCTCTGAGGCTGCTTAAAGCCACATTAATGCCCAAAGTAGTGGGCAAGCATGGCCATGACAGAGTGACAGAATGAAGCTAGATAGCATCTGAAAACATCCATAATGACCTGCCATTTAGGGGACGGCACGCAAATAGCGCGGCAGCAGCGGCAGCTAGTAGAGTGGCCATGGACGACATACCCTAATGGACTCAGGTTCAAACCAATGTGGGCAGAGAGGAAACCAAAGAGGTAGCAAGAAGCGCCAAATATATCGGTACAATGACTAAAAGTTTGCCATTATTTAGTGGTTACACAGGACAGGGTGGCGACAAAGTTAAATGGAAGCCAGGGAAAACAAACATCAAAATTCTGCCTGTAACAGCTCGTTTGATAAGGGACCAGTTATGTGGAGGCAGTGAACCTAGTAGATATAAAGGTGGCTGCAGTTAAACTATGTTAGTTGGATCTTGGGATGGAGCTGGCTGCTCCGTTGCCAGGCGAGCTTTCGCCAATCCAAGCCCCTGTCTCTAGGCTTACTCCCCAAACAGCACTTCAAGAACCTTTTGTATAAGATCAAGTGTAGAATGCGTTCTTTATAGTTTAGGATATGGCGTTGAGGGGCAATGGAACGATTCGCAAGGAAGCGCTGAAATATATCGTAAATGTAAAAGTTCCAGTTATATTTTGTGATTACACAGCAGGTTGCGAACAGGTTAACAAGTTTGTTGTGGAACCATGAAACAGCCAAATTCTGCCTGACACAGCTCGTTTGATAAGGGACCATGTATGCCTACAGTCATGCCAGTCGCTGCACTGGCTGGCCAGTCTCCTTTCGAATCCAGTTTAAAATAGACCCTCCACTAAGCTCGTATAATGCGCACCCCCCTACCTTCCTCTCTTTATCTAGCTATCGCCCAAACACCTTGCTCTAGATCCGCCATGATCTTAGATTAACCTCTACCCTATGCGGACCTCCACCTGCGTCGTCCAAGACTTCTCTAGAGCTGCACCAATTCTATGGAATGCTCTGCCCCCTGACTATCAGACTAATACCTAACCTCCAAAGTTTCAAACGTGCTCTTAAAACCCATTTTTTAGGCAAGCTATAACACTCATTAACTGCATGAAGTTTTAACTCTTCTACTAACCCGCGCTGGTTCGTCTCTCCCCATCTGGTTATCCAGCAACCACGGCACCAGACTTCTCTGTTCTCCATCACCCTGACCTGGTTATATAAGATGACGGCTGAGTGGTTCAACGCGACAGCAATTCATTTTATATTTTGTTCTATTCCCTGGAAGAATGGCTTGACATTAAATATTCCTTTACCTCGTTACCCCACTCAGATTCAAAACCGCAAGCTCTGGCGAGCAGGACCTAACTCCTGTTGTTCCATTACAAAATGTTGTGCTCTGTACATTACATTTGTATATTTGTTACCTATGATTTGTAAAGCGCTACGGATATGATGGCGCTTATAAATAAAGATATTATTATTATTATTATTGGCAGGTGAACTATAGCTAGATTAAAGTAGCTGCAACACTAGTAGTTTGGAATCTTGGGATGGAGAGGGGCGCCGCTCCAGCGAGACTTCGCCAATCCAAGCCCCTGTCTCTAGGCTACTCCCCCAACAGCACTCTAAGAACCTTTTTTATAGAGATCAAGTGTAGTTAGCGTTCTTATAAGTTTGTGGGATATGGCGGGTGAGGGGAATGTAAACAGATGCGCAAGAAGCGCTGAAATAATATCGGTAATGGTAAAAGTTGCCAGTATATTTTGGATTCACAGCAGGGTGCGACAAAGTTAACAACTTTGATGTGGAATCACATGAAACAACCAAATCTGCCTGAAACACTCTTTTGATAGGGGACGATGTATGGAGGCAGCTATATGGACGACTTTGGAGGTAGCAATGGAGCAACGTGTGGAGGCGTGCTATGGAGACAATTTAATTTGGATAGTGCCTGTATGGGCAGTCCAAAAAAGTTTCAAAACCAGCAGGAGCGCGGTAGTGCCCTCCAAAAAAATGAAATAGTTGAGTGCCTGTATGTGGCAGTCCAACAAAAAGTTTTCAAACCAAGGAGCAGGTAGGTGGCCCTCCAGAAAAAAAATAGATTGAGGCCTTATGTGCAGTCCAAAAAAGTTTTCAAACCAGAGTGGCAGGTTAGGTGGGTCCCTCCAGAAAAATTAATGATTGAGTGCCTGTAATGTGGCAGTCCAAAAAAGTTTTCAAACCAGAGAGCAGGTAGTGGCCCCTCCAGAAAAATAAATAGATTGAGTGCCGTAGGGGCGTCCAACAAAAGTTTTCAACCAGAGGAGCAGGTAGGTGGCCCTCCAGAAAAATTGATAGATTTGAGTTGCCCGTTTGCATCCCAAAAATGTTTAAAAACAGAGGACCGGGTAGGTGGCCCCAGAAAAATTAAAATGCATAAAGTCTATAGCTAGAGCCAGTGGGCCCTGTCCAAAGTTCTCCTCTGCTTAGTGTACAAGAGGAGAGAAGGAGGGAAGAATGAGAGGAGGAGTGACCTAAATTATTCAGGTTGACTTCCTTCACCTGGTGGAGATGGAAATTCTGAAAATCCAGCTTTATCATCTTAATAAGCGTCAACCTGTCAGCGCTGGTCAGCCGAACAGGCGGTGCGCCTATCGGTGATGATGCACCCAGCTGCCTGAAAACCCTCTCTCGGACAACCACGCTAGCGGCCGGGCAGGCAAGAACCTCCAAGGCGTACAGCGACCAGTTTCGTGCCACATGTCCACTTTGAAACCCAGTAGTTCTAGGGAGCTGTGTGATCATTTAGGACATGGTATGGTCCAGCTACGTACTCCCCTCACCTCTTCTGTAAAGGATCACGCCACTACTCTGCCAGAATGGGACAGGTGACAGTGTCTTGCTGGTGACATAAGCTGAAAAAGCCTTGAGATCGTACCCTTGCCGTGCTGGACAAGGCTGCCTGGCTCGCGCTACTCTCCCTCGGCTACTTTGTCCCGCGCAGAACTACGCACTCTGCCGCTAGCGGCTGTCAGAGGGAAATACTGGTTTCAGCTTGTGCACCAGGGCTGATGTATTCATGTATCTCTCACACTCTTTCCTCTCAGGGAGAGAGTGAAAGATTTTGCTTGTACCGTGGGTCCAGTGAGAGTGAAATACCCAGTAATCGGTGCTGGAATAATTACTTGAACGCGAGGGCACGGGATAGGCACCTAGCATGAAATCTGCATATGCCTCCAGGGAGTACCAACGCGCAAAGAATTCATGTATCCCCTCACTGGCCTGACTGTCCATTTCCCCTCCTCCAAACTACCTCCAATCTCTTCTTCTGCCAATACACGCTGACAGTTGAAGGACTGAACAATGGTCCCTCTTGTGGTCTACGCCAACATTCTCTCCTCATCTCCACACCTCCAACCCCTCGAATGCGACTGAGAAACATACCCTAAGGGTGCTTTGGCTATCAACAAGGGGAACTTCTTCACCCGTCTCTTGTGAGCAGCGCAAGCTTCCGAATCAGTCTGATCAGAGAGTTTTCAACAGGCCAAGCAGTCGGGATGGTGAGGCTATGATTGGCGGATCGCCAATGACCATACTGTGTTGATCCTCGAAGTTACTCACGCACAGACAAGATATCAAACATATCACGTCCACTCCTATTGTAAGACTTGAGGAAGCTGACGACCTGACTACCGTTTCTGGTGGAGTTGACATCTGCAGTCTACATCGCTACTGCTCTGCTGGTAAACTCCGAACATGGTGTACACTGTTGATTCCACTCGTGCGGCACGTCGCACAACATCGGAGGGGCAGTTGGAGGCGGCGTTAGCGAATGCCCTGAGGATGCAGCATCTGTGCTGACTTCCCTGAAATGAGTCCACAGATCGGCGCACCCTTCGTGAGACAATCAGACAGATTGGGGTAATGTCTGAGGAAGCGCTGAACTACTCAGATTTAAACAATGGGCCAGGCTATGGCACATGTGTCAGTCTGCCGAGTTTGCCAGAGCCGCCACCAGGTTACGCCGTTGTTCTCACCCACAACCATGCCGGCTTCAGTTCAGCTGTTGCCAGCCCACAATCAGTTGCACCGTGAGGCCCTGTAATTTATCTTGGGCGGGGTGCCTTTTTTATCGCCTAGGCTCAGCAGCTGAGCAACCGCCTGTGTCCCTAAGTCGACGGCCTGTTGGCTGGTGCCTAAGCTAGCGACTGATGGCGCCATGGCCCACGGATGGTATTCGTGAGGAGGAGGTGGAGAGAAGGGGTTGGAGGAGGAGGAGGACATAGTAGGCCTGAAAGACCTGGACCGACGGTAGGCCCGCATCCTCGGCGTCGGCAGTATAGACCAGCCGTCAGGGCCGAGACTCGTCCCAGCCTCCACCAAGTTAACCATATTGGCCGCCAGCGATATATAGTGGCTGCCCGGCAGCACTCGCTCACTGTCCGTGGTCAGTGGACACTTGTTCAGAAACGGCGTTGGCAGGGCACGGATGAGTTGTCTGGGCTGGGCTGGGACGGCACATCGGGAATAGTGGGCGGCTGGGGACCGAATACCGAGGGGGGCAACGCCGCCATGAGGTTGCGAAAGCCTCGGTTCTCTAACTAGGCCAGTAGGGCAGCCGCCCAGGCTAGCAATCTGGAGATGTGGACCATTTAAGGGTTGGGGCGTGCGGGTGGGTTGCACTATATTCCGTTTCCGCTCAGCGTCTGGGGTAGGAGAGCGCTGAACGTGGTGGATGCTGTGGGAGGATCCTGGAGGCGAGATGGGTTTGTTTGTGCCGGTCCTGGGCAGGGGGCTGACTATCAGCTTACACAGGGGAAGGAAGCCAGTGGTGTGCCACGGCCGGAGGGAACGGGCTTGGTGCCATGAGTGGGGTGTTTAGAATTCATATGCTGCGCATACCTGGGTGGTAGTTAAGCTTAGAGTGGTGGAACCCCTGCTTGATCCTGCGTTTGGCAAAGGTTGCAAAACCAACAGTCCGTCGGTCATCCGGGTTTTTCCTAAAGAACACTCAGACTTCTGAAATCGTAGCCCTCGCCCGGAGCCCTCGCCACGGGAGTTCACTACAGTGACACAATTGGGCGCTGATGCACCTGCTCTGGCCCTGCTTCTCGTACTGGCCCCACCACTGGCCTCTTCAACGTTCTGTCGAGTGCTTTCCCCGTCTCAGAGCACTGTGTTGCACCCGGCCTCTCAACCCGCTGTGGTCTGTCAACCTCATCATCTCCGATCCCTCAGTCTGCCCCCCCCCCTCCCCCCCATCGACTCTCGCCTGACAACAATTCACCATGTCTGACACAGTGTTCTCATCGTCGGACACCTCTTACACACTTCTTCCACTACTCAAGAAGGTCATCATCACCCACAGACTGCGACTGGTGGAAACCTGGGATCGGAAATTGCTCAGCAGCAACGGACAAGTGGTTTGTGACTGTGGGAAGGGTCCAGAAAACAGTTCCTCAGAGTATGCCTGTTCAAATGCCAAATTTTCCTGGGAGGGGGCAGACTGGGGGAGGAGGCTGAGGTGCAGGAGCTGGAGGAGTGCCGATTTCGGGGACATGGGTGGACTGCGTGGAGAACTGACTGGTGGGACAAATTGTCGAAGCATGTTCGGCAATCCACAGACATCACCTGTTCGCACTGTTCTGGCCTCACATTGCTCTACCACGAGTCCCAGTAACTTCAGACATGAACCTAGGGAGTGTAGCTCTGCGGCGTTTTCCCCTGCTCCCTCATCAGCAGTGGTGTCTCCACCCCGCCAGGACCCACGGCCTCTGACCCCTGCAGTAGTGGGATGCCCACGGTCCCGCCCTCGTCCTCTACCCCTAGCCCTCGGTTAAACATTTTGAAATGAAAGTTATATCTTTATTTTTGTTTTTAATTTTTTTTGTGTTTTTTGTGTTTTTTTTTTTGTGTTTTTAGTTTTAAACCAAACGATGCTATCTATTGCTATGGTAATTTTCTAGCCAAATAGGAAAGCACACTGCTATGCCAGATGAGATGACGCTGAGTTACGAAAAAATAAAGTAAAATAAAAATAAATGGCAGTGTGCCTAATTGAAAATCAAACCCCTAATAAATTTTCCCACTTCGGTCTTTGCGATGGATATGTGCGTTCACAAGCGCTAAACACAACGGTCGCAAGTCTCACTACAAATTCATCACCAATATGGAGTAGTGCACGGCAGCAAGGACAGCCACCACAGATCAACCAGAATAAAATATATAACGCTATTGTAGGCCTAAGTAAGCGTTTGGATTCTCCTATGGCATTTTCTAGCCAAGTATGAAAGACACACTGCTATGCCAGAGTGAGAGACTCTGAGTTATGAAAAAATAAACGTAAATAAAAAAGTAAATGGTCAGACTGTGCTAATTGAAATCAACCCCTAATAAATTTCCCACGTTTGTGTGTTTGAGTGGATATGTGTGTCACTAGAGCTAAACACAACGGTACAAGTCCCCCTGCAAATTCCTCACAATATGGTACTAGCTGCAAATAAAAAAAAAAAAATGTATAACGTTATTGTAGCCCTAAGAAGGGCTGTTGGGTTTGTAGAATCACTACTGCCTAACACTATTCTAATAGAACGCCTAACGCTTTCCTTCACCAGCCCGCAGCTCGCACCTAGCGGCATCCAGACACGAGAAGATCCGAGCGCGGCGGCAGGGGCTAGTCCCAGGGTCACCTGATCTGGCCAGCCAACCACTGCTATCGACGTGTAAGGGTACCACGTCATGCTGGGTGGAGTGCAGAGTCTCCTGGCTTGTGATTGGCTCTGTTTCTGGCCGCCAAAAAGCAAAACGGCGGGAGCTGCCATTTTCTCGAGCGGGCGAAGTATTCGTCCGAGCAACGAGCAGTTTCGAGTACGCTAATGCTCGAACGAGCATCAAGCTCGGACGAGTATGTTCGCTCATCTCTAGTCTTGAATACATAACATGCTTTGTATTGTTTCTATCGACATATTAGATGCATTTTGTGGATTTATGAATCATGTCCGTTAATATAATACAAATACTATTTTTTTTTCTAGGAAGACATGAATTATACTTGTACATACAGAACGATTTTTTAGATGTCCTTGCCCTTTTTCTCCTCCCATTGAGATATTACGGAAGATCTCCTTTCACTTATGTCAAGGGGGGAGTGTCTATGTTTACACATGTTTAAAAGTTTATTAGAGTTTATCTATGTTAGCCATGACTAAGAACGGCTAGCCCGTTTGAAATACGTTGGCCAAGATTACTTGCTATGGAATTTTAATATTTGCATGAAATAAAGAAATGAAGTTATACCTGACAAGGCTGGATATCGGAATTTTTTAATTGTCTATACTGCCCAAGCAGAGGGGCAATTCGTGCCATACCAGGACACTTTACACTGCTGGAAGGTGAGCTGGTTTTCTATGCCGCTATATCGATGAGTTAACACCTGCGATTGGTTCTAGCACCATTGGCGGATGGTTCTGGTAGGTGTTTGCCGCAATATGCAGCAAACGCTCACTGGCTATGTAGAGGGCTCAGCCCTTGAGCCCTCACCAAACTCCCGAAGGCAAGGCGTGACGTGGTAATATGTCATACGTTGTTTTCATACATACTAGTTTAGGGACCATAACATCTTTTTATGGACAATACCTTTTCACAGCATATTTGCAGGGTAGTTAAAAATAATAAAATATTATAGGGCCTTTGTGGTTAAAAAAGGAGGTAGATAGCCCTTCCCTCTGAAATTCCTCCTCTCCAGGCCAGACAAAGCTGTGATTCAGGGGGCAATAAAACCAGCCTCTCCAAGAGACAGCTTACTATCATAAAATTAAAGGCGTGGAGGTTAGATTCTCTATACATCCATTAACGAGGTCAGCAAAAGGTGATGGCCTCCATTTCCGAGACCACAGCTAGAAAAACCCCTCTTGCTATACACATCAAAGACATATGTGGCATCATTTATATTTCGATCCCATACTTTTCCCTAATAACTCCATAAAGGTTTCTGCTGTTACTGTGTCAAAAGCCAAGGGATGATACCACGGCAACAAGGAGCAGTTAAATAACTCCTAAAATGGCTTCTTATGGAACCAGATACTCCTCTCCTTGTTTGCCCTTTCCTTTGTGACAGAGAATGTCAACGCAAATTTTTGCCTGGAATGTTAGAAGGCTAAATGATCGGCGGAAATGTTGCATGGTGAATGTTTTGCATATTAGTCATCTTATGGGAATTACCGTATCTGTCTGGTAGAGACCCATCTCACTCCTGAGACTACATGCTGGTTGGATAGGAGATGGGCTTCTTTTACATTCCATTCATATGGATCTGCATTTTCCAGGGGAGTCTTGGTTCTCATCCATAATAAGGTGGATATAAAAATGTTGTCTTTACCAGATTGATAAAACGGGTATCTTCCTGTGTCGTTTAGTATATAAAATACCCTGCTCTTTGGTGTTTATTTATGTACCTTCTCCATTCTCTTTTGAGGTTCTGAACAGAAGAAAAAAGACTTGGTTCATTAAGGCTCAATCTGCCTATAATTCTTTTTGCAGTGCAAAGATACTATTCAGAAAGGGCAGGCCTAGAAAACTACTACCAAATATGCTAAGAAAGGGCAATTGTAGCCCTCAAGGCATCCACTCTATAGCTAATCTTGAGGAAATCTTAGTGCAAGAACAGGGTGAGATACTTGACAGTTTTAGGGCCTTTTATCAGTTTTGTACAAATCAGAAGTGGCGCATTCGGAGGCATAATTGGATAGGTACTTGGACACTGCCATTCCCAGGTTTGTCAGAGGGATTCTTTAATATCTCCAATTGTCTCTTCTGAGATTTTTGGTATTATAAATGAATTATTAGGTGACTCAACCCCAGCATTGGATGGCTTCTTCTTTGATTTCTATAAAACACATGATAAAGTTTTGGCTCCTATATTGGAAGTGGTCTTTGCCTCAGCGTTCTCTGCTGGGTCTGTTAATGGTTCAACGGCAGAGGCATCTATTGTCTTAATTTTGAAAAAAGAGAAAAACAAACTACAAATGGGATCATATAGGTGGTCCTCCAGAAAAATTAAATAGATTGAGTGCCTGTATGTGGCAGTCCAAAAAAGTTTTCAAACCAGAGGAGCAGGTAGGTGGTCCTCCAGATAGCCAGTTTCCTCTGCTTTAGTGTACAAAGAGGAGGAGAAGGAGGACAATGAGGAGGAGGAGTACATACATTATTCAGGTGAAAAATAGTAAAAATAAAAATAGAAAAAAGTTGTTTTTTTTTAAATTATAATAAAAAAAACAAACATTCAAATCATCCCCCCCACCTTTCCCTAGAAGTGATATAAATATAAATAAACAGTAAAAATCATAAACACATTAGGTATTGCCGCATCCAAAAATGCCTAATATATAAAAATATAATAACTGTTTTTTACTGCGTTTAACCCTGTAATGGAAAATAGCGCCCAAAGTTGAATATGGCACTTTTTTTGCCATTTTGAAAAATATTAAAAAACGGTCCTATAGTTCCAAAAATGATAGCATTGAAAACGTCATCAAAATTTGCAAAAAATGACACCACCCACAGGTCCATACACTGAAGTATGAAAAAGTTATTAGCGCCAGAAGATGGTAAAATAAATAAAAAATTTGTACAGGAGGTTTTATTTTTTGTAAATGTATGAAAACATTATAAAACCCATTATAAAATTTGGTATCCCCGTGATCGTACCAACCCAAAGAATAAAGTAGACCTGTCATTTGGAACGTACAGTGAAATACATAAAATCTAAGCCCACAACAAAACGGCACAAATGCGTTTTTTACCCTTTTTAACTGCATTTGGAATTTTTTTCCCACTTCCTAGTACATGGCATGGAATATTCAATACCATCACTATGAAGTGCAATTTGTTATGCAGAAAATAAGCCATCACAGAGCTCTGTACCTTCAAAGCTATAGATTTTTGAAGGTGGGGAGTGAAAAATGGAAATGGAAAAACAAAAAAGGGCCAGGACCTTGAGGGGTTAATTAAAAACCCAGGTGGCAAAACAGCTGTTTGATGTTATTCCGCTGCGGGAAAGAGTTGAAACTTGAATCATTATGCTATTTTTACCATAAAAATGAAGTCATTGGAAAATACAAATCTTAACACAAAAAACAAGCCCTAATATCCCCATGTCAGACAAAAAAATAAAAAAGTTATGTCTTTTAGAATTTGAGCAGGGGAAAAACAAAAAAAGGGCTGTGTCCTGAAGGCCATTTTAGACCATGTCCTTAAATGGGTTTTCCCACAAACTAAAGTTAGGCCCTATCCACAGGACCTAACTTGCTGATCAGTGGGGGTCTCAGTGCTGAGATCGTCAGACCCCTCGTCGCTCCGCCAGACTAATGGAGCAGACAGCCACGCATGACCGTTCTGTTTCTTTAATCTCTATGGAGCTGACAGAATTTGCCAAGCGCCACACTCACAGATCTCCAAAAGCTCCATAGAGATTAATTTGTTCCAAATCTCCTTCTTTCCTTTACATGAAATTAAGAGATAAGACGTAGATCGCAGGGGCACCCGTGACACTGAGACTACCTATCTCCAGTGCCTGGATCTTTGAGTAAGTGTCCTTGGTTTATCATGCTTGATTTTGAAGGTAGATTTCCTTTAAGGCTATGGACTAAGACAGAAGTGGACATCTGGTAGACAGGCTAAATGTGCTTAAAGGGGTTATATGGGTTTAAGAAATAACTTAGGGCCGGGATGGGGTGGGCTATTAAAAATAATAAAGTGTACTTGCCTTCTCCGGCGCTGCTGATGCCCTGCGCTGCGGTCCGTCTGATCCTTGCCCCTGTTTGTTTACAGGGGCACAGAAGCCGCTCACAGGGAGCTTCCAGCGGGCAAGGTGTCCGGCCACGCCTATCCATCCCTATCTCTCGGCATTGTAGGGCGCTGGGAGATTGTGTTGGATGGGAGCTTCCGGCCTGTGCACCCCTGTACACAAACCAACGCACAGATCTGTCGGACCGTGGCGCGAGACATTAGCAGCGCAGGAGGAAATACACATTTATTTTTTTTAAATAGCCCACCCCAGTACCATAATATTTAAAAAAAAAATTCAAAAACCACAGAACAAAAGCTGAGAATAATATAAACAGTCTTTATTCGTAATAAATCACACCCCCAGAGGAAGCGCTGGAGAGTAAAACTCAAGTCAGGGTTGGGCTGCTGCCCCTGGCTTGTATCAGCTCGGATTTATTTGGCCAGTTCCCTTTTTCCCCTGTTTTATGGCTCTCTGGTCTCTGACAATTTCCCCCAGTACTTTGTACATGCACTCCTTTATTATGAGGATTTAACCAGTTGTTTATGGAGATATTAAATGCATTTTAACCTATATATTCCATATGGTATGCACCATTTTTTAATCTTCTCCCTCTCTGCTACCTTAATAAAGTCTGTCAGATTAATTAGGAATAAAAATTGTTTATATTATTATCTATAAAAGCTTTTCGTAGTATGGTTTTTAAAACATTTTTGGTAGTATTTATTTTGGTTTTTCTGCTATCCAAGCTTTAATTGGCCATTTTGTTATTTTTGTTGGTGTATTCATTATTCTACAATGAATTGGAAACTTCTAGCTCTTTTCAGCTTGACTCATTTTATATACAAGGTTACAGGCACAATGGTATATCATATTTAAGGCAGCAATCTAATGTTAGCTTTAAGGAAATTGATATACAAAGAGATTACAAATGCCTATTCTAAGGATTCCGGTTCTATTTAATTGCTTTATCATGTCATGTCTGGAACAAGAAAGAAAGACATAGACATATTCCCAGAAGAGGAGCTCAGTTTTCCTTCCATAGAGAAGTAAATTCCAATTTAGAAATTCAGCAATTCTATGGTTCGGATAGAGCAACCTTAAACCTTTAAGGAAGTGGCCTATTTTATAATTCACGACTCAGCATTTCTAATAATGATTTGTATTTTGGTTTGCAGGATGAAAAAACAGAGCAATTACACAATTGTTGTTTTTTCCTTTTTTTCTACTTTTTAGCAACATAAACATTATATTTTGTTATATATTTTGTTATATATTGTTATATTACATTGTATCATATCTGTACTGAGCCCTTTGGCAAACCATCAAGCACTTAAAGGGAACCTGTCACCAGGGACCTCATTTTCACTAAAGACAGGTTGCAGAAGCTTATTACACCTGCAGCGCAAATCTGCCTTTCTGCCTTTTATAAGCATTTGCGTTACAATATAATTGTGTGTTATTACTTACTCTTGCTCCATGACAAAATCCTGGGGTAGTCACAGGGGCTGGACTTTGGTTTAGATGCATTTCAAAAAACAACATGTGCCTTGTCTGTGTTACTCCTCAGAGTTTGGCCCCCACCTTTGTGCTCCTGTCTAGCTCCTCCTCCTCCTGCTTCTTTTCAGAGGTCACAGCCTGGTCAGCCTGACATCAGTGGGGGAGGCACAAGCTGTTCAGGTGCACAAACATGGAGACAGCCTGCAGCTCAGACAAGTCACATGTTGTTTTTTGAAATGTATGCAAACCAAAGCCCAGCCTCTGTGACTACCCCAGGATTTTGTGAGGATGCAAGAGTAAGTTATAACACTCAATTATATTGTAATGCAAATGCTTAGAAAAGGCAGAGAGGCATGTTTGCACTGCAGGTGTCATGGGCTTTTAGAATCTGGGTTTAGTGAAAAATGAGGTCCCTGGTGACAGGTTCCCTTTAAAGATTTCATCGTGTGTGATAGTATAGGGGTAAGAATGTGAACCCCTTCTCTTTTTGTAACCAGCAAAGAAAATGCCATATCACAGTAAAGATTACTGGACATAAACATTTTCTTTCTCTGCCTGCAAACCATGGACCATTTTTTCAGTCAGTGGGGCACATGTATCAAACTTTTTGCTTGCCCTTTTCTTCATTTTTTTGTGCCTTTTCATGACTTTTTTTGCGCCTAAGACAGTCCCCCTTCAAAGTTCACAATTGTCTAGTTTTCTGCAGTGTTCCCTGATTTATCACCGGAATTCAGATGTGTAAGTTGCAACTTTTAAAAAAAAAATCGCCAATTTTGGCACAAATCTATGGTTGCCCGTGACTAGGTGTAGAAACTGGCTTATAACTGATTGCAACTTGGAGACTCTTTGCAACTTTTGTTTTAAAAGTCACCAAAGGCCACATATATCAGTACGGAAAAGCCGCTAAGGTAGATCTGACCAGTAGAAATGCCAGAAAAACCCCAAACGGACAAAGCCAGACATATGATACATGTGCCCCAGTGTGTTCAGTATTTTTAACAAGTCGTATGTGTGCATGTCTGTATGTCATTTGCTTGTTCAAACCCCATTGGAGTGTCACATTACTGTGTTACCTAACAACATCCGCAAATAAGTCCATATTTTTCACATTCCAATAGAATTGGAAGGGCCAAATCCACAAACACGTCAAGAATAGAACCTGCTCATAGATTTGCTGCTTGGGTAGTCCACTCATAAATGGAGCTATGAAACCACAGCTGTGTGTATGAGCACTTTGAAATACATGGGGAATAAATGCTAAGACCCAGTTGTCAGTGGTAGTTCACTAAGATGGTGTTGACTCAGATACAAAATGGCATTGCAGCAAAGTGCTTTATTCATCGTTAACCATAAAATAAGGGTCTAGAGAGAAATTAGCTGGTTAAATACATTTGAAGAGACATAGATCTATACTATCACATTTATATAAGTGTAATGTAAAGTAAAATTTATGACACCATTAGGTTTGCTGTTTGTACCATCTGTACTGGTAAACATACACTGATTTCAGTGGGAGATAAGACTTTTTTCAAAAATCCTATAAAATGTGAAACAATAAACAGAAAATAGAATAATTGCCAAAACAGCATGTAAAATGACAACATGTCTTGATTCTGTGGTAGTTTTTTTTTAGGCTGTTTTGTGAGCAGACATCTTAAAGGGAAGTTGTGAGCATCTTAACACCTTAACAGCTAGTATATGTTTCTTTTATGGCCCAACATGGTCACATTGTGCAGAAAAAATGGTTGCATAAAGTTATGGAGGCAGAGAGCTTAGCACTGAAGCATAATGGATGCAAACAAAAACCGGAAGCAAAACCTAATGGACACGCCACTGTGAGTCCGCAACTCACTTCATCCTTTAATTAGAGGCTATCAAGTTATAAAGGAGACAAAGTAGCTCTATAGAAGAGGTAGGAGAAGCAGTAACAGGAGCAAAATCTCCACCCACAGCTAAAAGTGCTCTGCAAACTCGCAGACTTAATAAATTTGAGGAGCTTTGAAATAAATACTAAAAGTCAAATAAAGACCATAAACAGTGTTACTCCTCTGATTTCTAATAGGGGTGTTGAAACGATAGATACAATTTAAGGCTGTGTGCACATTTATTTGCAATATTTATAATGGAAACCACAGAGCATAGCTGGGTCTATTTTCACCAATGCTCAATAGGCCCCACTGGTCAGGTTTCATAGCCTAGCAAGCTCTTATTCCTATAAAATCTGATGGAAAATAGCAAAAGAAGGTATGAAGTTTATATTTTTAACCGACTGATGACCTGGCTAATAAGCATCTTCAGAAACAAACAATTTTCTCTTTTTTGTATGTATTCTTTTGGCTCCAACTTTTACATTTTTTGGGCTAGCCACATGTTTTTGTGGCATTTTTTCATGTTCTTATTTTAATATTTTTAGCCTGAATTTTTTTAACTAAACTTTAGGCTTAAACACTGTTAAAACGTTTTTTTTTACTGCAACCATAAAAATACATTATTATACTGTTAAGCATTTTTGATATATTAAATTTATGTTTTTATTGTAACTGGATAGTACAGGGCGACATTAGTGAATGGAGGGGCATGCCCATTTTTTGGGTATATATTTAATGATTTTTTAAAATATTTTCTGGCTTTTATTTTTAATTTTTCTATGTGCAGTTTGCCTGTGTTGTGTGCAGAGGGCGCCAGATTCATCATTTGTGGCGCCCGTTCTTCATGAATCTGGTGCTCCCTGCACTGCCCTGACAGAGTGCTACAACCATTTGTTGTTTTTTTTTAATGTAATAAGAAAGAATGGTGGAGAGAATAATAGGGCACAACACATTCTTAAATTATAGCTGCTTTAATTTCAATGTAAAAATATCATGTGCCGTGATTTCCAAGCATGGAAAAGTTAAACAAAGGAAGTACAGACTGGTTTGACATGATTCTAGAGACAGAAGTCAAACTTGCCTGGTCACAAGCCAGAAATGCCCAAGAAATCAAGGTCAGTGGAAAAATCTGGGTTAACTCAATGTGATCAGTGTAGAGGATGAAGAAGATGTTCATGGGAATGCAATGAAATCTCCTGATACATAGACTAGTTGGGCAACTTGTAGGCTGATGTAATAGCTAAAGAATTCAAAAAGAACTGGAGTACTGATATGAAAGGTAGAAAGATATCTATGAGTGAGGGTGGAATAAGTAATTAGTTTCAGTTTCTAATGTTTAAAACTATGAGAAACTATGAATATTCTGCCTCTTCCCTTACTGCATAAAAATGCAGTTTCACCTAAAATGTATTAGGGTGATGTTGTAGTGGCACTTATCAATTTCCAACCTTTCCACTTCTATGTGCTGCCAACAAAACCTTTTCACTAATAAAGGATAGAGATTGACCAATTTTGTACAGAGAATGTGGGCACTAAAATAGAAACTGTCTCAGATTGTTTCAGAATGTATGAACAATATATTTAATTTGATTAACTTATACGGATACAGTAATAAACAACAGTGGTTAAAAAACAGTAATTAAAAAGACCAATGTATAACACAGGGAAAATCTTATTGTAACGTATATTTGTATATGTTTTCTGAACGTAAAGTAGTCCAAAAAATAGTCCAAAATATTGCTTGTTCTCCAGTGAGCAATTTATCGTGCTCATACACAAGAGGAAATAAAAATATACATAAACAAAAAGGAAAAATAAAAAAAGTTGTAGAAGGTACCTTCGTAAAATTCTTATGGAAGAAGAAACAGAGATAGGTTGTCACATATGTTTAATGTTTAAGATCTATGTCTGTTGTATGGCACATATACATTGTGGTTTGTGACCAAGAGGTAAGATACTACAGGAGGTTTGTGCTTTTAGGTCATAGGGCCCTATGCCTACAGCACACATTCACGTAAAAAATAGAAAAATTATAAAAATTATTGATAAAAAGGTTATTCTTTGAGCAGCTTCAATCTTTATATATTGTGCAACTTCAATTTTTATAATATGCAACTGTCTAATATGCCGTCCGGCACTCACGGTTAGTTGATATTCTGCTGGGTTGGTGTTGTTGTTCCTTTACGGGTCTATACTGTTTCCCCCATGCGAGTTGTCCCCAGACTATGCTGGCTGGGTTCGTTCCTTGTTCAGCAATGGCGTTAGGGATGCCGTTGGTAATGCTAGTGCCTGGCTTGTGGATAGTAGATTTACATCGCCCGCAGCCCAAACTAGCCGATCCTGGTATAGAGTGATCTCAGCATTTGCAGTGTGCGCGGCACTAAACGTGTCTCTAGCTCTGGAGCGAGACTTCGTGTTCAAAAGGATAGTCCGGTATATAATATAGATATTGTAAAAATTTGTAGCTGCTCAATTTTGTGCTAAACGCGTTTCGAAGCGTAAAGCTTCTTCTTCAGTAGCTTGATTAAGAATGTGTATTCCTCCTTCTATTCAGTGACTCTTATACCCCTTGTTGGATGTTATTAATACCTGTCCCGGATTCCATCCCTTGGTCCCCTTATAAACCCGACATGGATTTTTCGAACAAATGGTATTCGTATATAGGAATTACATATACATAGCAATATAATACAGTTACATAGCAATATAATGCGGTTATATGTTTTGGTTGGGTTGGGGACAGCGGGAGACCCCCACGAGTGCTAGTATACAGCTTGACTATCGTGGAGGTCGTTCCGCTGTGCCCAATCCAATGGTTACAAAAAGCCAAAAATTTCTAACTCTGCATTTAACCTCTTAGGTATCAGTGTATCAAATTCATATATGAACCTTGATTCTGCCTTAGACATTTTTGCAATATAATCACCGCCTCGCCAGTCTTTTGGAATAGATTGGAGTGCGCAGAATTGTGAGAAAAATCCATATTATGAATTTTGTCAAAATGTTTTGATAAAGAATGTGCTTCCAAGCCTTTTTTTATGTTTCTTATATGTTCTGAAATAAACTTTTCAGATTAAGCCAGGTCTCAGGTGTGGTTCTAATTTTCTTTTTGATGGATGGGGCTATTTGTAAGCCCAAATTTGGGGCTTTAGTATAAACTATAGGTGGTCTGTCAGGTATCATTTTGTGGAGAGTTTTTTTAACATATCCCAATGGTTAATGATAATATTTTGTATTTTCTTATACTGTGTGTTGTATGGTAGAATAATTTTGGTTTTATTCTCTTGTGAGGTGTCACATAAAATGTAGTTATGCAGAGATGTCCTTATTTATCCTACATAACTTTCTGTAAATATCTGGGAGAAATTATAGTATTTTATATGAATGCAGCCTGTGACAAATAGCTGCATATTGGAGTGGACAGGTTAGAAAGCTAGCAACTGCACACTATTTCAATGACTCCCACAGGATTCCTAAAAGTACTTGACATTTGAGAGCAGCAAAGAACCTGAGAAGTATTTTATCGGCTGAGGATTTTTCTTTACCGCCTTACATTAGTTGTCACTGCCCGGTTCTTACTTACTCGGTGTATCCATTGGCCACCATCATGGGCCAACTGTAAAAACAAAGGTACTATAACAGGGCTATCAGTGTAATAAATGGCTGTTCTGCAGTCCAGTACTAAGTGTATGAGCTTTCATTGCCATGTGGCAAATTCGCAGCCAAATACAGTAGCATTGTTGTGAATGGGATTTATGACAATCCGATACACACAGTATAGAAAGAATCCATTGCAGAAATGCATCTGAGTTATTTCTGTAGATTCTGGTGGAGAAACAAAACTTACAAATGCAAAGTTAAACTCCGCTCACTGTCAAAGGAAAACGGGATTCATTGCAATCCCATACATATTGAGGCCTTATTTTTGCAGAACAAGTTGTAGATTTTTTACACATTGTTTTAGTGTACACATATGTTAACTTTTTATTAACCTCTTCCTGCTCAGCAAACGACAAATATATATGTGGCTGAGCAGATGCCAGTTTAGCTCGTCACCGGAGCTAAGCAAGCCCCAGGAAGCACGGGGTGTCAGATGCAACTAACAGCTGACATCCCAGTGTATCAACCATGCTCAGGATGTTTTACCTATTTAATGCCACAGTCGGCACAACCACAGCATTTAAATGCCTCCAGGTGAATTCTCCCCCAACGATCGGCCCCCACGTGCCACATAGAAGGTTGGTAATTGTTGCTATGGCAACCATTGGGTCTGATCAGTCATTGCCTGTAAGATCCTATCACACAGACAGGATCTTACAGGCATTTTGTCTTCTTCATAAGCTGACAGTAATAATACCCGCAGTACATGAGCATTGCAGGATATTATAAAGAACAAACAAATCAGCTATATAGTGAACACAAAAAGTAAACAATCAATTTCAGAACTGATGTTTTTCCTACGGTGCCACACAAAACAGTTAATACATTTTCATGACATGGCCATCCCAAAATAATCACTGAAAAATTTATCCTATCCTACAAGAAATCCAAATTAACGGAAAAAAGATATTTTATAATTTACTAAAAACCATTGGGGCAAAACTGGCAAATACAACAATTAACCTCTACATTATGTCTTTGCATAACAAATTATAAGATGGGTTTTCTCCTGTTATCATTTTTGAATGTGTAAATGCTAGGGCTAAATAACCATATTAGATTAAGATTATAAGATTTAGTTTGACTTACTATAAAGTTCTTATAGGGTTAACCAGCTTAGTAAAAGCTGTTATCAATATTTTGAGGGGTCATGATATGAAAATGGGGTGATATATAGGGGTTTTCTAATAATATATATTTCAAAGCTCATTTACAACCGATTGTCATCCCCCCCCCCCACCAATGACATTACAGTGGGCGGCGATCGTATCCAAGATGGCGGTGCCCACTCGCTGTCAGGATTTAAATGCCTCCAGCAGCTTTGCCAGAGGCATTTATAGTTTTAACAACAAGTGCCCCCCTTGTATGGAGAGGGCCCAGCCTGTGAGCCCTCTACATACACCCACAGCCACCATGTGACGTACTAGTACGTCACTTGTCGGTAAGGGGTTAAAAGAAAAATGATCCCAAAAAAGCAGACATTTCTTTGAAAATCCAGAAAAGTGCTGTCCGAATTGTAAGCCGCCCAATGAAGTAATAAAATAAAAGGACATTTTAGAAATGATGAAAACATAAAGCAGACATATAAGAATTGTTAGTTGTAAAATTGTGTAAAAATACTTTAATCACTTGTTCATTTATCATCAATCAAATGTTCCATGTAAAATAAAAATAATCGCTTTGCAGAGAAAGTAAATATAAAGCCATTACGCTGAATTTTTTATCTTTTGTATAACAAATAAATGCCTCTACAGGAATTACTGTAGTCATTGTTTTTTCCCTATGATATCAGTTTGCTTATCCAGCATCCTTGCTTTCATACATAATACTGTAATCATTGATTGGTATGTCTATAGTGTAACATTTCTACAATGAGAAAATGAATCAATGGATTAAAACCTGTGCCGTACAAATACATGTTGATACATACTGATACACAATATCAGTCATTAACCCCTTGTTTTATAGACATTTTTTGGTTTAAAAACCACAGTTTCACTTGATTAAAAAAAAACGTCATTTTAATTATTACATTCAAATAAGTGGCTTTTTACTTCCAAATGACCCAACTGTCCAGGCCAGTGAAATGACAACTAAATGACCAAGAATTTGTGTCTCGGGTCGCGGGCTCACCTGTGCGCCTCTATGTGCCCCCGCTCCGTGCCAGTGCTACTCACTCGTTCTTGCTCCTGCTTCCGGGTCCTCAGCTTGTGTACCCGTCTCCTAGGGTGCCCGTGTGACGGCTTCAGAAGATTTAATGGGCCATTAATTGGCGCTGGCCTTACCCAGAATCCTATTTAACCCTGCCTCTCCCTGCACACCCTGCCGGATCTTCGTGCTTATGTCGATGAGAAAGCTTTTGTCCCTGCCTTGTGATAGTGTTTGGATTTCCCGTTGTAGGTCTGGTCCCTGGTGTAGGCTTACGTCCACGGTGGTCCAGTGGGTCCACTACCCCTGGAGCCTGACAATTTGTTTCACCTTTCCAGTCAAGATTTATAGTTACATGGAATTTAATGGTTACATCTAAGTTTTCATTAGAAAGAAATGTAAATTAATTTTGTTTGCTAACTGTGTAAGGCAGCTAATGGATGTTTGAAAACTGACGTCAAAATAAATTATCCAAACATTTCAAAAATTATGAAAATGTAAAGTAGACAAATGGGAAATGTTATTCTTCAAGTTATTTAGGTGGTAAATCTATCTGCCTGAAAACGCAGTGATTTTGAATTTCGAAAATGGCAAATTTTTCTAAAAATTCATCATTTTTTTCTTTTTTTTGTAAACAAACGCAAAACTTATCAGCCAAAATTTACCACTAAAATGAAGTACAATATGTGGGGAAAAAACAGTCTCAGAATCGGTTTGATAAGTAACAGTGTTCAAAAGTTATAACCATATAAAGAGAATCTAAAAAATGGGACTGAGCCTTAACCTGCAAAAAGGCTGCGTCCTTAAGGGGTTAATGATGCCAAAAATATGTAAAATGTCTGTGCTCCAAATGCCAGTTATTCGCTTTTGAGCCCTGCCGCATCTCCATCCTGCAGATTATTACCACATATAGGATATTGCCAAACCCGAAATAAGCTGCAGAAAAATTTTTGGGGTGTTTGTCCCTAATGGCATGAGTTGGGCAAAACACATTTGTCACTACAATGGCATATTTGAGAAATTGCAATGCAATTTTTACTCTGCACTATTCACTTTGTTTTACATTTTGACCAGCATGTTCGGGGGGTTACAATGCTTACTACAACCCCAGGTAAATTCTTTGAGGGGTGTCACTTATTGGGGTTTCTATTGTACTGGTACCTTAAGGGTTCTTCTAACATGAAATGGCACTCCAAATCCAAACTTGTGAAAACGGAGCTCTAAAAGCTAAATTTTGTTTCTTCCCTTCTCAGCCCTGCTGTGTGCCCAGCCTGTCGATTATTGCCACACATGGGGCAATGCTGCTTGAGACAACCCGCAGAATGATATTTGGGTTCTTTGTCTAAAGTGGCATGAGTTGGGTACAATATATTTGGCACTAAAATGGCATATTTGAGAAAAAATGATATTTTTATTCTGCTCCATTTACTTTGTATTACATTCTGACCAGCATGTTGGCAGTTAAAATGCTCCCCACAACTAAATTCTTTGAGGGGTGTAGTTTCCAAAATGGTGTCACTTTCCGGGGGGGGGGGGGGTGGACTGATTTGAATAGTTTGAGAAGTTTGTAATTCATGTTACTTGTAGGGGTTTACAGTACATAAGCCTCTATAGGGCACTTCCAAACTAAATTGGTCACCAAAAATGTATCGTTTTTAAGAACTTGCTGCTAAAACTATAAACCTTCTAACATCCATAAAAGAAGAGACCGTAAAACAAATTATGGAAATATAAAGAAAACAAATGTCAAAAGGTTTCTCCAAACCTTAAGCTGTAAAATGGCTGCGTCCTTCAGGGGTTAAACTGTTGAGAATCTGGAGCATCACATTTGTTTGCTCTATGAACCTCTCACAGTGTGAAACACAACCGTCTATTCTTCCATTCCATGTGACAAATTGACAAGAAACTAAGATTTCCTACTTGAAATGGAGGTGGAGGTAATGTGATGGTCTGGGGTTGCTTTGGTGCTGGTAAAGTGGAGATTTGTACAAGGTCAAAGGAATTTTGAATAAGGAAGGCTATCAGTCCATTTTGCAATGCCATGCCATACCCTGTGGACAGCGCTTGATTGGAACTAATTTTATCCTACAACGGGACAATGACCCAAAGCACACATCCAAATTGTGCATGAACTATTTAGGGAAGAAGCAGGCAGCTGGTATTCTATCTGTAATGGAGTGACCTGCCTAGTCACCACATCTCAACCTCACTGAGCTGTCGTGGGAGCAGCTTCACCATATTGTATGCAAAAAGTGCCCATCGAGCCAATCCAACTTGTGGGAGGGGCTTCTGGAAGCTAGGGGTGATATTTCTCCAGATTACCTCATCAAATTAACAGATTGCAATACTGTAATTGCAGCAAAGGGAGTTTGAACGAGAAAAAATATTTCAAATGAAAAAATTATATTTCACACCGTGTCAATGTTTGGACTATATTTTCTATTCATTTTACAACTCATTCGAAAAATAGTGTATATGATGGGTATATACTATATGTATGTTTATACCGTATATATACTCAAGTATAAGCTAAGTTTTACAGCTGAGAAAATGTGCAGGAAAAACTAAACTCGTCTTATACTCGAGTCTATAAAAAAATTTAAATCAATACTCACCTTTCCGACGCCCCCACAGATTTTCTTCTTGGACCCTTTTGGCGCCCGGCCGCAGGTCCTTGGGCAGGTCCACGCCGCATACAATCTAGTCATCCGCTTGCTGAAATCATAGTGTGTGGGAGCAATGCGCCTTCCGTCATGACGGCGCGCACACTTTTATGTCGACAAGCGGCTGACCTGCAAAGAGCGGTGGAAAGGGGAGTAAAGATTTTTATTTTAACCCCTTAATGATCTGCGCCGTAGCTCTATAGCTGGCTGACTAGCTATATACTGGGGGGGGGGGGCAGGAGGCATGCTATATACTGGGGAGCAGGATGCATGCTATATACTGGGGGCTGGCTGACTAGCTATATACTGGTGGCAGGAGGCAGGCTATATACTGCAGGCTGACGATATACTGGGGGGCGCAGGGGGCTGGCAGTTATATACTGGGGGAGGCTGTGACCAATGCTTTTCTCACCCTAGGCTTATACTCGAGTCAATAGGTTTTCCCAGGGTTTTTTTGTGTTAAAATTAGGTACCTCGGCTTATACTCAGGTCAGCTTATACTTGAGTATATATGGTATATGCTCTATGTGAATATATGTTGTGTATATACTGCATGTACAGGTACAAGATGTAAATATAATGTATGTGCTTTACATAATGTATAAATACTGTATTTGTGCATGTCTATATACTGTATGTTTGTATATTATGTACTGTATATATTCTATTTGTATGTGTATAGATGATGTCTATGCTGTATTTGCATGTAAAGGATGTGTATATACCGTATGTTTGTGTATAAGATATATAGTATCTATGTACATATGTATGTACATGTACATGATGTTTATTTGGCTACTGTACATGAAATGTATATACTATATGTTATTGTATATGATGTGCAAAAAGACAACCGGTGGAATGACCTGTGCAAATGAGGTCTAATCCAGACCAACTTGGTGCTATCTCCCTTGGGGCTTAACTCTCCAGCCTCCCAACCAATCCAGCATACAACAAACTAGATGGAAGCAGCACTCCTCCGGATCTGAAACGTCATGGGTAAATAAAGGAACCTATGATTTCATAGGGAGTGCTGTTTCCATCAAGTGTATAGGAATGCGTTTATACTGTATGTGCATGTACTAAAGGTGTGTAGGTAACTAGGCTTACTGTACTGTATGTGCTTGTAGATTATGTGTTGATGCTTTATGTGTATGTAAATGTGCATATACTATGATATAGATATACTAAATGTGTGTGTATTTGAGGTGTACAGGTTTACTGTGTATATACAGTACTTTATGTTCATGTAAATAATGTGCATATACTGTATGTATATGATGTGCATATACTGTATGTATATGATGCATATAAGCTATATGTATGTGTGTATGATGTGTAACATTGTGTAACATTGTGTGCGAGTGTATAAATGTGTGTATGTATGTGTATTTTTTATTTTTAAAAAGTAATGTGAATGGTATAATAATTTTCTTACAACTATTGTGTTCCTCATTCTTCTCATTCCAGAGATATGGCATCTTCTGTTATGCAGCTATGTGTCAAAAATCTTTCTCGCTAACAAGTGAAGCAGAGTCAGATTTTGTCTGCCCATATCACCCATGATACCTTGTGTTTTCTCATTCAGTAATGTAACATTGAATCTAGTGAGATTCCTACAATGAAATCCACTGGACACTGCAAATTGTACATACAGGATGTATATAGAGACTAGTCTTGCAGTTTTCATCACTTGGATGGGCATGCAGCATGTTATACTAAAAGACACTGCTGCACATAGGTAATCAAGGAAATAGGCACAGTAGTTCTACATTCCAAGAGCACTGATTTGCGAAAAATGTTGCGCTCTAAGGGGGAGAGGGGTCTTATGCGGAAATCTACTATAGGTTTAAGCCTCTCCTAATTACACCCCTGCTAATCACCTCATTAGCAAATTTTAAAAACATCTTTTATTTTAGGAAAAGGAGACCATAAAAACTATTATAAGGCTGCATCAGGGTGGAAAGTGGATTCAATCAGTGATGCAGCTTTACAAGGTATGAATCAGATGGTAGATTTCTTTTTAGGTCTTACTTCCATAAGACTAAGAGTATTGATGTATAAAATATAAAATCAACTCCACAATTAAATTTGAAGTTTGAGAAAAATAAATACATTTTTGAGATTGAAAAGTTGACTCTTCATTAACCACAAACGGCATTAACCAGTCTTGTGAGCTTGTGCTTTTGTGAGGATTGTAACCAGGCAGAATGGTGGTTCATTGTCAATCTTTGAAATTTTATTGGTACTTTATTCTCACATTTTGATGTTTTATAGAACTTACTGCTTGAGCAACACAGGATATTTGTAGGTAAAATAGTCAAATGTAATTGATGATGACGACAAGAGCCATCAGAGATTAGTGGCCGAAGATTCCTTATAATTTGCAATGTATCTATTTATATGTCTGCTCATGCTGTGCTGAGAGGTGATGAAGGTAGTCCTATTAGTGACTGAGAGCCCCCAAGTATCGATGCACATACAGAGATACTAACAGAATCACTAAACAAAACCTCCTTGTTACCAAAAATAAAATAGGGAGTTGGGCATTACGCAAGGCTTTCCTTTCACTTGTAATATTCGATAGTAAACAAAATTAAAGGAGCTTTCCAGTTACACTTAAAAAATCTAATGACCATAGAAGCAAGAATACATCATTATTGTGAAGGTCAGCAATTGTGACCGGTGCAGCTACTGATTTGCAAATATGGCAACTTGAACACTCCAGAAAAGCTGTATATTATAGTATTGGGGAGCTGAATTGAGAATATTTATTTTAATGCCCCCACTCTGGCCTCCATGCAATTTTTCAGTAAAACTAGAACTATTCAAAAACATGCAACTGTCTCCCTTTTTGGTTTGCATTTAAAGGAAATCAACCATGTAAAAAATTAAAAAAAAAACCTCTTCTTGATGTTGATCCTGGCGCTGTCCATTGCGAGTTTGACACAATTATTAGCAGCCCGGAGCACAGGGATGGGATGTCCAGTGATCCGGGGTACTAATTATGCATACCTGCTGTGTGATGTTACCTTCCTCTCCAACATGGGAGGCCTCTATCATGCAGGAGGCATGATTTCATGTCTCTCACGTGATGTCACCTACCTCTCCCAGCATGATTAGCATAATTAGCAGCCCGGAGCACCAAAGTTTATTTTCTATGTGATCCGGTGTGTCAAGCTTAGAAAAGACCAACATCAAGAGGAGCACAGGTGAGTATCTTTAGGGTTTTTTTTTAACTTTTTTAAATGATTGATTGCCTTTAATGAAGCCAATGGGTTCAAATGTTCAAATTTTCCTTGGAAATAAAATCTTGCTGTTTCTTTTCTGTAATTCTGAGGGAAGGGCATCAAGGAGAAGTAATTTATGTTAGCATCTAATTAATCCCTATATACTAAAACAATCACTATCCTGTGCTTAGCTCGTTTTGTATTTCTTGAAAACCAGTGTAGGAAAATGTGACCATCCAAATAAGATGTACATTTGACCATTGACCATTGTGGGCTGAGAGATAATGTCTGGGTACAAATAAGATTTGATTAGAAATTACAGTCCCTTACAATAGTACAGCCTGAGGTGGATGTAACCAATTATTATTCCCTGTCACACAAGAGCCATGTATTCTTTAGAGATCAACAGTGACTTGGTCATTTCACAAAACCAAGAGAACATTTCTAATAATAACCAACCACATATAAGCACTGCTTTGTTTAGTATATTTGTCCCTATAATAAAGGAAGTCACATTGAAATAGGCAATTGAAAAAGAAGCCATGAACAATTATTTCTTAAAGGAGCCTGCAACATACTAAATTGTTCCTGACAGTACATTACTGCAGTGTTGGTGATGTGGAATTTAAATGTGCAACAGAGTGTTGGAGTAAAATAAATAAAATCCTTAACTTACCTATCCCATTCTCTACATCTCTGACGGTTTTGTTGTGAAGACTCACTGATCGTAATGCAAAATCTATTCTATATACATAGAAGAATTATAGAATACAGTTATAATAATAGCAATATCTACAGTGCTATAGTTAAAGATAACAAAAAGATTAAAAATGTAAAAACTGTATACAAACTAAGATAATTTCTAGGATCTCCATCAATCACCCATCATGGACAGTCTGCCATTTAAATTCAGAAGGGAGGTGCTTGGCACTTCGCACAGTTGCCCTGCACTGTACTTATTGCGGGGCCTGTACTTATTGAATGTTTTACTGAATGTGTACAAAAGGTCTAGATTTAAAATATTTTAATATACTTTATTAAAGCAATCTTTCTTTTTCATTAAACAACTTTATGTAAATTTGCCACAACAACGATCTAAGGCGTCATTTACACGAATGTTGTCAGGGGACGCATACAAATAGTGGGGTCCATTGTATTCCTATGAGCTCATGCACTTGCCATTGCTGACTGCCCCAGCCACAACATTCTGAACAGGTCCTATTCCTGTCCTAGTTTTCAGTCTGTAATGGGCGTGTGAGTGTAGTTTCTACACACAAAGTATTTAATCAGATTTTGAAGTCAGTTGCTGTGGTTTCACTGGTGATCAAAAGACAAACAAAGACCTGTGTCAAAGTCCTCAGTTTGCAGGGGTACATAATGCTGACTTTTGTTTAGAAACCATGGGTTATCAGGTAATGTAAGCGCTGCTGATGAATTGTAACATAAAGATATATTCCAAAGTTTATTCAGACTATGCATAAATCCTTTATTTTTTTAAATAATGACAACGCATTTCGGGGAAGGATTATACTCTTCGTCAGATCCAGTGTATTGCACTAAATTGGATAAGCCAAACAAAATATCTAAAAAAACAGTAATAGTGCCATTATTAGAGATTCTCATACTATCATATTTTCGGTAAGTATCTGAAAGGATGAGCTAACCAAGTCATCAAAGTTCCAGAGTGGCTAAAATCTTCCCATTACGACCCAGTTACTCCTGGATCTCATAGATGCTAAAAGACAAGGAGCCCTACTTAATGGGACACCAGCTTATAAGAATAAGTGAACTGGAGGGGAGGTGAGACTTGCGTACATTGTTTATCATTCTCCCGTCAGCAGCGTGGCAAGCCTTTGGAACGGCAGTGCACGTATAATTCAAGGTTTTTACTTGCAGTGTTTGGATGTCAGGTTGTTGGTACGAGGTAAATGTTTGGATCCGATGTTGGATGACCTCACAAGTCATACATTTCGCACTGTTGCACTGAAAGACCCCCTTCCTTGACCTAGTGCCAGAGACTTGGCCATGAGAGCTGAAGCCAAATTGAAATGTGAATCTCAGGGATAGTTTAGATAAAGTTGTTCCAATTGGGATTTAGGGGCAAGTCAGTTTTAATAAAAACCCCTACAAAGTTTATTATTCCTGGCCTACTATAAATGCAAGATGTAAATGCCAGTGTATGTCATGCCCACTTCAATTTATATAATTTGTATGTGACTATGACATTTCTTAATTTGCCAGAAATGTTATATTAATAGGATTTTCTGGGGTAAAGAAAATTATGTTAAAATCTGTCCAAAATCATAACTATAATTATAAACATTCCTATCTTCCGAACCCTTCACTCCTTTCGGATGACATGTAACAATCCACCCACTCACAGTCTGCTACAATGACTTACCAACCATACTCCGTTACTACACTGGGCTGAGACTGGATGGTGGCAGCGTGGTGCCCTTATAAATGATACTAGCAATGTACCACATCATTCTTGTCTTATTTATCATATCTTTATTATTTTATTTGATGTAACTCTTTATCCCTTCTCTTATTTATTACACTGTGGTGCAGTTCTTGCTAGAAACAATTTAGAAGTAATTTACCATATACTTCTATAAAAATGATAACTATCACCAAGATATAGTATCATAAATATGTATTTTTGCTCAATTGCTATACACCATCTTGTAATCACATTGTTCTGTGCAGTTTCTTGTAAAAAAAAAAACTTCAATTCACACACATACATTTTCACACGGATATAAAGTGCTTGACTATTTATACAGTGAATGCTGCAGTTTGAGTTCTGTGAAAATTTAACCTGTTCTGAGAAAAAAAAAACACTGACATCTGTGTTTCTGGGTTAATAAAGAGTAGTGTCTTTCAATCATTAAAGGACGCCTACCATCAGGTATACTTATCGTAGACTGCTGTAACTCACCTTGCTCGCCATGTAATCTAGGGGATGAACGTTTTATCAGTTCCTTCCGGAATTTGCCACGAAATTTGGATGGCTCTGCAGTCTCCAGAGGATCCGCAAAAACACTTTCATGTGCATGGTGTCCATTGTGACTAATGTTTCGTGGGCCATAAGTTAGAAGAATTTTAGCACATGTACCTATGAAGCATGCTGCTCAATGAAGAGTAAGCTGTATACAGCATGTAAAGTATGGTATATAGACAGAACAGTGATTAAGTTAGGCCTCATGCACATGAATGTGTTCATACAGACAGTGGTCCATGTTTGTGGTCCCCAGGGCTGGATTAAGGTGGTGGAGGCCCTGGTCACAAAATCTGGTGGGATCCAGTGAACTGACTTTGGACATTGCTGGTGATGGCCCCAGGGCATTGCGCTCCTGAGGCAATACAGTTATAATAATAGCAATATCTACAGTGCTATAGTTAAAGATAACAAAAAGATTAAAAATGTAAAAACTGTATACAAACTAAGATAATTTCTAGGATCTCCATCAATCACCCATCATGGACAGTCTGCCATTTAAATTCAGAAGGGAGGTGCTTGGCACTTCGCACAGTTGCCCTGCACTGTACTTATTGCGGGGCCTGTACTTATTGAATGTTTTACTGAATGTGTACAAAAGGTCTAGATTTAAAATATTTTAATATACTTTATTAAAGCAATCTTTCTTTTTCATTAAACAACTTTATGTAAATTTGCCACAACAACAATCTAAGGCGTCATTTACACGAATGTTGTCAGGGGACGCATACAAATAGTGGGGTCCATTGTATTCCTATGAGCTCATGCACTTGCCATTGCTGACTGCCCCAGCCACAACATTCTGAACAGGTCCTATTCCTGTCCTAGTTTTCAGTCTGTAATGGGCGTGTGAGTGGACTTCACACTGATGAAGTAGGGACCACCATGGGCAGATCATGGGAAGGGCCTCAGGAGCGCATGCCCTGGGGCCATCACCAGCAATGTCCAAAAGTCAGTTCACTGGATCCCACCAGATTTTGTGACCAGGGACCTCCACCAACCTTAATCCAGCCCTGGGGACCACAAACAATGGACCACTGTCTGTATGAACACATTCATGTGCATGAGGCCTAACTTAAATCCTGTTCTGTCTATATACCATACTTTACATGCTGTATACAGCTTACTCTTTCATTGAGCAGCATGCTTCATAGGTTACATGTGCTAAATATTCTTCTAACTTATGGCCCACAGAAACATTAGTCACAATGGACCCATGCACATGAAAGTGTTTTTGCGGATCCTCTTGGAGACTGCAGAGCACTCCAAATTTCAGTGGCAACATTCCGGAACTGAATAAAAACGATTCCATCCCCTAGATTACATGGCGAGCAGGTGAGTTACAGCAGTCTACGATCAGTATACCTGATGGTAGGCGTCCTTTAATGATTGAAGCATCTACTCCTTTATTAACCCTAGAAACTAATCAGATGTCAGTGGGTTTTTTTTCTCAGAACAGGTTAAATTTTCACAGAACTCAAACTGCAGCCATTCATTGTATAAATAGTCACAGTCACTTTATATTCTGTGTGAAAATTGTATGTGTGTGATTAGGTTTTTTTTTTTTTACAAAGAAACTGCACAGAACAATGTGATTACAATGCTTGTGTACAGCATTTGAGCTCAAGAAATACATATTTATGCATACTATTATCTTGTGTTATAGTTATCATTTTTATAGAAGTATATGGTAATACTTTACTTCTAAATTTGTTTCTAGCAAAGAACTGCACCACAGTAGTAATCAAATAAGAGAAGGGACATAAAGAGTTACCGATCAAATAAAATAATAAAGATAATGATAAATAAGACAAGAATGATGTGGATATGCTATTAATAAGGGCACCACTGCTGCACCATCCAGTCTCGGCCCAGTGTAGTAACGGAGTATGGTTGGTAAGTCATTGTAGCAGACTGTGAGTGGGTGGATTGTTCACATGACATGTCATCAGAAAGGAGTGAAGTGTTCGGAAGATATGAATGTTTATAATTATAGTTATGAATTTTGGACAGATTTTAACATAATTTTCTTTACCCCAGAAAATCCTATTAATATAACATTTCTGGCAAATTAAGAAATGTCATAGTCACATACAAATTATATAAATTGAAGTGGGCATGACATACACTGGCATTTACATCTTGTACCTTTATAGTAGGCCAGGAAATAATAAACTTTGTAGGGGTTCTTCTATTAAACTTGACTATGCTCGTAAATCCCAATGTGGAACAACTTTATCTAAACTTATCCCTGAGATTCACATTTCAATTGGCTTCAGCTCTCATGGCGCCAATGTCTCTGTCACTAGGTCAAGTGAAGGGGGTCTTTCAGTGCAACAGTGCGAAATGTATAACTTGTGAGGTCATCCAACATCGGATCCAAACATTTACCTCTTACACAACATCCCTGACATCCACAACACTGCAAGTAAAAACCTTGAATTTATACCTGTGCACTGCCCGTTCCAAAGGCTTGCCACGCTGCTGACGGGAGAATGATACACAATGCTACGCAAGTCTCACCTCCCCTCCAGTTCACTTATTCTTATAAGCTGGTCGTCCACCTTAAGTAGTGCTCCTTGATCTTTTAGCATCTATGAGATCCAGGAGTAACTGGGTCGTAATGGGAAGATTTTAACCCACTCTGGACTTGGATGACCTGGGTAGCCTCATCCTTTCAAATATCCCAAAATATAGATTAGTATGAGAATCTATAATAATGGCAACTATTACTGTCGGTTTTAAGATATTGTTTGGGGTTATCCAATTTCGTGAAATACAATGGATCTCGGACGAAGGTATAATCCTCCCGAATGCGTTGTAATATTTGAAAAAACAAAATACAAGGATTTATGCATTACGTCTGAATAAAACTTTGTAATATATCTGTTATGTTACAATTCATCCAGCAGCGCGTACATTACCTGATAACCCTATGGTTTCTAAACAACACTTGGCAGCATTACTGTACTGTACCCCCTGCAAAATGAGGACTTTGACACAGGTCTTGTTTTGTCTGTTTTGATCACCAGTGAAACCACAGCAACTGACTTCAAAATTCTGATATAAATACTTTTGTGTAGCAACTACAAAAGTGCTTAAGGAATGATACCTTTATTGGCTAACCAGAAACATGATATGTGTTGCAAGCTTTCAGGGCACACAGGCCCCTGCTTCAGGCATGGATACAAATGAAGAAACCGAAGCACAAATGAAGCACTGGGAGAAAAACACAACATTTGAGGGATGTTACACCAGGATAATTAGTACATATGGTGAGACTCAATGAAGATAAGCTGGGGCAATAAAACTGGAGTTTTGTGCATGAGGTGTCGGAAAAATAATATATACATTGGGGAGACTCAACAAAAACTTCAGAGCAGGATGAATTCTCACAGACACACCATAAGCGAGGACATGAATACACCTGTGGGGAAACACTTTTCTAGACCAGGCCACAGCGAGAAGGATTTAAAGGTCCTAATACTGAAAGGTGACTTTAAAGATAACAGAGTGTGAACATTGGGCATTTGCGGTTCCTCATGTTTTGATACCACTAGGGCTTCTCTGACACATGTGAAGGATTTCTGTCAACTTTGCTTAATAGAAAAACACCCTATTTTCTATACTGTGCACCCATACAACATTTAAAAAAATTAGGGTAAAAGTGGAAAATTTAACCTTTTTCATTTTGGGCCTAATGGATCAGTCACACTGTAAGGACAAATACACATATTGGGTTCTCTGTTTATACCACTGCGGTTCTCAGATGCATGTAAAAGATTTCTGTAAAATTTGGCTTCTAAAAGGCAAACCTTTACAAATCCTTCTACTGTGGCCCCAAACAACAATTTTTATACATCGGGAGAAAGAAATAGGTTTAACATTTTTGGGGTTATTACATTTTTTAATCCCTTGTGGCTATAAAATTAGGCGGTAAAAATTACCTTATAGGAAAATTTTCATCCTTTTAGGGCTTAATTAAATTAAATACCTTTACGGACAAATACACATATTACATCTTGTAAATTCCCAAGGGGATTTCCTAAATGGTGTCATTTGTTGGGGTTCTCCTTGTTTTGTACCACTAGGGCTCTCCAAATCTGCATGTAAAGGATGTGTGTAAATTTGGCTTCTAAAATTCACATCCTCTTTCTTCTGAGCATACGTGTACCCATACAACATTTTATTTGCAGTGTGGGGCATTTTATACCGGAGAAATAGTATAACACTTTTGGGGGTTGTTTATCTTTAATCCTTATAGCTTTACAAAAATTAGGGCTAAAAGTGACTTTTTTGGGAAAATGTTCATCTTTTTCCTTTTAGGGCCTAATTGATTCAAACACCTGTGGGGCAAATACACATACTACACCTTACTAAGTTCTCCAAGGGGTGTACTTTCCAAAATGGTGACACTTGTTGGGGTTTCTTCTCGTTTTGGATACCACTATGGCTTTCTAAATGCATCCTGACACAAGTAAGATTTCTGTCAAATTTGGCTTCAAAAGGCCAAGCCCCTCTTTCCCTTTTGAGCCCTAGTGTGTACCCACACATGTGCCGTAGGGAGGCGGAGATGCGCAGTGGGAAGCCAGGGCCACAGCAGGAAAGCAGAGAGTAAGTGACCCTGGGGGACGGCGGCACCGAGAGGGGCACGGGTGCACTGCGACCAGGGACATGGTCACAGGAGCACACCGTGACACATTATTCAATCATACCAAACAACCTATTTGCGCTTTTATTTTATTTATTCACTTACTAACTCCAGTTATTTCCATTCATTCTATTTAGTTTCTACACTCATAATACTACAATATCCCAGGTAGCTAATTTTCTCACTATTTTTTCAATCTTCTACTTTACTCGCGATGACTGTTGTATTTAAGGAAAACAATTACTTTATTTAGATTGATCTGCATTTGCACACATTATTCCATATATTGATATATTCACATTCCATTTATCAAGGAGATAAATTCTCATTGGTGATTTATGAATTGGTTGTTTTTATGTAAAATGCTGCTATTTATTCAATCATTATTTGTTTATGTATTATTACTAACACCATATTATTTATGAATTGATATGTACACTATTTTCCATTACATACCCCCTCCATTTTGTGTACACTGACTTTTAGTTAATGAAATACCAGTATTCCTTTTTTATCTATACACAATATACATATCAGTCCTGCCCCTTATACACACTTTCTCTTCCACAGGAACTTGAATGAAAAGGGGTATTATATATGCCAAAAACACATTGTGGTCTGTGTTTTGTCATGTATATAAATATTTTAGCAAGATTAAATAAACAAGAAATTTCTATGCAAACGTACCTTGAACCAGTAAATTTGGTGTACACCCATCTTCCACTTCTACATTACTATATTTACATTACAAGACTAAGCATTATTGGCTCCATAATCAAATGGAATTAATAAAGTGAAGAATCTTTTTAATCTGAAAGTAGTGCTTGGTTCTCTTTTTCAATGATGTGGACGTTTGACTATTGACGCCCTGACCCCTGACTCCTTTGCACAGCTATACTTCTGGCCAGCGAACACCAGGCTATTCCTAGTAGTAGTGGCCTTGTGCCCTTATCGCAAGCAAAGTCCAGGCTCATGTAAAGGGATTTTAAAGGGGTGAAAAGGACCTTTGGCACATCCTGGGGTTATCCTTTTAGGTGGCACAGGGGTCTTAGTGTGTTGTTTGTTATAAAAAATATTTTTATGTTATCTTTAAAAATGGAAATAGTTTCCATTTCACATTCTTCTACTTTTTGTTGCTAGAGTCTAGAAGTTGTATTTAGTCTGCAATATCAATTTTGTGTGCTTTTTGCTCTTATCAGTTCTGTGTCCTTGCTCTAGTACAGTCAAGCAATCAGTTTTGGATTAAGGAGCACATAGTGTACTACATAGTGCATAGCTGATGGCACACATCTGTCACAGAGTTATAATGTAAAGATGACAGTGTAGCCTTTTATGGTTTCTTAGGTCCTAATGAGATATAAAGAAAAGGATGATTACAATGTCACCAGGCAGGGTTGGTATATGGCCTGCATGTGATACAGTACCAAGGAAGATCATGGAGAAAGAATTGAGAAAAAACAAGAACGCCAAAATTCTACTTTGATCCGAGCGAGAGTAGACTGTACTGCAAGAAATTATTTAGCTTCAGTCATTAAATTATTTGGCCTTTTTTTTTTTCATTTTTGGTGTTACAGGTTTTCATCCCCTTTCTTCCACCAAGCAATCACTTTTTTTTCTGATTACAGGGACTGTATGATGATTTGATCAACTGAAGGATAAAGATGTATTTACAATAAATGTACTGGAAGCACTGTAAAAAAACATTCCTAATACGGTAACACAATTGACCAAAAAAACTCTCCATTGGGGCCCAGGTTTGTTTTTTTAAACTTTTTAGTTCTACAGTCCATTTACATCTTCCTTTATTCCTTGGGTCAGTATGAATCAAGTAGATACAACATTTATTTAGCTTTGGTTTCTTTGCACATTTTATTTGCATGTGTGGGGCAATTTTATACTCAGGAAAAATGCTAGTACACATTTTTTGGGGTTGTTTAATCTTTAATGTCTTATGGGATACAAAAATTAGCCGTAAAAGTGACTTTTTTGGGTAAATGTTTATCTTTTTCCTTTTAGGGACCTAATTGAAGCAAACACCTGTAGGGGAAAATACACATATTACACCTTGCTAAATTCTCCAAAGGGTGCACTTTCCAAAATGGTTTTCCTCTGTTTTGGTACCACTAGGGCTCTCCAAATGCATCCTGACACATTTAAAGGATGATTGTCAAATCTGGCTTCTAAAAGGCCAAAGCCCCTCTTTCCCTTCTGAGCTCTACTGTGTACTCATACAACACTTTATATGCAAAAGTGGTGCAGTTCTGTGCTTACGAGCAATAGTTTTACACATTTATGGGGGTTGTTTCATCTTTTATCCCTTGTGGCTTACAAAAGTTTGGGGTAAAAGTGCCTTTTTTTAGAACATTTTCATCTTTTTTCCCTTTTGGGGCCTAATTGAATCAAACATCTGTTGGGGCAAATACACAAATTACACCTTTCTAAACTCTCCAAGGGGTGTACTTTCCAAAATGGTGTCTCATGTTGGGGCTTTCCTCTGTTTCGGTACCATTATGGCTCTCCAAATGCATCCTGACACATGAAAATTTTTTCAGCCATATTTGCCCTCCAAAAATGAAACAACGCTCTTGCCATTCCAAGTGCCCCCCTGTGCCCGTACAGCAGGGTACAGTGGCAAAATGGGTAATGGCATGCTCAGGAGAAATTGCCCTAAACATTGTAAAATGCATTTTACTTTTTAACCCATTGTAAAGGAAAACTGGGGGAGTCTCACCATATGACTAATCTTAGTGTGTTTAACAGCCCATGTTTGTGTTTTCTCTCGTGTTCATTTGTGTCCATGACCTTGAAGAAGGGGCTGTGTGCCTGGAAGCTTGCTGCAACACATATCATGTTTCTTGTTAGCCAATAAAGGATCATTCCTTAGCACTTTTGTAGTTTTACACAAAGTATTAACATCAGAATTTTGATTTTCACTGGCTAAACACGGGTACTCTACAATTTTCTCACCATCACTGCAAACTGACTTCAAAAGGGACAAAACTCCACCTGTAGGGAAATTGAACCTTCCTCAAAGGCCACCTACAAAAAAACTGATTGTGGGTGGAAACTATCCAAAGTCTTGTTTACATTCTTTAAAGGAATTTTCACTTATGTAAGTGGTAGACTAAACTTTAACAGTCTTTTCTTAAAAAAAAAGCAACTTCATTTTTACAGTAAGTGAAGACACAAGTGCTTCCAGGTGAATACATACACAGGGCCACTCAAGGACATGGCTATTAAAGCCACTGAGCCCTTCTCTGCCTCACTCATACCCCTCCTACAGAGTGCCAGGAACATACCTGCCGCAAAAGAAGCAGGGAGGAAGGGCTCTAGAGCATGAATAGACCATAGCCCTGGAGCTCAGACGGATGGGGCTCTTGATGCCCTTGGATCATGCGTATCATTCCTCAAACGAAAACGCTACTAATAAAACAGTGTTATGGTTCAACATCCTCTAAATAAGTAGTATGCCTTTATATGTCAGATACACATTCTATGGGTCCTGCTTAAAGTAATAATGTGCTTAATCCTGAGAGACAAGAGGTTCTATTCCAGGTTTCATTTATGTGACTTTATTCTAGAGATGCAAATAAGCGGCCTATACAACACTGAGGCGTTAAAGGGTGTGTAAAAGAGTACAAGCAGTCAGGAAACATTCAACTTCTGCTTGCTGCATGGAGAGCAAAATGGCCGTGGGAGCTCTGATTACTTAGCCAGTCATGAAATTAGACTATGGTGGAGCTAAAATCCAACCACAAATGCCCTGTGCCAGAACACTGTAAAAGCTACATGTATCAAGGTGGAATAACAGAATAATACAGTTAAACTAGTTTGTAAGTAAATAAACGTACATGTAAACAGCATTACAAGACCATGCAAATATATATATTGGATACTTTCGATATCAAAAATTAAAACGGGATGCACCTAGGGATTCTTAAATCATAAATAAACCTTTAAGCAATGAATCAGAGCAGGTGATAATAGTCACTTGAAAATTATGCAATATCTGGACGCTATTTCGATCCACACAGCAGGAAAGGAGAAGGACAATGGCTAAAATAAACTTTCACCCTAGCGATATTTAGAATTTTTAGCACTAATAGATGTGGAACACGAGCACAATGGTGCCGAACCAATGACAGTGAGACGGTATAACTGAGCAGATATCACCCCATATTTTTCTTTACATCACAAGTATGGTAACCTTGGTGCATTCGCCCTAATCTATAGCTCTGTATAACATTGTCACCAATAAATCTCCTCATTTCCACTCCCTCCACTTCTCCTTGTAGGCTATGGAGGTGAAGTACAACAGAAGAAGGTTAAAACATACAAAATCGGTGTCGTACCATAGAAAAATCCCTATTTCCATGGCATATTTGGATTGCAGAGTGTTATAAGAAAAATGATGTCGTTTCTATACATGCCCACTAGCCGCTCTATTTTTTTGCGCACGGCATGGCGCCCATAGACGACTATGGTGGATTGGATATATGGCCGCAAATTCAAGCCGTATACACGCCCAAATCTTTTTTGTGAATGAGCCGTTAACAAATAACAATTATAGTCACAACATTTTGCATAATGACCAAACTTTTAAGGGTAAAAAAAAAAGTGTTTAGAAAACTCAAGACTCTCAGTTCAATATAAGGTTGCAGCACGGGATTGAGTCAGCAAGCTGCCAAAACCTGTTATTGAGTGTCTCTGACTTCTTGCTCATAATGTGCCTGATACCACGTATACCAACTATGCAACATCATCGCAAAAAAAAAAAAATACCAAAGATTGTATTCCATTAGCTTCAAGGCGGTTTGTCATTCCCTCAACATCAGTTTCATGTAAATCTGGTTTCTCCATGGGAATCCACTGCAGAGAGTTACAGAGTTTCTGGAACACGTCTCAGAAAGAGAAATACCGTTTTGTCACAATTTTAACATCAAAAAAGGAAGCAGGCTGTTCAGTTAATGAGTTTTTTTATACTGGGCAAAAAGGAATTCTCTTGCAGCTAATTTCCTTTTTGTGGGGCCAGGCAGAATAGTGCAAATGTAAAGCAGGTCCGCTTTAACTAAACATAGGTTAGATGAGATTGCAACAAAATGCTCGGAGAAGGATATGGGATAGAAGATTCCTATATTGTACACTGTTAGCCTCATATTTCTCCAATGCTTCAACTAAATTCACCCCTTTAACCTCAGAAATCTTAAGAAGAAAACAGGTATATGCGAATAAAATGATGTGCAGAGGTGTGCACTCCATGACCATTACAATGTATAAAGCTAAAGCACATTAGTATAGTTCTATTACAAGGGGACCGTTCCACTCACGATGTTGTCCTGCACAAGTTTTTACGGCTGGGACTCAGCAATCTATACTCACATAGATAGTCAATGGCTTTGTTTCAGAAATACGTTTATTTTAATAATGGGAACATTGAACAATGACATGTTGTTAAAGCATCTTTTTAACGAAAGCTGTACGACACAAACTTTGGTAAGTCCTCCTGTGCGTTAACACAATTCCTGGTTCACCATTCTGTTCTCCATCAATGGCTTACTCACCAGCTTCTTTCACACATAATACTCCAGGCAACCAGGTATCTGCAGACATGTAAGGCCAGCAACCCACATAAATAACAACCTGTATGCAAGTGCCTGATCTAGTGCATGGACGGGAGTTCCTTTGGCCATCATTAATTTGTTACAGTACCGGTGTTGTGGCAGTTCGCCCTGAGAGACAGCTAGTGCTGCATCATATTTCGGTGATGAAAGAACTCCCTCCATGTGCAATGTGTACAGTCCATTAATAGTAAGGAACATATAGGTCTGTTCCAAGTGCTGGAACACTGGGACGGGTCCTGGCATACATACAGTTCTTACAAGTACATGGACCTGCAATTCGGTCCAGGAGACCGTAGTCCTGCATCGCGATTACTAACATTAGATAGGGTCTGTTTTCACGTGCTGAACAAGTTATGTGCAGCTGGCCAAAGGAGGGGGGGCAACACACTAATACATTTCCTGGTCACGTGAATGCCTCTACATTTTGTATATTCAGGCAATTATATGAAGAAGTGCTCAGCTTTATATTTCTGGAGATAAAGGATTTCTACAAATCAGGTTTCCCAAAAGGCACAGGCAGTGCTTGGATCTGTATGTGTCTGTACTCTTGTTGGTTAGTCAGAAAAGCAACCACTGCCGGATCTCTAGAGTAAAACGGGAGACATTTATTCACCTGCACAAACCATTAGAGACTGATACCATGTTAATGGCAGGTTACAATACTTTAACTCCACCTGCTATTAAAAATACAGAATGAGCAATTCTTCAATAGCATATACTAAATTAGGAACATTATTTCATAATTTTGAAGAAGTAACCCACAGCACTAGGGTCTACTAGATGTTGTTAGGATCAGTGGATCCTCTGGAACAACCGCGGAGAGTGTAACTAACCACACCCCCGGAACGGAGCCTAGCGGCACCTGGTTTATTCTCCAGAGCCCGCCGCAAAGCGGGGTTGGCTTGCTGCGGCCAGGATACCAACTAGGTCGTTCCCAGGTGACTAGCCACCGGTGGCAGCCGATGGTCAGAGGGACCTTAGGCGGATGACAATCTACGTTAAGACAGGTCAGGCACAGGGTCAGGGCAGGCGGCAGAGATTGCACGTCAGGTCCAAGTCCGGGTCAGCAACAGGAGGTCCAGGCAGGGGGAACGGGAACACAGGCAACACGGAACACAAGCAACACAGGAGGAACTCGGGGGTTGTGGTAAACACAGGCACACAGGAGCGGGGACACACCAGGAATACACGGGAACGCAGGACGAGATACACAGGAACGCAGGAATACACAGGGAATAACGCTAGTAAGCTTCCTCTTAAGGCTATGAAGGCACAAAGATCCGGCACGGGTAACAGGAAGAGGAGGCTATAAAGAATTGGGCAATATGGCCAGCGCCAAATTAATGGCGCGCTGGCCCTTTTTAAATTGGAGAAGGGGAAGCAGCAGACGGGCCTAAGCAAGTCGGGGAGACGCGCAGCACGCGGGCAGGGGGAGCGAGAGCCAGGGAGCAGGGACGGGTAATCATGCGCGGGCGGACGCGCTGGCGGGGGCAGGGGCGGCACGGGTGAGACAGCCGTGACAGGGTCATAAATGATTTATGCACAAACTTTATGTGTCAAATTTGTAACCACTTCTGCAGAGTTAAAGAGGAACATGTCACATAACATATAGGAACTGCATAATGACTATTATAGTTAAGAGTATTGTTGATCCTGAAAAAGGATATTGAATAGGGTCTGAAATCAATATGCAACTTGGGCTAATAAAGCACCATCCATTGTTCAATTCATATGTACACAATATGTATAGATGGCTGCTAAATCTAGGGGCGTAACGGAGGATAGAGACGGACCAAATAGCAGGACATCTGAATAAGGGGCCCACCTACCCCTCAAAAAAATAATCCGTAACCTAACATGATACGTTGCTTTTACAAACATACCACACATTTATACACTGATAGATATTATATGTATCATTTATACATTATGCCGATCCTGTGTAGTTCAGATAGCTTGACCCCAAAGGGGCTGCAGAGAGAGAAGAGGATCTACATGAGATATATACCTAGTCGGTTGTCTGCTGCGTTCCTCCCTCTTCCCCGTCATTTTGATACTGTACCAAGTCCAGTATAATAGTATATACTGGCTGGCACATATGCTTTTCTGTAGTATTGCAGGTCGGGATGCTGGGCCCTGAACTGGTGTGAAGGCCCCATGCAATGCTATGGCTGCTACGCGGGTTGTAAGTTACGCCCCTGGTACAATTCAGTTTTATATTGTCATGCAAATTTTGACAATGGCATCACTTACACTGTAATGGACATTAGTTCCATACACAAGTGACATAAGGAGACTTTAGCACTTTTTAGAGCCAGTAAGCCCATCAACATGTCATTTATAAGTTTCTGGTATGTCATCCCTTACCTGACAATAAGGGTAGATACACAGAGTCAGAAGAAAAAGTAGCTGTGGATTATGCTAGTTTAAATCAGGTCATTTCTACTACATGAAAACATTTTCAAAGTCTTAGCACACATGAATCTGGGTGAGATCTCATTTGTCTTTCATCAGAAGAGTAAAAATCAGTTTGTCGAATCACACTGAAAGATTACATCAGTATATACCCATTCAATGGTCTCTCAGAAAACCCACACTGGCCCACATATAAAATTTAGGCACTCCACTATAGGGAGTTTAATATCCTTTCTGCTTGCTAGATACTCAGAATTGAGCAGTAAACATATAGGCCCTGTGGTAATTATTTAAAAGAATATTTATTTATGTACAGTAAAAAAAAAAAAGAAGGACAAACACACCTATATAGACATCAATACAACAGGAAAGACATCCATATTTGAGAACAGGCGAGACAGTCAACTATGGGTACATGGGTTATTAGCTATGTGGAGTACGGGCCTCATGAGATGTGGCATGGGTCAGGTTTATGCAAGGACTGATATGATGCAGTTTAAATGTTTTCTTTGGTTTTGTAGCCAAAGCTAATCTATATTATGACAGAAAATATAAATGATTACATTAGATGTTCTTTCTTTCGGTGATACTCATGGGCATGCAAAAAAAAACCAAGCCCTAAAACTGGTCTACTGTGAATTTGTTCAAAATATTTTGGTAATGCACAGAATAAGGATAACCGATTTGCTTATTAATTATCGAAAAGTGAACCACAGGTGTACACTAAGCGAAGTGCCTGTATCAAACCTTTACAGATCGTCTCAAAAAACACATACAAATAACCTCTAATATCACACTATCAAAATATCTTATTCTGACAGTTAAGTAAAAAAATCTTGACTTTGGTTTGTACACGGTGATAAAGACATTAGAAATGGCTCCTGATTACAACTAATACACTGTGGGTCAATGAAAGATGTGGCCCGAACAAGTAAAAAACTGGACACTTTGGATATACAATAGTGTGCAGCATTTAAAAATCACAAAATATGTCAAAGGAACAAGAGACCATCATGGAGCTACAGTCCAATGTAGCACAAGCACAATTTAACCGAAGCAGAAGTACATATTTTAATCAAGGAAACGGACTGGTAAAGCAGACAAGTAAGATGAACAAAATAAAGACTTTGTGCTCTTCTATCTTTGACAATGATCACTATCCACCGACTTGTGCAAACAGGCATGTTCAACAATGCAAAAGTCATACTTCCATGTGAATTTTATCGATGTTAGAATGTAGAATAGTAAGCATTACCAGAGTTTCATCTACATTAAATATGATATTCTACTTAGAGCTCATCCCCATTATACATTCTGGCATAAGATACATCATGAGAGTGAGTGAAAAATTGATGAGTAGTTTAAGGTCAGAACTATATGAAACATACATGGTGTATGGGAGGTTTCAAGAAGAAAAGAAGCAATGCACTGGACCAGAAAGGTCTGCAAACTGGAGCCGGGAAGAGGCCAAAAATCAGCAGATTCGGCTTCACCATTTAAGTCGCAATAGTACTGTGCAGAGAGGCGCACCTAGGAAACTCAATGTACACAAGTGATATTTTGAGAGCATGTGGATGGTTTTATTGAAATCCCATATAGTGGGATAGCAAATGTCAAATCACTGCAGTGTACTGACTCCCACAGGACTGGAATGAGCTCTCCTCAGCCTACCACTAGCCAGCTGTACATTGGTGGCCAAAAGGGTCAAAGGACCAAGGTTCGCCCCAATAAGTGAGATGACATAGGTCAGGGTTATCAAACTAATTGTTCCCAGGGCGGCCACATCGCCTCATGGTTGCCTTAAAGGGGTGAATGTAATTGTATTCACTGTACACTGGATATGACTGGCTGTTTACTACTTTACATTTTATAAATCATAAGCATACAATAACAATCAGCCATTGAGGGCAACCAAAAAAGCAGGACAAGTGATGTTACGATGACTGAGAAAGCGGCATGGCTGTATGTGCCGATGCAAGGGCCAATCGTCACAATGCTCCCATAGCAGCAAGATGGATCCAACAGTGCCAGTAGCCCTCACTCTCCAAGATGTGGGATTACAAAACTAAACACATTACTTGGGAGCATGGAGCTATACATAGGACACAGTCATGGACCACCTCCACTGTGAACTGTGAGAATGTCAGTAAGAGTACTAAGACAAATTTGCTTCATTTCTACTATTCTGCAGTTTGATAGGGTTTTCCACTGGTAACACAGAAAATGCTAAATCATGTTATGCAGAGGTAAGTAATCAACTGATTATACTCAGAAAACAGTTTTCTTAAAAGGCTCAGTGACATTTCAAGTTCGCAAACATTTTCCAGTCTCAGGATACATGCCACCAACATATGTTTTTGGACATGTGAAAATACATTTATTTCAGTGAACCCAACACACGGTCCATCAGAGGCTTTGTAGAAAAACCTCAAAGATGACTGCCTATATATTATAGAACACTGATCCTCTTGCGTGTGGCCTGAATACAAAACACGGTTCATGTGCATGGTAGCATAAGGTTTGATACGCCCTGCATGCAAGACTGAGTCTATGGTTAGTGGCTATTGCACGCCTCAAAACTGACGGAGAGCCAAAAAGCTGTATGGGTGTCCTTCTATGGCCACGTTAGTATTGCAAATTAAATTCAGACCCCACAAAAGAAGCTAACACCTGTTGTCAATACATAAACCCCACCAGTGATGTCACAAGGCAATAACACATATTATCGGTCCAAACATGATGGATGGTATACTGCTGTATGAAGAACAAGATGCCCACAAATAAGTGACACTCTACGGTCAAAGTAAACAAAGAACAAATTTCAAACATAAGGTTCTAGTCACTGTAAGGATTTTCTCTTCAAACACTGGTGCTGTTTTAGCGCTTTTTCCATTCTGATGCTGCGGGCTTAGTTTAGGAAAGCAGCTAAAGACAGTATTTCTGCTTATTTGACTGGTATTGGTTTGTGTGCTACAGCATGGAGTTGTGATATTTAAGGCCACTGAGACACGCAAAGATGTGCTTGTCCCTTAGGTTTGCAACACTCGAAAAGTCCAAACTTTCGCCAAGAAGTATTGATGCTTATCGGTACTGTCATCCTGCACCTTTTACCACTAGTCCTCTCGTAACTGCAACATTAACATGTGAGTTTTGTCTATAACTCAGTGCCCACCTTATGGCACCTGTTCTATTAGCGGCAAGTTTGTAAAGGAGATATCCTCCTTGGATTTGATGTTAGCATCTAGTTGATATACCAGCTTTTTGTGGCACCAGCCAATAACTTGGTGAACATATAGCAGCACACAGTTTTGCAAAAACCAATGAAAAGCTGTTAAAATCAGAGATGAAGAGTCTTTTAATCTTAAGTGGGTCCCTGAGGAATAATCCATCACACTGAAGCCACGACCCTGTAGCGACTTTACAATCCAATCATGTTCCATTGAATAACAAGGGATCTTAGTGGAGGACTATTAGAAGGAAAAGTCTTCTAGGGAAAAGGGTCTGCATCACTATTGGGTTGTCATATGTGCATGGAAAGATTTTTGGTCCTTGATAGTATATGTACGAAACTCATTAGAGTCACAGTTCCACCTGTTTAGAAGCAAATCTTACATCCGGGCTGTGGAGTGGGAACCAACAACAACATTAGATGGTCTTTTAGCTCGAGATGGACGTCCGCCTCTTTACTAATCCCTGTCAAGCTCTAAGCTTTTATGTCAGCTGGAGGAGAGCATGACTTCGACGCATACGAGAGCTCACAGTGTGCCTTGTGGTTTCTTTGCTAGCGCAAACATGATCGGGGCTTGGCAGTCAGAAAGCATCTGGTGCTATATGGAGATTCGTCTCAGTGGTTTATCACGTTGGTTAAGACGGATTTCACTGTAGATTTGGTATAGGTCCTCCCATTGGTGGGAGCTTATGGTTTTTATTTATTATATGCTCACTGATGCCAAGAGAACTTTCTACAGGGCGACATATCTAGTGGTCTCACATTTCTGCTTCAAATGTAATGTACATATTTATAAATATTGAGTCACTGGAGGTTCTCATCCAATAATCTGTGCTTGTATTCACAGTCAGCCCCTTCACCGCTGTCGTTCCTCACTTACACAGCTCTTCTTGCATAAAAAGTCCTCTAGGTCCTGCAAAAGAAAGTGGCATCGGATGCTTTAAAGACGGGCATTTTGAGACATCCACATATCATGTATATCATAAAGACGGTGGTGGGGGGGAGTGTGGGAGAGTAGGGCCGCGACTTGCTGGCTGATATATTCCAGCGAACATGATGGGTATGCTTACATCATGGGGAAAAAGCAGGGAGGGGGATGGTTTGTGGTTGATCAATGTTTACTTGGCGAAGAGGGCGTGATAGTGGCAGCTCACATGTGAGAAGTAAGAATTGCTGTCCTTGGTGACAGGATCGAATCGGTCTTTGTGCTCCTCTGCGAGGTAAGAAAAGTCCCATTTTGGGAAAATGCGAGGCTGGGCTCAGTACAGCATAGCATCCAACGTTTTCCCCTCCTGATCCATGCCTGGTACATTCACCAAAGCAGGGTAGCAGAGGGGTGGTTTTTCTTGTGGCCTACAGGTTGAACCTGCAAGCGTGTTTCACCAGGAACTGGTAGGGAATGTCAGGAATCTCTAGGCTTCCTGTGGGAAAGTCGAGGAGGGTTGGAATTGTTGGTATCGGTGATCAGAAGGTTGAGGCCCTCTTATAGAAGGTGAGCAGTTCCTTTGCTGTTGGTATATAGAGCGCAAGACTTAAGTATTAACGGGCTCTGGTTGAAGGACTTGTGTGAAAGTGGAGAAGTCTGAGCATGGTATAGGACTAGATTACTGTGGTTATCAAGGATGGACCCCTTCTGTGGAGGGGAAACTTGTCATTGTAGGGTGGGTGAGGAGGTGTGGGTTGCGGGGCTGCCTAAGGAGGACTTGGAAGAGGACAGTGAGGGTTAATGGGATGATAGTCGTGACGTAAAAGTGGTTGAAGCTCTGATGACAGGAGGTGGACTTGCTGTACTCCATGGAGGACTCCTGGATGAGGGCAGCAGGCATTATTTTGGGGTGTCGAGGAGGTTTGTGTTACTGGCTGGAAGATGAGGTGTGAGCAGGATGAAACAGAATTAGGAGCTGGTGAGTCCACTGAGAGGATGGTGACCCTCAAATACACGACCACATTGTCTTCCCAAGGTTGTGCGGAATCCTTGAGAGAAGGACTACACCATGCTGCTTCCTATGACACACCATTGGTGTGGGCCGGGGCCAGCACGGTACATGAGGCACGGCGGGGCGCGCAGCGGGCTCCGGGTCCCGGTGCTTCGGGCTCTGCAGGACACAGCTCCTCTCCCATAGCAGGTAGCGGGTTAGCGGCTCCGGAGCCCACACGTTTGACAGCCCCTCTCCGGATTCACCACCGCCACCGAGTGACATAGCCGCTGAAACCTCTCCCGGCGCTGTGGAGCTGCTCGGCGGCGCATGGGGGGGGGTCCATGAGGAAGAGAGCTTGAAGTGAGCCAGCAGCGGGCATTGGTCACTTCCCTCCGCCCTGGTCACAAGAAATCCAGCACCTCTTGGCCTCAGCCTCCTTTGGCATGCTGCGGTACCCTAACAACAGCCCGGCCCGCCCACCAGCATCATGTCCAGAAGCCAGCAGGTCCAAAACCTTGGCGCTCGCTTCACCTGCCATCCCCCGCTACTACTCTCACGGCTGAAGGGCAGAGCACTGCCTCTCCCTCATCTCCAGGCCTCACTAACCATGAATAACAATGCCCTCCCATTATTACAGGAGGGGGAGGCGAGGAGCGGCCGCCGCCAGGAATGTGTGTGAGGGGGGAGCTCCAGTGCAACGGTACAGCAAGGTGCACACAGCTGCACATGCCCGCGGCCTAGGTTACTCTCAACCAATGGTAGCTATCAGCCAGCTCAGGTCAGGAGGGATTATATATTATTTTCATTGGGAAACGTTCTATGTAAATTTACGACCTTGATCGCCGCTGAGAACTCTAGGACAGGGGGTCAGGCACCTTTGGCAGAGAGAGCCATTGAACACTTGTAGTGCATGTGCAACTAGCAAATAGTAGTCGCTAGGCAGCAATATCACATTAGCCCCCAGTAACTAGGTTAGCCACAGCAAATCCCCCCAGTACAGCTCCCCCAGTAGAGAAATAGCCACAGTTACATGCCTCCCAGTATATTAGGTAGATCCTGCAATGCTCCCCCACCCAGTAGATAGGTAAGTCAAAGGCACATGCTCCCCAGCAGATACGTAGTCACAGCACCAGGAACATGGCTCCCCAGTAAAGTAAATAGGTAGTCACAGAACATGCCCCCAGAGATAGGTAGCCAGAAAATGCTTCCCAGTAAATTAGGTAGTCACAGCACATGCCCCCCGAGATAGGTAGCCCATGAAAAGCGGCCCTGCAGATAGGATAGTCACAGCACATGATCCCCCGTAAAATAGTAGTCACAGCACATGCCCCCAGTGTATATAGGTAGTCACAGCACATGCTCCCAGCCAGATAGGTAGTTCACAGAAACATGGATACCCAGTAAATAGGTTAGTCACAGCACATGCCCCCCCGTTTTTATAGGTTTAGCCCCCTGCACATGCTTCCCCAGTAGATAGGTAGTCTAGCAAATCTCCCCAAGTAGATAGTAGATAGGTAGTCCCAGCACAATGCTCCCAGTTAGATAGGTAGTCCCAGAACCTGCTCCCCAGTAGAAGGTAGACCCCGCACATGCTCCCCATGGATAGGTAGTCCCAGCAAATGCTCCCCAGTAGATAGTAGATAGGTAGTCCCCAGCACAGGCTCCGCCAGTAGTAGGTAGTCACAGCACATGCTCCCCAGTAGATAAGGTATAGTCAAAAAGCACATGCTCCCCAGTAGATAGGTAAGTCACAGCAAAATGCTTCACAGTAGATAGGTAGCCCACAGCACTGATTACCAAGTAGATAGGTAGCCCCTGCACAGCTCCCCGTAGATAGGTAGTCACAGCACATGCTCCCAGTAGAAGTAGTAGGTAGTCCCAGCCATGCTCCCCAGCAGATAGGTTGTCACAGAACATGCTCCCCAGTGATAGGTAGTCCCGCACATGCGCCCCAGTAGGATAGGTAGTCCCAGCACAGCTCCCAGAAATAGGTAGTCACAGCACATGGCCACCAGAGTATATAGGTAGCCCCTTCACATGATCCCTAGTAGATGGTAGTCCACAGCACATGCTCCCAGTAGATAGGTAGTCCCAGCACATTGCACTCCCCATAAAATAGTAGCCACAAACGCCACACGCACCAGTAGATAGGTATAGCCCTGGCACATGCTCCTAGTATAGATAGGTAGTCACAGCACATGCCCCCCAAGTAAATAGGTTAGTCACAGCACATGCCCCAGTATTAGGTAGTCCCCCCGCACATGCTCCCCAGTAGATAGGGAGTCCCAAGGCACATGACTCCCCGTAGCAGGTAGCCCATCACATGCTTCCCAGGCCACAGTAGATAGGTAGTCACAGCACATATCCCAGTAGATAGGTAAGTGCAGAGCACATTACTGCCCCCATAAATAGGTAGCCCCAACACAGGGCCCAGTAGTAGAAGGGAGTCACAGCACATTACTCCCAGTAGATAGTAGTGCCAGAAACATACTTGCCACCAGTAAGATAGGTAGTAGACTCAGAACATTGCCCCGTAGATAGGTAGCACCGCAAAAAAAGCGGAATAATCAACTACCTGCTCTTCCTTTCCGCGGATTCTCATCACTCCCCCGCGTCTTCTCTATGACCCAGGCGCCGCTTGCCATTGTTGCTAGGCACTGTCGCAAGGTCATGAGACGAGGGCGTGGATGCTGTCTACCATAGGTACAACAGGCGCTGTATCCAAGAAATGGTGCTGCAGCAATGGCACCTTGTCACAGAAAGGACGCACGCAGCGGTAACATCCCTGACTGCAATCAAGTGATTCATTGCTGTGTGTGTTGCTTGTCTTAGCTGTACACACTGCCGCATCACGATAATAATGTCTAGAGCCAGATGACCAGCCATCAAAAGAGCCACATCCTGGCTCCCGAGCAATAGGTTCCCTACCTGCTCTAGGAGAACGAGTGAAGAAAATCAGTCGAGACCTTTTGAGTTGGTTCCAGATTTGGGGGTCCAGGGGGGGGCTACACTTAGGAGGACCTCTAGGGACATTTTCCATACGTGTGTACAAAGGATCAGACCGGTGGTCACATATCACCATGGCTCAGGACTAAGGCAGCCCAGCAGAGCCTGCCATCAAAGGTCATTGAGATGCAGGCAGTGCCCTTAGACTGTCAAACCATTTCATTGTGGTTCTGTTATGCTACTAAACATAGCAATAAAAAATCTGTATTTAAGGTGGGCTTTCTGGGTTTTTATGTCAATGGTAAAGCGCAATGACATCATCTTCATGCTACACACAGTAGTAAGTCGTCTGAGGAGAAGAGTAAAGAAGCAGATACCTCCAGCCAGGCAGGACAGAGCAGAAAAAGAACTGCTGGGAGGGAGCATACACACATGATAAACATCTATGCAGACTCATGCTCTGCATCTTACCTCTTAATCACTGCAGAACCCCGGATACAGAATTAAATCTTTGCCCCCCCCCCACCCACCCCCCAAACACAACCAAAAAAAAAAAAAAAACAAAACAACAAAAAAAACCTAAAAAAACGAAAAAAAAACATAAAAAAGAACTAAACCCCAAACCCCAAACACAAATCCAAAACAACAAAAACCAAAAAACAAACAAACACAAAAAAACAAACACCAAAAAACTACACCTTCAAACCAAAAACACGCAAATTCACACCAACACTAACCCCACCCCAACCCAACCAAACCCCACCCCCCAACACCCCTCCACACCCCCACCCCACCCCCCCCCCCAACCCATCCTAACGCGGTTAGACTCCGTCCTCCCTGAAAGCTTGCAACACATATCATGTTTCTGGTTAGCCAATAAAGCACTTTTGTAGTTTTTGCACAAAAGTATTAACATCCTCCCACACTTCAAAAACATACTGTTAGGTTGTTTAGATTGTGAGCCCCATGGGGACAGGGACCAATTTGACATGCCTGTGCAGCGCTGCGTAATCTGTGTGCGCTATATAAATAAAGAATTATTATTATTATTATCAGAATTTTGATTTTTCCTGGCTAACACGGTACTTCTACAATTTTCTCACGATACTGCAACTGACTTCAAAAGGGACAAAACTCCACTGTATGGATAATGACCTCCTCAAAGGCCACTCCAAAACTGATTGTGGTGTGAACATATCCCAAGTCTTGTTTACATTTCTTTAAAGGAAATTTATCACTTATTAAGTGGTAGACTAAACTTTAACAGTCTTTTCCTTAAAAAAAAGCAACTTCATTTCTACAGTAATGAGACACAAGTGCTTCCAGGTGCAATACCTTGGCCACTCCAAGGACTATGGCTATTAAATGCCACTGAGCCCTTCTCCTCTGCCTCACTCACTACCCCTCCTACAGAGTGCCAGATATATTGCGCACAGGAAGTAGGGAGGAAGGGCTCTGGGAGCATGTAATAGCCAAACATACTGCAACTGCCCTCTGGATCAATGGCGTCTCATTACCTCCTAATAAAGCTCCTAATAAACAGTGTTAATGGTCAAACTACCTCTAAATAAGTAGTATGCTTATATGTCAGATAAACATCTCTGGTCTGGTTAAAGTAATAATGTGCTTTAATCCTGGATAGACAAAGGGTTCTAAATTCCAGGTTTCATTTATGTGACTTTATTCTAGAGTGAAAATATAGAGCGCCTATACAACACTGAGGGTTAACAGTACAAGCAGGTCAGGAAACATATCAACTTCTGCTGCTGCATAGAGAGCAAAATGGCCAGTGGGAGCTCTGATTACTAGCAGTCATGGTAAATTGATATATGTGGAGCTAAATATCCAACCACAAATGCCCTGTGCCAGACACTGTAAAGCTACATGTATCAAGGTGGAATATACAGAATAATAACAGTTACAACTAGTTTTGTAAGTAAATACCATACATGTAAACAGCATTACAGACCATGCAAATATTTATATTGGATTATTTCGATAACAAAAATGAAAACTTGGATTGCTACCTAGGGATTCTTAATCATAACTAAACCTTTGAAGCAATGAATAGAGCAGGTGATAATAGTAACTTTGCAATATGCAATATCTGGACGCTTTCTCGATCCACACACAGCAGATAGAGAAGGACAAATGGCTAAAATTAACTTTCCACACCTAGAGCATATTTAAAATGTTTTAGCATTAATATGAATTGGGTACACAGGCACAATTGGTGCCAGAACCAATGACAGTGAGAGTGTTCTAACTGAGCAGATATCACCCCATATTTTTTCTTTACATCACAATTATGGTAACCTTGGTGCATTCCCCCTAATCTATAGCTCTGTATAACATTGTCACATTAATAACTCCTCAGTTTCCACTCCCTCCACTTCTCCTTTAGGCTTATGGAGGTAAAGTACAACCAGAAGAAGGTTAAAATCATACAAAAATGTGTGTACACATAGAAAATCCTATTTCCATGGCATATTTGGATGCAGTGTTATAAGAAAAATGTATCTTTCACATATACTTATGCCCACCCAAGCAGGATCTATCTTTTTTGCAGCCATGGCATGGCGCCATAGACAACTATTGTGGATGTATATATGGCCGCAAATTTTCAGCCGTATATACGTCCCCCAAATCTTTGTGTGAATGAAGCCTTTACAAATAAACAATTACTAGTCTGTGCATTATAGTCACACACATCATATCACTAAAATATAACCATTTTGCAATATATGACAAGCTTATAAGGGTTAAAAAAAAAAGGTGTTTAGAAACTCAAGACTCTCATGTTCAATATAAGGTTGACAGCCTGGATGAGTCAGCAGCTGCCAAACCTGTTATTGAGCTGTCTCTGCTTCTTTCTCATAATGATGCCCTTGAATACAAAGTAATACCAACATGCAACTATCATCTGCAAAAAAAAGAAAAAAATACCAAAGATGTATTCCCATTAGCTTCAAGGCTGCTTTGCTCATTTCCCTCAACATCAGTTCATGTAAACTTGTTCTCCATGGGAATCCACTGACATGAGTACAGAGTTTCTGGAACACGTCTCAGAAGAGAAATACCTGTTTGTCACAATTTTAACATCCAAAAAAGGAAGCAGGCCTGTTCAGTAATGAGTTTTTTTTATACTGGGCAAAAAGGAATTCCTGCAGTATAGCCTTAATTGGCAGCGAGAATAGTGCAAATGTTAAAGAGCGTCCTGCTATTAACTAAACATAGGTTAGATGAGATTGCAACAAAATGCTCGGAGAAGGATATGAAGATTCCCTCACTGTACACTGTCTAGCCTCATACTTTCTCCAATGCTTCAACTAAATTCATCTCCCTTTAACCTCAGAAATCTTAAGAAGAAAACATGTATTGAATAAAAATGATGTGCAGAGGTGTGCACTCACATGACCATTACAATGTTAAGCTAAAGCACATACTTCTTAGTTTCTACACAGGGACCGTTCACTCATAAGTTTTTCCTGCACAAGTTTTTACGCCTGGGACTCGCAATCTATACTCACCAATTATAGTCAATGGCTTGTTTTCAGAAATACGTTTATTTTTAATGGAACATTGAACCAATGACATGATTTTAAAGCATTTTTTAAGAAAGCTGTAACGACACAAAACTTGGTAATCCCTCCCATGTGCGTTAACAAATTCCTGGTTCCCCTTCTGTTCCTCCATCATATTGTATACCACCAAGCTTCTTTCACCCACATAATACTCAGGGCTCCAGGTATCTGCAGACATGTAAGGCCAGCAACTCACAGAAACATACCTGTATGCTAGTGCCTGATCATAGTGCACTGGACGGGAGTCCTTGCATCATACAGTTGTAACAGTACCGGTGTTGCAGTTCGCCCGGCAGACAGCTAGTCCTTGCATCATATTTCTGTGATGAAAGAACTCCCATCCTGTGCAATGTGTTCAGTCAATTATATAGTACGAACATATAGGTTTGTTTCCAAGTGCTGAACACACTGGACTGGAGTCCTGGCATCATACAGTTCTTACCGTACTGGCCCTGCAATTTGTCCAGGAGACAGGTAGTCCTTGCATCAGATTACTCTACATTAGATTAAGGTCTGTTTTCACTGGCTGAACAAGTTCCTGTGCAGCTGGCCTAAAGGAGGGGGGCAACTAATACATTTCCTGGATCACGTGACTGCTCTTACATTTTGGTATTCAGGCAATTATATGAAGAAGTGCTCAGCTTTATATTTCTGGAGTAAAGGATTTCTACAAATCAGGTTTCCTCAAAAGGCACAGCCAGTGCTTGGACTGTATGTAGTCTGTACTCTGCTGGTAGATCAGAAAAGCAACACTGCCGGATCTCTAGAGTAAAAAGGGAGCATTATTTCACTGCAAAACAATTAGAGACGATACCATGTTAATGGCTGTTAATACTTTACTCCACCTGCTATTAAACTACAGAATGAGCAATTCTCTAATAGCATATACTAAATTAGGAACAATTATTTCATATATTTTTGCAGAATAACTCACAGCCCTAGGTGTCTAGCTAGATGTCATAACTGATTTATGACAAACTTTATGTGCAAATTTTGTTAACCATTCTGCAGAGTTAAAGAGTAACATGTCAACATATAGGAAATCTGCATAATGCTATTATAGTTAGCTATTGTTGATCCTTGAAAAAGGATATTGAATAGGGTCTGAAATATTGCACTTGGGCTAATAAAGCACCCATCCATTTGTTCACATTCATATGTACAATATGTATATGATGCTGCTAAATTCAGGGGCGTAACTAGGAGAGACTGGATCACATAGCAGACATCTGAATGGGGCCCCCTACCCCTCAAAAAATATAAATATTCGTATACCTACACATGTATACGCTTTTACAAACATACACACATTTATACACTGATATATATATATATGTACATTTATACACTTATGCCGATCTGTGTCAGTAGCTGCTGACCAAATGGGTGCAGAGAAGAGATATCCATGAGATATCCCTAGTGCTGTTGTTCTGCTGTTCCCTCCCTCTTCCCCGACATTTCTTATACTGTACAATGTCCAGTATAATATGTATATAATGGCGCACATCTGCTATTCTTTAGTTTTGCAGGTCGGATGCTGGGGCCTTGACACTGTGAGCCCCATAGCAACTGCTATGGCTGCTAGCGCTGTAGTTACGCCCCTGGCTACATTCATTTTTATTATTGTCTGCAACATTTTGACAAGGCATCACTTACACTGTAATGGAATTAGTTCCATACACAAGTGAACATAAGTGAGACTTTAGCACTTTAGAGCTAGTAAGCCATCAACATGTCATTATAAAGTTCTGGTATGTCATCCTTACCTGACAATAAGGGTAGATACACATGAGTCAGAAAAGTAGCTGTGGATTATGCTAGTTTTATAATCAGGTCATTTCTACTACATTGTAAACATTTTCAAGTCTTTAGCACATGAATCTGGTGTGCAGATCCTCATTTGTCTTTCATCAGAAGAGTAAAATCATTTGTCGAATCCACTGGAAGATCTGGATTTCATCCAGTATGATACCCATTCAACTGGCTCTACTCAGAAACCACTGGCCCCGCATATAACATTTAGGCAATCCACTATAGGGAATTTAATATCCTTCTGCTGCTATAACATCAAGAAATTGAGCAGTTAACATATAGGCATGTGGTAATTATTAAAAAGAATATTTATTTATGTACAGTAAAAAATAAGACAAAAACACATGTATAGACATCAATACAACAGGAAAGACATCCATATTTGAGAACAGGCGAGACAGTCACCTATGGTCATGGGTTATTGCTATGTCAGATGTACTGGCCTCATGAGATGTGGTCATGGGTCAGGTTTACGCAGGACTGATATGATGCAGTTTTAAATGTTTTTCTGTGTATACTCATGGGCTGCAAAAAAACAAAAGCACTGAAAACTGTCCTATGTGAATTTTGTTCAAAATATTTTGTAATGACACAGTAATAAGTAATACCAGATTTGCTTATTAAGAACCACAGTGTACCACTAAGCGTAATGTCCTGTATCAAACCTTTACTAGATCAGTCTCAAAAACACATACTAATATAACCTCTAAATATCAGCACTATCAAAAATATTCTTATTCTGCAGTTAAGTAAAAAATCTTGACTTTGGTTTGTCACAGTGTGATAAAGACATTATAAATGGCTCATGCTTACTAACTAATTACACTGTGGTCAAATGAAAGATTTGGCCCGACAAGCATAAAAACTGGACACTTCTGATATACAATATGTGCAGCATTAAAAATCACAAAATATGTTAAAGGAACAGAGACCATCATGGAGCTACAGTCCAATGTAGCACAAGCACAATTTTAACCAAAGTACATCATTTTTAATCAGAAACTGACTGGTACAGCAGACATGATGAACAGACGAAGACTTTGTGCTCTTAATTCTTTGACAATGATCACTATGCCACCGACTTGTGCAAACAGGCATGTTCAACAATGCAAAAGTCTACTCTCCATGTGAATTTTATCGTGTAGAATAGCTAAGCATTACCAGAGTTTCATCTACATTAATATGATATTCTACTTAGAGTTATTCCCATTATACATTCATGGCATAAGATACATCATGAATGAGTGACAAATTGATGAGTAGAAGGTCAGACTATATGAAACATACATGGCTTATGGGAGGTTATCGGAAGAGCAATGCACTGGACCAGAAGTGTCTGCAACTGGAGCCGAGAAGAGCCAAAAATCCAGCAGGATTCGGCTTCACCATTAAGCCGCAACATTGCTGTGGCAGAGAGGCGCACGTAGAATCCACATGCACAAGTGATATTTTTTGGAGCATGTGGATGGGTTTTATTTAAATCCCATCTAGTGGGATAGAAATGTAAATCACTGCAGTGTTCCTGAACTTCCACAGACTGTAACTGAGCTCTCCTTAGCCTCCACTAGCCAGCTGTCATTGGTGGCCAATAGGGTCAAAGGGACCAAGGTTCGCCCCAATAAGTGAAGATGCCATAGGTCAGGGTTATCAAACTCATTGTCCCAAGGGGCTGAATGTAATTTTATTACTGTACACTGGATATACTTGTGCTGTTTACTACTCTTTACATTTTATAAAAATTCATACAGCATTACAATAACAATCAGCCACTTGAGGGCAACCAAAAAGCAAGACATGATGTTAGATGACCTGAGACAGCGGCATGGCCTGTATGTGCCGATGCAGTGGCCAATAGTCACAATGCTCCCATAGCAGCAAGAGTGGCTCCCACAGTTGCCAGTAGCCCTTCACTCTCCCAGATGTGGATAAAAACTAACACATTTACTTGGCATCATGGAGCTTATACATAAGCACACAGTACATGGACCACCTCCAACGGTGACTGTGGAGAATGTCAGTAAGTACTAAGACAAATTGCTTCATTTCTACCTATTCTGCAGTTTGATAGGGTTTTCCCTGGTAACAGAAAATGCTAAATTCATGTATATGCAGATAAGATATCAACTGCTTATACTCATAAACAGCTTAAAAGTGCTCAGTGACATTTCAAGTTCTGCTAAACATTTTCAGTCTCAGGCTACATGCACACCAACATTGTTTTTGGACATGTGAAATCCATTTATTTCAGTGAACCCACACACACGACTGTGTTTTTCAAAGGTCCATGCAGAGGCTGTAGAAAACTCAAAGATGACTGCATATATATAGAACACCGATCCCTTGCTTGTGGCCTGGAAACAACACACGGTCATGTGCATGTAGCCTAAGGTTGATACTGCATCTGCATGCAAGCTGATGTCTATGGTAGTGGCTATATGGCACGCTCAACTGCAGGAGAGCCAAAAAGCTGTAGGTGTCCTTCTATGGCCAGCGTAGTATTGCACATTAAATCAGACCCCCACAAAAAGAAGTCAACCCTGTTAGTCATACAACACCATGTGATGTCACAAGGCAATAACACATATAGTACGGCCAACATGATGGAGGTATCTGCTGTATGAAGACAAGATGCCCACAAAATAAGTGACAACTCTAAGGTCTAAAGTAACTAAAGAAAATTTCAACATGAAGGTTTAGTCACTGTAGATTTCTCTCTCTCTCAACACTGAGTGATTGTTTGCTTTCCATTTCTGATGCTGCGGCTTTAGGAAAGCAGCTAAAGACGTCTTTCTGCTTATCTGACTGGATTTGTTTTGTGTGCTAACAGCAGTAGTTGTGATATTTAAGGCACGAGACGCAAAGATGGTCTTTCCCTTAGGTGCACCTAAAAGTTTCCAAACCTCTCCAGAAGTATTGTGGCTTAGGTACTGCCATGCCCTTTTACCACTATTGTCCCTTAACTTCACATTAACATTGAGTTTTTCTACTAACATCAGTGCCACCTTATGATGCCCATGTATAGCGGCAATGTGTAAAGGAGTATATCCTCCATTGGATTTGATGTTAGCATCTAGTTGAATACCAGCTTTTTTGGCACCAGCCATAAACTTGTGGAACATATCAGCAGCACCATGTTTTGCAAACCAATGAAAAGCTGTAAATCCAGAGATGAAGTCTTTCCGTAATGCTAAAGTTGGGTCCTGAAGGAATAATCCATACACCTGAAGCCACGACCCTGTAGCCGACTTTACAATCCAATCATGTTCCATTGAATCCAAGGGATCATTAGTGGAGGACTTAGAAGGAAAAGTCTTCTTAGGGACAAGGTCTGCAGTCACTTTGGGTTCATACTGTGCATGGAAAGATTTTTGGTCCTTGATATTATATGTAATGAACTCATTAGAGCTCACAGGTTTCACCGTTAGAAGCAAATCTACATCCGGCTGTGGAGGAACCAGCACAACATTAGATGGTCTTTTAGCTCGAGATGGACGCCGCCTCTTTTTATAATCCCTTTCAATAAGCTCGTCATCGGAGGATGACATGACTTCGCGCATACGAGAGCTCACCTTGTGCCTTGGTGGGTTCTTTGCTAGCGCAAACATGATAGGGGCTTGGTCAGTCAGGAAAGATCTGGTGGTATATGGAGATTTCCCGTACTCAGTGGTTATCAACGTTGGTAAGACGGATTCTACTGTAGATTTGGTTATAGTGTCCTTCACATCTGGTGGAGCTATGGTTTTTAATTTATCATACTGCTCACTGATGCCAAGGAACTTTCTACTAGGTGGACATCTCTTAGTGGTCTCACATTTCTGTTCAATGTAATGTACATATTTTACATTATTTGAGTCACTGGAGTGGTCTTCATCAATATTGTGCTCTGTATCACAGTCAGCCCCTTCACCGCTGTCGCTTCCTTCACTTCCACAGCTTTCTTGATCAACAAAGTCCTCTAGGTCCTGCAAAGAAAGCTGGCATCGGATGCTTTTAAAGACGGGCATTTTAGACATCCACATATCATGTATATCATAAAGAGGTGGTGGGGGAGTAGGGCTGCGACTTGCTGGCTGATAATCTTCCAGCTGAACATCTGGAGGTGTGATGCTTACATCATGTGGGAAAAGCAGGGAGGGGGATGGTTGTGGTTGATCAATGTAACTTGGTGAGAGGGGTGAAGGTGGCAGCTCACTGTGGAAAGTAAGAATTTGCTGTCCATTGTGTGCAGGATCAGAATAGTCTTTGTGCTCCTCTGGAAGAAAAGTACCATTTTGGTGGAAATGCGAGGATTGGAGCTCAGTACAGGCATAGCATCCACGTTTTTTCCCCTCCTGATCCCTGCTGGTCACATTCACAAAAGCAGGAGTAGCAGAGGTGGTTTTCTTGTGTCCAACAGGTTGAACCTGCAAGTGTTCACCAGGAACTTGGTAGGGAATGTCAGGAATCTCAAGGCTTCCTGCTGGGAAAGTCGAGGAGGGTTGGATGTGGTATGGGTGGTCTGAAGGTGAGGCACTCTTATTAGAAGGTGAGCAGTCTTTGCTGGCTGGTATAGAGCGCAGATAAGTATTAACGGGCTCTTGGTTGAAGGACTTGTGTGAAAGTGGAGAAGTTCTGAGACTTGTAGGACTGGATTTACTGTACTCCAAGGATGGACTTCTGTGGAGGGAAGACTTGTCATTGTAGGATGAGGAGGTGTTGCTGGCTGCTAAGGAGGACTTGGAAGAGGACAGTGAGGTGTTAATGGGATGATAGGTCTTGACAGTAAGTGGTGAAGCTCTGATGACAGGAGGACTGGACTTGCTGTACTCCATGGAAGGACTCCTGAGCAGGGCAGAGGCATTATTTTGGGGTGAGGAGGTGTTACTGGCTGGAGATGAGGTGAGGCAGGATGAAACAGAATTAGGAGCTGGTGAAGTCCACTGAGAGGGATGGTGACCCTCAAATACACGACCATGGTCTTCCCAAGTGTCCCCGTGCAGAGTTGTGTGCGGAACCTGTGAGATAAGGACTACACCCTGCTGCTCCTCTGCACATCCATTGGTGTGGACGCCGGGGCCAGCACGTACCTGAGGCACGGCGGGCGCAGCGGGCTCCGGGTCCCGGTGCTCGGGCTCTGCAGGACACAGCTCCTCTCCCAGCAGGTCGCGGTAGCGGCTCCGGAGCACCACGTACTTGACAGCTCCCTCCGGCTTCACCACCGCCACCGAGTTGACATAGCGCTTAAACCTCTCCCGGCGCTTGTGGAGCTGCTCTGCGGGCGCATGGGGGTCCCTGAGGAAGAGCTTGAAGTGAGCCAGCAGCGAGGCATTGGTCACCTTCCCTCCGCCCTGGCACAAGAAATCCAGCACCTCTTCCTGGCTCAGCTCCTTGGCCATGCTGCTGCCCCTCACACAGCCCGGCGCCCAGTCATCATGTCCAGCAGCAGCAGGTCCACACCTTGCGCTTCACCTGCTTCCCCCGCTCCTCCTCTCACGGCTGAAGGGCAGAGCACTGCCTCTCCCTCATCTCCAGCCTCCTCACCATGAATAACAATGCCCTCCCATTATACAGGAGGGGGAGGAGGAGCGGCCGCCAGGAATGTGTGTGAGGGGGGAGGCTCCAGTGCAAGGTACAGCAAGGTGCACCCACTGCATGCCCGCCGGCCTCCGGTTATCTCACCCAATGGTAGCTATCAGCCAGCTCAGGTTCAGGAGGGATTATCGGCATTTTCATTGGGAAATTCTATGTAAATTTACAGCCCCCTTGTTCAGCGCTGAGAACCTCTAGGACAGGGGTCAGGCACCTTTTTGGCTGAGAGAGACATGAACACTTGTAGTACATGGCACCCAGCAAATAGTAGTAGATAGGCAGCCATATCACATAGCCCCCAGTAACTAGGTAGCCACAGCACATGCCCCCCAGTACATTCCCCCAGTAGATAAATAGCCACAGTACATGCCTCCCAGTATATAGGTAGCCCCTGCTCATGCCTCCCAGTAGATAGGTAGCTCCTGCACATTCTCCCCAGCAGATAGGTAGTCACAGAACATGCTCCCCAGTAAATAGGTAGTCACAGCACATGCCCCCAGTAGATAGGTAGCCCATGTACATGCTCCCCAGTAGATAGGTAATCACAGAACATGCTCCCCAGTAGATAGGTAGTCACAGCACATGCTCCCCAGTAGATAGGTAGTCACAGCACATGCTCCCCCAGTAGATAGGTAGTCACAGCACATGCTCCCCAGCAGATAGTAGTCACAGAACATGCTCCCCAGTAAATAGGTAGTCACAGCACATGCTTCCCAGTAGATAGGTAGTCACAGCACATGCCCCCAGTATATGGGTAGTCACAGCACATGCCCCCAGTAGATAGGTAGTCACAGAACATGCTCCCCAGTAGATAGGTAGTCACAGCACATGCTCCCCAGTAGATAGGTAGTCACAGCACATGCTCCCCAGTAGAGGTAGTCACAGCACATGCCCCCAGTAAGAAAGCTAGTCCACAGCCACATTCTCCCCAGTAGATAGGTAGTCACAGCACATTCCCAGTATAGGTAGTCACAGCACATGCTCCCCAGTAAATAGGTAGTCACAGGAAACAGTGCTCCCAGTAAATAGGTAGTGCACAGCAACATTCTCCCCAGTAGATAGGTAGTCACAGCACATGTCTCCCCAGTAGATAGGTAGTCACAGAACATGCCCCCAGTAGATAGGTTACCACAGCACATGTGACTCCCCACAGATAGGTAGTCCAAGCAACATGCTCCCCAGTGAAATAGGTAGTCACAGCAACATGCTTCCCAGTAGATAGGTAGTAACAGCACATGCTCCCAGCAGATAGGTATCACGAATGCTCCCCAGTTAATAGGTAGTCACAGCACATGCTCCCAGTAAGATAGGTAGTCACAGCACATGCTCCCCAGCGATAGGTAGTCACAGCAACATGCATCCCAGTAGATAGGTAGTCACAGCACATGCCCCCAGTATATAGGTAGCCCATGCACATGCTGCTCCAGTAGATAGTGTCCCAGCACATGCTCACCAGTGTAGATAGGATTAGTCCCAGCACATGCTCCCAGTAGATAGGGAAGTCACAGCACATTCTCCCCAGTAGATAGGTAGTCCCAGCCACAATGCTCCCCACAGAGGTGGGTAGTCACAGCACATGCCACCAGTATAGAGTAGCCCCCGCCACAGTGCTGACTAGTAGATAGGTAGTCCCAGTACATGCTCCCAGTAAATAGGGTGTCACAGCACATGCTCCCAGAGTAAATAGGTTGGTCACCACATGCCCCCAGTATATGGGTAGTCCCAGCACATGCTCCCCATGATAGGGAGTCACAGCACATGCTCTCACAGTAGATAGGGAGTCACAGCACAGCTCCCAGTCACAGTAGCCCATCACAGCCCCAGGCCCCAGTAGAGAGGTAGTCACAGCACATTACTCCAGTAGATAGGTGTGCCAGCACATACTTGCCCCCAGTAGATAGGTAGCTCCAGCACATGCCCCGTAGATAGGTAGTCACCGGCAAAAAAAAGGGATACTCACTACTGCTCTCCACTTCAGCGGCTTCTCATCACTCCGCGCTCTCTCTATGACCCAGGCGCCGCTGCCATTGTTAGGCAATGGGTGCGGGTCTTAGAGACGAGTGGAGCTGTTCTACACAGGCGCTGTCATCCAAGAAATGGTGCGGCGGGCACATTGTTCACGAGAAAGGACGCACGCAGCGGGTAACATCCCTGCCTGCATCAAGTGATCATTGCTGTGTGGTCTTAGAGGTACACACGGATCACTATTAATCAAATTTGTCTAAGGCCAGATGCAGCCATCAAAAGAGCCACATCTGGCTCCCTGAGCCATAGGTTCCCTACCCTGCTCTAGGAGAGAGAGTGAAGAAAATCAGCGATACCTTTGAGTTGGTTCCAGTTTGGGGGGTCCAGGGGGTTTTGATCCAGGGCTAACACGTACAAATAATAGGAGGACCTCTAGGGACATTTTCCATACGTGTGTACAAAGATCAGACGGTGTTCACATATACCATGGCTCAGGACCATGCGCCCAGCGGATGCCATCACAGGTCATTGAGATGCAGGCAGTCCCATTAGACTGTCAAACCTTTCATTGTGGTTCTGTTAATGTCTACTAAAAATCAGCAATAAAATATGTATGTAAGTGTGGGCTTTTCTGGTTTAGTCAATGGTACATTGTCGCAATGACATCATCTCATGCTACACACAGTAGTAGCACGAGTCACAGAAGCATATACCCCGCCAGGCAGGACAGAGGCAGAAAAAGTAACTGCCTGGGAGGTATGCATACACACATGAGTAGAAAAAATCTACTGCAGCTTCATGCTCTGCATTTACCCTTTAATCACTGCAGAACCCCATGATACAGAATTCAATCTTTGCCCCCACCCCCACCCCCCTCCATGCCGGTTAGCAAAATCCAGTAATAAAATGTACCGGAAAACCAGAAAATTTGCCTGGTTTCTAGCTTTTGGATTACTGCTGTGTAAATTCCACAACCATTGCGCTGCATGACAGTTAGCTATGCTCTATTCAGTAACAGATGCGAAATCTTGCCAGGGACACATGTTTTGGTCTTCAGCAGACATTCCTCAGCTAACCCAGAGTGCAGCTTTATGGTTTGGGCCATGCATGAATCTGCAGCCTATAAAGGATTCAAATGGAATGAATGGGTTTCCTCCGGTCCTCCAGTTTCTTCCACACTCCAAAACACTACTAGTAGGTTGATAGATTGTGAGCTCCTGGGGACAGGGATCGATTTGCAAGCTCTGTGTAGCTGTGTGTAATTGTAGATTATTATTATTAATGAAAAACCCATTGGACACTTTGCAGGTTTCACAGAGTGTGGGTTCAAATTTGTGCACTATACTGGTGCTATAATTGTCACAGGTCACCAGAGATCTTGCTTCAGGTAACCCAATGTGATCCCGATTGCAGTGAAACACAAATATACCGTAGTTGGGAAAAAAATTTGCAATAGAGAAAATCTATACAGTTTTGCAGTTGCCATACGCAATGCTCACAAGCCATCCAAGAAGCAAGGTACCACCACTCAAAGCAAGTTGCAAACCATATTGAAGTCAGGAATTCACAGGGCCCGCGTCATTAATCTATTCAGCCTATGGTAACAACATGAACAACTCATTCTAAGGGTTTGCCTGACCACAAGAGTTGTTAACACAATCGACTAATTTCACAATCCACACAGTACATGCAGGTCGTCTAAGTACAGGAATAATCTAGAAAACTGCACATACATAGTTGGGCCTGATGTTCCTTAATAACTTGCTCAGCAGTTACGTGTGACCTTGCCTGTAGCTGCAGAACGGGCAACTGGTTGTTACAGTTTGTGAACAATGCTGGGATACATAGTTACAAAGGTTAAAAGAATGCACGTCATCACCTTTCACTTCCACTCTGGCGAGAGCAGACTGCTAAACAAGGATAGGTCAGACCAAAACTTCCAGTTAGACCAGCAGCACAGATAATGTTGCCACCGCTATCGTTTTATTTAGGACTGGAATGTACTTGTGAATTAGCAAATGCTAAAATCATAGCAGAAATGCTGCATTCTTTGCATAGGTTGCACCCTCTGCATTGTAGAGGGTGGTATCGCCAATGTGATTCTGCACTAAAATTGAAATGCTTTAAGATCTTAAAGGGAGTCTATCAGCAGCTTTGACAGACAAATTTGTGTCCAGTTGCAGACGTGTTAGGTAGCAGTTACTGGAATCTGAGCGGTAGCAGCTGTGACACAAATGTCGAATAAATATATGTACAGTTTGCACTGAAAGAATGTGCAAAGTCAGACAAAACAAAAATAATAATAAATGTGGGCCCATGTTTTGGTTACAGATGTGTGAAAAGTATCCAAAGTTAATTTTGGGGGAAAATCATTTATTTGAGATACTGTACATGACGGCCACATCATATTTATAATAACATAGGATGCAAAACAGGAAGCATAAAAAAACACACCCGAGGAATTATCAAAGCAGGTGAAAGACTCTGTCCCATGGTCGACAGGAGGCAGGTAGGTAATCATTCAGTTTGGTTGGAGGGGTGAAGCTTGTGAATCCCTGGTGCTTGTCAATAACTTGCAGAATGCAGAACAAAGGAATGTGGAGTCTGTTGCTCTTCCCATGAATTCCCCGCCCCCATGCTACAGATAAAGTTGTAGATGGAAGATGGATGATGATAAATGAGTATACACAACTAGACCACACCACATTATAGCGAAACCTAAGGTAATCAAGACAAATAGATGGAATTTAATTTTGCCAGGGGATAAACTGCAGTGGAACGCTAAAAAACCAAATATGAGACAAATGTAGATGTATTGATTAACAATCTGCAATGGCATTTGTGACATCTCTGATCCTGACAGCACAAGCAGCAACAATCTGTTAATAGGTCAAAACAGGGATGTTCTCTAACGAACACGTTTCAAAGCAGTTTCTGAGAAAGCCTTTAAAAAAAAAATGCTATATCCGGCTGGTGGGGTGTAAGACCTGTGCTCATATGCTTGCTTCTCCTCTCCTGTTGCTACTGCCAATGCCGTCAGACTTTTAGATTCAGTTGCGAAGCAGGCACTCGGCAGTGGGTGGGTGTGCCTATCTGGAAACAAACGTGGCGCTGCACTGAGGGATTGCCAGCAGGACAATCTTAATTCAATATAATTTTTTAAAAGACTGACAACTTTAAATGATTCCATACAGAATATCCACTGCCCACAACAGCGCTTTCAGTTTAGTTCAAAACAGGTCATTAAATAGAGAGATTCCTCTTTCTTCCATTGTCACTGTCAGGATCACTATCAGTTAAAGGAGAAAGTTTATCTACAAACTGAGACAACTGTGAACCCACGTGGAGCCTAGCCCAACACCCACATGTACGAGTTAATAGGCGTATAACTAAGGCGTGCCATTTAGGTTTCCGCGTTCCGGATCAGTTGGTGACGATCGTGTGTGCTATCGCGCCGGCTTTCACACACAAAGGGGGGGCAGCCGCAGACGATCCGCAGGCTTCGGACTATAGCACGGATTAACAATCAATTTGTGTTGTTGCAACCATGCACTTACATACACCGGGAGGAAGATGGCGAACTCCGGCGACCTGATAGGGGCAAGTGGGACACATGCAGGAAATCAGGGACGCCACGGTCTTCATGAACTCAGCGGCTGATTGGCCATTCGGCGAAATTCCGGATTGTTGGGATCGCGAAGGGACCGGGTAAGTAAATGTGCCTCATAGTAGGAGTATAGCACCTTTGATGGCATCCAACAAAGTACACTGTACCCTTCTTTGACACCGATCGCAGGTTGTTAGCAATGAATGATTGCTTATTCATTTCCTAAAGTGGGACAAGTAAAAATGTTTAAAAAAGCCCAGAGACATGTTACACAGTACACAACAAAAAAAAGTAAAAAATAACCATACAAACCCCACATATATACGTATATACTCGTGTTAAAGCCGAGTTTTTTCAGCACAAAAAAATGCCTGCTGGAAAAACCTCATCTCGGCTGATACACGAGTCAATAATACATAATAATAATTAAAAATTAATACTCACCTCGGCTCTCGGAACCTCGGCGGCGGCTCCCGGTCCTCGGCGGCGGGGCTCTGGTCCTTGGAGGCAGCTCCCGACTCTCTGCACGGCGGCTTCTCCTTCAGATTTCACGTTGCTGGCATCGGCGGCTATGGGCCTTGCCGGCGGGCGCACAATATGATGTAGCGGTGTCGCCGCTGATGACGTCATCAGCGGCGACACAGCCGCATCGCACGGTGCGCCCATCGGGCAGGTGCATGGCGCACGTGGAAGATAGAGAGAGAAAAGCCGCCCGAAGAGGATCGGGAGCTGCCGCGAGACCAGGAGCCGCCGACGACGAGGACCGGAGCCGCCACTAAGCATCAAAGGTGAGTATCGTCGGAGGGTGAGTTTAAGTTTATTTTTTATTATTCGTAGCATACTGAGGGCAGGTGTATACTTTTGGGGCAGGCTGTTAGACTTTGTGGGAGGCAGGCTGTATATTGTGGGGCCGCTGTATACTTTGGGGGGCAGGCTGTATATCTTGGGGCAGGCTGTATACTTATGGGGCAGAGATATATAAATGGGGGCAGGCTGTATATTCATGGGGGCAGGCTGTTAACCTTTCATGGGGGCAAGGCTGATTGTATACTACTTGGGACAGGCTGTATACTACAGGGGCTGGCTGGTTGTATACTACAGGGGGCTAGCTGCTGTATACTACACCCTCGGCTAACCGAACTCAATAGGTTTTCCCTTTTGCTGGTTAATAAAAATTAGGGGTCTCGGCTTATACTCGGGTCGGCTTATACTCGAGTATATACGGTAGTATTGTCACATCCGTAATGACCAGTACAATCAGACACAAACATTATTATACCCACACGACAAATACCATTAAAAAAAAATTTAAAACCCACAAAAATTAGGATTTTTACCTATTTTTTCCCACATAAAATGCAGTAAAAAGTGATCAAAAACAAAAATGTTCTCAAAACCAAGCTCTCATCCAGCTATGTAGGACAAAAATTAAAAGAGTTATGCTACTTGATGTTTTTTCCCCACATGTACAAAATTAGTAAAACATAAGCAAAAATATAAAAATTTGGCATCTTGGTAATCATACTGACCCGTTGAATGAATCTAACATATTACTTAGGCCAGTGATGGTGAACCTTTTAGAGACCGGGTGCCCAAACTACAACCAAGACCTACTTATTTACCATCAGGTGCCAACATGAGAATATAAACAGTAACTTATTGCTCCAAGTTCTTCCACTACATTCACTCGTATGTACCCCATGAGGACACCAATAGAGTTGAAAGCAGGAAGGCAAATGAAGCCATCATTGTAGATTCTCTCCAGGTTCTCTCTGTACAGGAATAATCATGGGGCCAGCAAGGGGACCAACAAACATAATACGGCCCTGTTCACGCCTCCACTTTCCAGCCAGTTCCAATCGTCAAGGAGGTGTCACCTAAAAGTTCACGCCCTGACGTAATAGCCACGTACGGGTCGGCCGCGGGGCATGGAGAGGTGTTTTCCGTGAGCGCTGGCCAGGCGGCTTAAAAGGTTTGCGGCGCATGGGCGCCGCCATCTTTTCGAGGATCGCCGCTCCCCGTGACGTCATAGGGAGTGGCGATCCGTCGCCATGGTAACATCGGGTCTTCACGACGACCGAGGCTACTTCGGGTTAACCCATGCATTACATGTGCTACAGCACATTGTAATGTATGAGTGGTAAAATACACATATACATCCCGCAGTATGGGCAGTCTAGATAGGATCGTGCAGACACCCTTAGGTTAAAGTACCCTAGGAGAGGAGTCTGGAAAAATACTAAAAAATAAAAATAAAAAACGTTTTTAAAAAAAAATTATAATAAAAAACCCTAAACTCAAATCCACCCCCCCTTTCCCTAGAACTGATATAAAAATAAAAAACAGTCAAAATCATAAACACATTAGGTATCGCCACGTCCAAAAATGCCCGATCTATCAAATATGATAACGGTTTTTCACTGACGTTAATTCCCGTAAACGGAAAATCGCGCCCACATTCGACAATGGCACTTTTTTGTCATTTTAAAAATTTTTAAAATTCTTATAAAAAGTATCACACGGTCGAACAGTCCTAAAAATGATAACATTGTAAATGCATCAAAATCTGCCAAAAAAACGACCACACCCACAGCTTGCAACCAAAGGATAAAAAAGTATTAGCGCAGAAGATGGCAAAATCCCCAAAAAAAATTTTGTAAGGAGGTTTTAATTTTTTTAAAATGTATGAAACATTATAAAACCTATATAAATTTGGTATCCCGTAATCGCACAGACCCAAAGATAAAGTAAACATGTCATTTGGGGCGGCGCACAGTGAATCCGTAAGATCCAAGCCAAAGAAGACGGCACAAAATGCGTTTTTTAACTAATGTCACTTTGGCACATTTGAATTTTTTTCCCGCTTCCTAGTACACGGCATGAATATTCAATACCATCTCTAGAAGTGCCAATTTGTACGCAGAAGAAAAAAGCCGTACACAGCCGTACATGGAAAATAAAAAAGTTATGGATTTTTGATCATGGGGAGTAAAAAATGAAAATGAAAAAAAAAAGGGCCAGGTCCTGAAAGGGTTATAAGAGCATTGAAAGCAGCATCTCTTGCAGGAAGAACAGAGTCCTGTCTGGTGAACTCTATTCTTGGGCGATATGGTGCCATAGGTTCACCATCACTGACTTAGTGTATATGATAAACACCATCTACAACCTCACCCCCACACACACAAAACAGTTAATACATTTTCAGCACTATTATAGCCACTCTAAAATAGTACCACTGAAAAATGCACCTCATCCTACTAATAATAAGCTCTTGATGGCAACATTAATGGAAAACAAATATTTGGTGGAATCAGGTACTGCAGGTATAGTTGGGATGTCTGCTGTTGCAGCGGTGGCTGTAGAAGGACTGCAGGTTGCAGGAACATGTACTGTAGCGGGAATGGATAATGCTGGAACACATTCCAATGCAACTGGAGGGTCAAACCTGTGAAGCAGAAGCTCATCTGCCAGAATCGTCTTAGCAGGAACATCAGCAACATTGGTGGGCTCTGGAAATGCGACACCCAGAAGCTGTAGCTGTAGCTGGAACAGCGGGGAGGTCATCTGCCGCAGTAGACATCTCAGTGAAGAAGGGAGGCAGGCACTTTTTTGACCAACCTTCGGTAGATGGGGGCGCTGTGACACAAATGATGCCCCACAGGAGTTGGAAATTTTGTATCACAACACTGACAGGATGCTGTGTGTGTGTTGTCTCCAAGCTAACCTGCTACTCCTGCTACACTCGGGGGCACTGTGGAGGCAGGGCATTCTCACCGAACAGCGCAGGCTTCTTAACAGGTGGTCCTGGATACTTAGCAGGCTGGTCAGCGTCTTTTGATGAGGGGTCATGCCCCTTTAAGAGAGTCCCTTTGGTGGTCGGGCCTCTTACAGGGAGATGTTGGTCCTCTGCAGGGACGCTGGACTGTTCCCCAGCTGGTGCTTGAGAAAAAGAAATGCGCAAACAGTCCCATGTGATAAGGGCCATGGAAACGAATGGATACCACACATTTCAGAGGTGTGGTCCTCTGAGGGCCCGAAATCGGAGGAGGGAGCTGCTGTGGAGAGTCTGCAATTTTTACACTTAGTGGGGAAGATGGCAGCAGCAGATGGAGATGCTCGATGCTTCGGGGCAGGCCATGCGACACTCGGTTCCTCACTCTGGCACATGTTCGGCTCAATGGCAGGTCAGCGACAACTGGGAAGGAATCAAAAAATGGCCCGAGTTTAGGCCTCTTTCTTGCTGGATGACAGCAGCGCTGGTCTTCTTCTCTGACGTACTTTCGACGCGCCCACACACTGGAGAGACTTGTGCAGAAGGGAGGGATTGAGTCCTTACACCGGCTCAATATTTTGCTGTTGCAACACAAGTCCTGATGCAGGATTCCCGTATCATATAGAGGCGGGAGAGTTAGTGCATGCAGAATGATTTCCCACCAGTGAATTTGAGCGAGCTGGAATTTCGTGCTTGCGAAGACAGTCTCTGGGAGGGAAATGGCTTCCAGTGCCGACTCCTACAGCAGTCACAGCAGACGGACACAGTTCTTGGCTAGGGTTCACACTTGAGTGCTGGAGTAGCTTCAACAGCAAAGGCAGCAGGATAACATGTCTGACTTGCAAATTCAAAATGGCACTGCATCACTCAGAGGACAACGTTGGTAAAACATTCCACTGACAGGTCCTTTATTGAAACTTTGCAGGCCACAACTGCAGCAACTTCACTGCATAGAGATGGGCTGGTGGAACGGTTCCCAGGGGTGCTCTCCGGCCTGGTAAGGTAGCTTAGGGCTGGAGGAATAGTGGCTGCTCAGACTCCTGGAGGTTGAACGACTTCTGGAGGTTGATTGTCTGGCAGGGTCTGATGGTGCAGGCTTGCTCTGCTGAGGAGTAGTAATGGTGCCTCACACACTCTCTGGACTCTTCCTGGACAGGAAAAAGAACAGAACTTCCACACCTAAGGTTATATGACCTTAGGAGAGTGTCGAGCTCAAGTATCCAATCCAACCAGCCCTTCTCTTTGCATACAATCATTACAGCAGATGTGATTGTCAACATTATTACATCTCTTTAGGCAGAGAGTACAGCTACATTAGCATTATCCAGCAAATGAGACCCTATTGAGTTGATCAGGCTCCTTAAGGAATCTCTATGGTGTTGGAAAGGATTTAGTTTCGCAACACCAGGTTTAACCCTTGCAGGCAGGGGTGTTGCACTGTCACTGCAGCCCCTTGAGCAACTTGTTATTTAAAAGGCACCTGTCAAAAGGTGAAATGTTGGTACTCTATGGCATGCATGACAATAATTTACTTTTTGTAAACATGAGTGAGTAATGCAAAAAAATTTAAGGTGCACTGAACCTTTTTGATCTAGGAGGCTCTGACAGCGAGATTTGAAACTTCTCCATGAAGAAGACAGAAACTCACATGACTTAGATTCCCTGATGGCAGATGATTGTACTAATTTTGTCCCATATCCTTTGCAGTAATCTTTCTTGGTATCTCTTGGGAAACAGCTGAAATTGTTGGAAAAGACGTTTTAAAATATTCAACATGGAACCCAGGTGCTCCGACAGCGCCCTTCAGTGGGCTGCCAAAGCAATTTATACATGGCCTGGCATAAAAATTGCTCTCTGCACGATTTGCAGGTCAACTGGCAGGGGGCCACGGGGTGGGCTTATTCCTAATACATCCACTGCAGAGCAAGAAAGGGTTGCAGAGCAGCTCAGGCTCGTTTGAAAATATTTTTAAAAACGTATTTCTTAAAAATGCAGGCCATCCCAGAGATACTAAAACAATTTAATGCAAAAGGGGACAAGAATGGAGAGTCTGAAAAGTCGGGAACAGAAATACATTATTTCGTTATTTATGTGCCCTTAATCAATTGGCGTTTATTTCTTTCCGTTTTTCCGGCTCATAAGGTAAGGCATTGGATTATTTTTGGATTTCAATAATTAAAGCCATTGGATTTTGTATAAGAATACTAAGCCAATGGGGTGAGACAGTGACCTTTTATTTCGTTCGGAAAACATGTGCGTTGTGTTGATGCAGAATATAAAATGCGTACCCACCCATGGGTAGCATTATACAATTCACAAATATTAATCTTTTTTTACTATTATTTATTTTATTTTTTTATTTATTAATATACTATTACTTAATGAAAGAGTATGTCATTCACAAATATGATTCTTGAGTCAGTGTATATAAAGTCCCATATGTATGTTGGCAAAAAAAAAACAGATGATGAAAAATGGAATTATGTTCCTTTTAGAGGGGCCTGTTGAATTGAAAATAATGATAAAAGAAATTTTGTGCAATCGTCATACCAAAACAAGGTCATATACGATGCCTTGGGCAGATGTATCACTTATTTTCATTTGTTGCAAGTAATTTTGCACCAGTTTTGCGTCTAAAACACCAATAGTGCCGCACCAAAAATAACATGTTTTCCAATTTATTCCATCATGCAGATTGTTTTGCTGCACCTTACCAATGATTCAATATTAGCAACTTTTGATTTAGGCCAATTTTGATTGCAAAAACAATTTCCAGCCCGGAAGGTGGTGTCGGTTAGGACGGGAGAATCAAGACCCGAGCACTTCTGCGAGCAGTGTTTGACATGTATATACAGCAAGCGAGCTCAGCCAGAGGCTGTTGGATGCTTACAACTAGTGCCTAAATCATTAGAGTGTGCTTATATTGCGCTAAGGTAAAGTGCAGTCGCAAATCTGCTGAGACCACAGTGATTAATAAGAGTCATGAAACACACTCACCACCGATGGGTTCCAGCGTGTGGTTGTGTAATTCAGGCGCAAACAATGCGCTCATTCATTTAGACGAAGAAGCGGAATAGTGCACCACAACTATGATACATTTGGCCCCATGTGTACAAGTAGGTTGACTTCCTCTCTTTCTGAATTGATTTAAAGTAAAAAAACTCTATATTTTTTTTCTATTCTATCAATGGATTGCCTTCAAGCATATGGGGACAGTCATGGTCGGAAACTTACAATGGGAAATGGATACAAGGATAGCTGAATAAGTCAAAAAACATAGTAGAATATGATTAAAGGAAATGTCATGCTGTAGTCTCAGAGCTAGGGAAGAATATCTAATCTGGTCTGACCTTAATATGTAAATGCAGCAATTGAGTCTTGTTGATCTTCTTAGATCATGACCTTTCCCGATATTGTCATTAATTATCTTTTGCCCGTTAGACACAGGTCCACGCTTGGAATGAGAAAAAAAAAATATGGATTATGTGCTGTTCTTAACAAATATTGTCAAAACCATCACTATGTCTCTGTAATCTTGGTTAAAGCCTTTAAACAGGTCCTATATGGCCATTATTAAATGAATATCCTGGAAATGTTGTTCCCATAATTTTCCATGTTGTTACAGTAAAGTAATTATCATATAGAAAAACACCTCTGCTGAATAATTTGTAACTGTACACGCATAGGTAAAATCAAAATTTTTAAAAACCAAAACATCGAGTTATATACCAACAACATTTCAACATGAGAGAATAAAAATGATCCCTATAAATTTCTAAGAACGACAAAAAAAAAAAAAATTAACCAAAAAAAACATATACAATAGCAGACAACATACATGACTATTTTCTTAAAAACTAGAACTATTGAACAAAACATTTTTGTCTTAAAGAAAAATCTGCAAAGTGTGTATGTAAGGTCGGAACTGTATATTTTATTATTGTAATCCCAGACAGAACTTTTTTGCATGTCTCGAGACAATTGGATTTTAAAAATGTTGTGGGTGTTATAGAATCACTATTAAGACTAAAGCTTCATTACAAGACACTGTGATAACTGTTATAGCATGTTTATTGTAGCCTAAGACTAAAGTACAATAAATTACCACGAGCAGAGGTCGTTTGTAAACTAGGGTCGTTATGTAAGTCGATTGTTCTTCAGTAGGTGACCGCCTGTACTGTTATGAAAAACTGGCAACTAGGATTACAGCTGGTGGGCACCTTACACAGGATACAGGGACCCCTATTGGGCTACAGGGGATACCGACTTTAGTTAAGCAAGTTACCATCAACGTAGTAGTAATAGTTACCATCAAGGACTAGATTTAGCAAACGTCGGCAACAGCACAGAGTGCAGTTGCCAAACGAGGGTGTTGCGTCAGATGGAATGCCAGTGGGCCTGTTCTTCAATTATCTGAAGTTCTTGCTCTGCTAGAAGTGTCTGCGCCGCCTTTTTTTAGATGCACCTTTAACATACAAAGTGCAAACAACCAATTCTATTGAGTGCGCCACGTGGGATTAATGTGTGGCAAAAATGGACTCAAGCACTCCACAATTGCATAGGCGCACTTTTTTTTGACTCGGCGGACACAGTGCAGCCACAACATTAAACTGGTGCAGACACTTTTAAAATCCATATGCAAGATGTTCTTTTTAATGCAAAGTATGACAGAAAACTGGCACAGCCAGTTTTATAGATCTGGGCCATTTTGTAGCACGAGAAAATGTTTTAAAGTTAGATTTGTAATTGATAAGTCTATTATAGCTGTTAATAAAGTATGTATGATGCACAACGGCTTAAAAAAATCTAAATCAAAACAAGCATGATAAACCAAAAGGCACGTATCGCAGAACCACAGGCACTATGCTATGGTTTGAACTTCTTAATTTGTTTATACCAGCCGCCTTCCTTCTAAAACCAACTTAAAATATGCTACAGTCACAGTGCCTGGAATCTATTAAGTAAGGAGCTAGACACAAACGTTTGATTCTTCAGTTCTGTATTCGTGCCATAGGAGCCCGTTATATGTGACGAGTTGCAGCCATATTGACTATATGTTCTGAAAACATATCCCTATAAAATTAGGTGGGCTGAAAATAATGACAATGATGACACTGAGCTGCCCAACCCAAAAAATTGGTCACTGACAGACCAGGACTCGCATTTTTGTCTTTTCTGAGAGCGAGTTTAGAGTTAGAACTCCATGCAGATTCTGGCTGTACAAAATACAGCAAACTGCACAGAAAAGTAATGACCAACAATCTAGAAGAAGCGGCCCAACACACTAAAGTGTCAATTTTGAACATACAAGAAAAGCCAAGAGAAGTGTGTATAGGCCAAAAAAATATTGACAAATCTTATTATTATAGACAACTCACATAGACAAACATGTAAAAGCACTCTGAAAAAAAATACCCTGGGTATTTTGCCCAATCACCCTCCATGGATGCTCGGGTTATTCTCAAACGTTCCTGGATGGGTAACTATGTACCTCTGATCAAAATCATTTCTCAAGAGCTGTGCCGATTGTTCCTTTAGCCATATATGCTGATTGTTTGGAAGGGAAGCTCTAATGTATTTTTCAAACTTTCTGATGTATAACTCAAAACTCCCATTTAATCATACTTCTGATAGGGGACTTTTGGAAAACATATCCATTGTCCATTCGTGGTGAGTGTTGTGTATGGTACTATGTGATATCATACATGGGTCTAAGATTAGTACGTTATGTACTTTTTGTGCTTTTAAATGTTTGTTATGTGAGGTGTCTATTAATTAATAAAGATTTGTAAATTATTTTTTGGCCTGAGTACACACTTCAGGGGACGGACTGGAATTTAAAGTTGGCCTGGAAAAAACGGTTAAGTGGCCCCATTTGTGGGGGGGTCAAAACCAGTAGCGTGGTAATGTGTGTGGGTGGAGTTACAAACTGTATAATGGTCTAAATAAACCATGCACCAGCACAGAGAATGAAATTCATACTACTCCAATATAAAAGGATAACGCTTAGGCTTCTTTTTTTTTAAGAGAACACAAACTAAGACTAACACCCTGTCCTGAGATAAACAATACTTTCCGAGGTTTGTTTTGTTTGTAACTACTATAATACGCCCTCTATGTACAAGCATAAACTACTATAATTACTGCCCTATGTACAGGAATATAACTACTAGATACTGCCCCCTAGTACAAGAATATAACCACTATAAACTGCCCCCTATGTACAAGAAATAACTACTATAATACTGCCCCCTATGTACAAGGAATATAACTACTATAATTATGCCCCCTATGTACAAAGAATTAACTACTATAATACTGACCCCTAGGTGACAAGACTATAACTACTATAATACTGCCCCTATGTACAAGAATATAACTACTATAATACTTGCCCCCTATGTACAAGAATATAACTACTATAATACTGCCCCCTTGTACAAGAATATAACTACTATAATACTGACCCCTAGTAAAAGAATAGACTACTATAAACTGCCCCCTATGTACAAGAATTAACTACATAATACTGCCCCCCTATGTACAAGAATATAACTCCTATAATACAGCCCCCTATGTACAGGATATTAATATAAATATGCCCCCTATGGTACAAGAATTATAACTTACTATAATACTGCCCCCTATGTAGCAGGGATCTAAACTACTATAATACTGCCCCCTATGATACAGGATTATAAATACTTCATACTGCCCCCTATGTAACAGGAATATAAACACTATAATACTGCCCCCTATGTACAAGAAAATAACTACTATAATACTGCCCCCCTCTGTACAAGACTATAAACTATAATACTGCCCCTATTTGACAGGAATATAACACTTATAATACTGCCCCTATATACAAGAATAGAAACACTATAATACTCCCCTATGTACAAGAATATAACTATTATAAAACTACTAAACACACGCTAATTACAGCCGCCGCGCCCCAGTTCGCATGTAACATACACCCAGTCACACCAGCCACGCACAGTCCAGCAACATACACACCAGCATACATTCCATGTAACTTACAGACCAACCATACGGTCCAACGTAGCATATAAACCAGGACTACGTCAACGTAGCATACAAACCGCCATACATCAACGTAGATACACACCGGCCACACGGTCCCACGTAGCATACACAACAGCAGCTATAAATTCCCACGTAGCATACACACTAGCCATACATTCCCATGTAGCATACACACTAGACCCATACATTCCCCCGTAGCATACACACCAGCCTACGGTCGCCCAAGTAGCATACACACCAGCCATACGGTCCCAGAGCATACACACCAGCCATACATTCACAAGTAGCATACACACAAGCATAACATTAACACGTTAGCATACACACCAGCCATACGGTCCCAAGTAGGCATATTACACCAGCAGTACAGTCCCACGTAGCTATACACACCAGCATACATTAAACGTAGCATACCACACAGCCATACGGTCCCACGTGCATACACACCAGCCATACCAGTCCCACGTAGAATACACAACCAGCCAACATTCCACGTAGCATACACACCAGCCATTTTACATTCCCACGTAGCATATACACCAGCCATACATTCCCCGTAGCAGACACACCCAGCAACACGGTCCACGTAGCATACCCCAGCCATAAATTCCCACGAGCATACACAACAGCCACCAGGTCCCACGTTAGCATACACACCCAGCACACGGAGGTCCCCAGTAGCATACCACTAGCCATACATTCCCCACGTACATACACACCAGCCATACATTCCCACGTAGCATACAAACTAGCCATTACATTCCCACGTAGCATATACACACCAGCATACATTCCCCCGTAGCATACACACCAGCCACACCGAGTCCACGTAGCATACACACCAGCCACACGGTCCCACGTAGCATAACACACTAGCCATACTTCCCACGTAGCCTACACAACGCCATACATTCCCACGTAGCATCACACAAGCCATACATTCCCACGTAGCATACACACAGCCACCCGGTCCCACGTAGCATAACACCAGCACACGGTCCACGTAGATACACACTAGCCACCATCCCCGTAGCATACACAACAGCCATACATTTCCCCGAAGCATATACACCAGCCATACATTCCCAAGTAGCAATACACCGCCATTACATTCCACGTTAGCATACACAACCAGCCACACGGGGTCCCACGTTAGCATATACACCAGCCTACATTCCCACGTAGCATACAACACCAGCCATACATTTCCCAAGTAGCATACACACAGCCAACATTCACACGTAGCATACACAACAAGCGCTATAAATTCCCATGTAGCATACACACCAGCCCCACGGTCCCACCGTAGCATACACACAGCACACGGTCCACGTAGCATACCATCCCAGCTAGACATTCCCATTATACAGCACTTACCCTGTAAGTTCTCTACTCTTATAGGCAATCTCACCTGATCCTTCTCCTCGTGCAACCAGGGAAGGGGGGGGCCAATGCGGGGGATGGGGGGGGCGATCGCGGGGGCGTCGATCGAGCGGGGGGGGGGGAGGTGGGGACTGGTGTGGTCTCTGTGAGCTGACTGCTCAAGCAGTGCTCAGGCCTCCAAATCGAGCAGGGAGAGATGCCGGCCCGCGCGGGGGACGTCATGACGGCGGGGGTCAATGATGACACTGGGATCAGACAGCAGAATCACAAGCAGGGGTGTCCGTCCAGCCTTACCAAGGTGAGTTATTGTTTTGTTTTCTTTCTCCAGGCCCACAGATGTCAGACGGGCCCCCGGACCGCCCCAAACGAGAGTCGGCCACCGGGATTTCTCCGGTGGTCTTATGGCCAGTCCGCCCCTGCCACACTTCTTTGGCTTTTCTTTTAGGATTCTTGCTGTATTCTGACATTTCAAGTCTTTGTGATGGCTTGCTCTGGTTGTTCGCGGTTATCAGCAGGGATGTGGGTATGACCTTCTGGGAACAGGAGAGGACTCGTCACGGCTGACTCAACCGTTCCTTGCAGAATTAAGATCCGTCTTTGAGGAATCAGGTCATTTGCTGAGACTGCCCTGCTGAACTTACACCACGGGGACCTCTGTCTGGTGACTGCGCAGTTCACTTCGTACCTTAGCCTCGAGCGGGACTGACAGGCAAGAAGCCTAATTGCGAACTTTAAAAAGGGACTTTTCCGGGACAAATTTTAAAGACGCCTTGATCAGGCATAAGACTTGCCCCATTTCCATGAGTGAGCTATATCATTGGCTACTCAGAAGACATCTGTTCTCTGAGCACTCGGAGAGCAACGTGCTGATCAAGCCCAGTCAGACCCCGACCCCTCTCTTTTTAATGTACTACCCCGTTTCACATCCTATTTCTGTGCGGTAAACATGGTTACAGCAACATTGCCACTGTTCTCGACGGCAGACTGGGGAGGTTTTTCGGATGGGGTCTGAATGCAGTTCTCGTTGTTCTCATGGCTTCCATCATGTCTCTATATGCCATCCTCCTTGGTCTCCTCAAGTTCTCGGAGGGTCTTCCGCGCTTTCCAGACTATCCTGATGTCATATCTGAAAAGCAAGCGCCAAAGCAGAAGGGGAACCCTACTACCGGCATTGTCTTATAGAGCTGCTGCGGGAATCACCTTCACAGGGTCGAGTTTACGCTAATGTCAATGCCCGAAAAACTGCAGCCTGTCCGCCTCCTCCTATATCATGGAGAACCGCAGAAGGGGTTCAGTTGATAATTCTCTTCTCATGGAGGTGGCTCAGTTCTTCTTTGGGCAAGAAAGACGGATCTCTCACTCTGCATTGATTATAGGGAGCTCAATAAAGTGATGGCATTAAACCGGCATTCGCTGCCTTGAATCACGGACTCTTTGACCGCCTCAATGGTGCAATGGTCTCTCTAAATGGATCCTGGAAGAGGCATATAATCTTATCCGAAACGAATGAGGGCGAAGAGTGGAGAAAGCTTTACACCTGAGACGGAATTTGTAACAATATGTTAGGGAATTTGTTATACACATGTGTTGTAGGTCTACTGACGACATTTGCGTGTTCTCTTCTGACATGGGAATTTCATCAAGTCCACGTACGACAAGTTCTTAGTGCACAAGGGCCAACGTCTCTATGCCAAAAACTGGAGAAGTACCGTTCCATCAGAAGAGCCTTCAATTGCTCCGATACCAATCTCCGATACAAGGCCTAAGATGGATCAACCAAGTGTCTGCGGTTATTCAGTGGCCTTGCCCAGTAGGACTTTTGTGCCATACAGAGATTCTTGGACTTCGAAAAATAAATACCGCAACTTCATTCCACACTTCTCTTATCTCATATCTCCAAATTGTGGCCTTAACGAGAGAAGGCGTGCTGATCCCGACTCTGGTTCTCCAGACTGGCTGAGGAAGCATTCTCTAAATTGAAGCTGCCTTTGCTTCTGCTCCGTTCTGACACGACAGCAGATTTAGAGAAACCGGTTCAGCTTGTGGTTGATGAATCATCGGAGATGGCCGGAGCTGTTCTCCCTCCGAAGAGCCAAAGTCTGAAACGCTCATGTGGCTTTTTCTCTCTAAAATCTTCTATGAGCTAAGAGGATCTAATCCATAGGACAGTGATGGCGAAACCTTTTAGATTACAGGTGCCAAAATACAACCAAAACCCACTTTTACGTCGCAAAGTGCCAAATGAAGTTTGATTTGAGCAGGAAACTATTATCTCTGCTCTATTCACAGTTTCATCGTATTGGCATCCTGAGGATACCATACAATAGAAGCAAGAGAATTTGGATTGTAGGCTTATCTCCAGGATCCACGAAACAGGAAGAATCAGGGGACCAAGCAAGAGCTCCAAAGATAATCCATCTATGCCAACACCTTCCGCTCCTCCTGTAGGTCCTGTTAGCCAAGTTTTGTAAAGTGTCACTTTAAAATAGCACTGAGCGTGGCGCGCCCAGGGCTGTCTTGGAACTGAAGGAGAAGCCCTTGCGTTCCTTTGGAACTTTCTGCGCTGGGTGCCCAAGAAAGGATAATCATGTTCTATGAGCAACCTCGGGAGAGGCAACGGTATTGATCAGCGCGTCAGACCCACGACCCCGAATCGCCTCCACTGCCATAGGAATCGGGAACTCCACATATAGTTGCCTGGAATACAGTCAAGTATATTCTGACCAAGAAACTCGCTGTACCTCCAAAACTGCTCAGATCTCAACCCGACAAGCTGTAGGTCCCTTTCTTTAAGTTTCAATTTTCGATCCATTTTCTCGCTGAAAAGCATATCAAGGCAGATGTCTCTTCGTGCCTCTGATGTATTAGGGAAAGAACCGGGCTCCTCAGCAGATCATCCCTCCTGAACAGCTGGTTTTGAACCGCCCAGTGGACCTCCGGCAGCTCCCACCTAGCAAGAATGTCGACATGCCCTTCGGAGAATTGGGGACATTGCTTCGGGTGGCTGGCATCATGGAGTGCAGGCTCTGTAGCCCTGATTTCCTGTTTTATTGGTGCCAGATCTAGTCCAAGATGTACAGGATTTAGTGGGTACCTGCACCTCCTGTGCTCGGTAATAAACCATCTCGCCTCATGCAGGGAGGACTTATGCTCATCTTTTTATCACTATTTCCGACTTTTTCCCTGATAACTTCAATCAACATAAATAATGCGTATATAGGGATTGTATTTCTTTGCTGATCAAAATATTTAAAATCTGATCGAAGTTTATCTCTGAGTTTCGATAGAAGCTACACACTCACTGCAGAAACAAATCTCCACTATAGATGGTGATTGGAGCTTTGTAGTACTAAAAAGTGGTGAGCTCGGGGCCAGGGCTGTGTTTTAATACATCCTGGGTATAAGGATATAGGGGGTGTATATGTTTTAGAACAGTACGGATTGGCACTAAGATGGTCGATAACTATTTGGAAGTATAAAAGTTTGTTATATTGGGGAATCAGTGTTCATTCAATCCGTATATAGCAAATGGATCACCTCAACATAATGGTACAATAAGTTTGTGGATCCTGCAATTAAATAGTTCTAAATTGCCCAGTTATGAAACTAATTCAGTAGATAAAATAAAAATATATGTACAATAAATTTTAAATTAAAGAGACGTTGAATATAGCTGAAATAACTATAGAGCAGTTGCTAAACAGCCAATAATTATTGACTATAGAAAAATAGGGGGGAGGGAATGTATTATTACACCATGAAGCCTCGCCGCACTGAGATATCTGGTGTTCACAAGTGAATTGACTGATTATTCCAGGCGTGTAATTATCAGTTTAGACTTTTTGTAGGGGTAATTGTTACCAAGATGTGTTGGTGCTCTGGTAAAAATGATGGGCAGTTTATGTGTAAGGATGTGGTCTATGTCTTATCACCCTGGATAAGGTGCCATGCTTCCGGATAATTCATTCAATCTTTTAGGTTTTTGTTACAATGGTGTTTAAATTTGTTCTCCTAGAGGTTTATTTTTCTAGCGGTTTTATGAAGAAGTGTCTACAAACTCTAGATAAAACCATCCACAACTTAACTTTCTTTGAAGGGTTTATGCGGTGGTACATGCAAGCAACTGGTAAAAACACATTATTATAGGAAAAGATAAATCACTGCAACGGACTGTGAAAATTAATAGTTGAATCCTACTGTTCACAAGGGGGGATTGTACTTGATAGAGAAGGGCAACACAGTGGCCTTAGTGGTAGCATTACAGCCTTGCAGGGACAGGGACCCGGTTCAAGTCCCAAGGTCAACTCTTGTAAGAGTTTGTTGTATGGGTTTTCTCCAGGTCCTCCAGTTACATTCCACCACTCCAAAACATACTGGTAGCTGATAATTGGGAGCCCCATCGTGAACAGTGTCTGATTTGGCAAGCTCTGGGCAGTGCTGCTTTAAAATGTGACGCTATATAAATAAAGATTGATTATTATAGAAACGTGCCTTGCAAAATGGAAACAAGAGCCGCACCGTAGAAGATGCCTCAAACATAATTAATAACATATTTTTGCACATTAGACAGGTTTTGTAGAGGACATTGTCCACCCCCCCCAAAAATACCCCCCACACAAATATGTTCCCCCCGAATGCTCTCCCCAGACCCTTTCTATTTATAACCTTTTATAAAATGATGTTGGCAAAAGTGGGTTTTAATAAATCTGACCTTTTACCAACGTAATTTTTTTTTTAGAATGGGCGGCCGCTCCTCGTTATTCTGTCTCCTGGAACCCTGGCCGTTGTGTGAATAAGCAGGCGCAGTCGATATGTCAGTTCGGCACTGGTCGCTATGGACCAGCATAGCAGCAAAATTGTCACAATGGGCATCGCTGGGGTTGTGATGAAAAAACAGCAACACTCGCCGAAAATTGTTTGTGTTTAGGACAGCACCAATTCATCAGTTGGTAGGGGCCATGATGGTGGCACTGTGCCATTGCCAGAGAGCTCTGATTGGGACCGTTCTGTCACCCCCACTGATGGATAAGGTTACCGTTGTATGTGGATAACAGTGTAAGCATTCCCGTTCCTGACACCGTACAGCACCCAACAGAAAACGAAGATATGGTACAAAAAGAGAGGCCGTTGTACATTGTATAGATGATGCTGGTACAATTTCTTAAATGCTGTTCAAGGCAGGTTCTGCGTTATCTCCATATATCCCTTTTTCAAGAGGAAGATATTAGGAAACTTATAGGCAAAACTAAGAAGGACAGGGCCCCAGTTCCCTGGATTAGATGTCCCTAAGGTTTTGTCAGGACACCATTTTCTGGTGAATTGAGGAAGGACTCAAAAAAAAGAGTTGTTACAAAGAGGAGTTAGGGTTAGGAGTGGACCCTACACCCTACACGAGACCTGCGAGAACTCCGGAAGAGTAAAAAATTTAGTTGGTTCCCTGGTACATTACGCCTCCTTATTGAACAAATTCACAATTCATGTCTAACTCTTTGTTGTGAATTCTTTGGTGTAAAGGAATTATTTATAACAACTGTTAGGTCAAATGATCACTACCCTTCAATTATTGAGTGATTGATGGAGTTTGCCAAACTAGGTTCATTGTGGAGTTTTATGTTTTTTTATTTAGTTTTATAGTTCATCTCACAAGCCTTTGAATTTGATAGCAGATCTTTCTTAATTCTCCAAGTTTTATTATTTAGTTCTTTATTAATTATTTATATTTTATTCCAAGTGCTTAATCATTCCGTGCCCTGCTATGTATTTCTGGTTCGTGTGAGGGATACATGTAGGGGGTCTTTCACACAGTCAGGAAACCTGGCTTCTAAATCAGGGAGCGGATGACATTTCAGGGGCCCACAACGGGGTCACAATAAGGGGTAATAAAGGGCACTGAACTTGCAGAAAGAAATAATTGCAATCTTGGACTCCATTGACATCATAGTTTGGCACTACCTGTATGTTCAAAATGTCTATTGCACCACGTGTAATTACACTACACGCACATATTATACCTTGCTAAATTCTGGAAGGGTGTGAACATTAGGAGGCATTGCGGTTCCTATGTTTGATACCCACTAGGGCTTCTCTGACACATTATGGTGAAAGGATTTCTGTCAACTTATGCTTATAATAGAAAAACAGCCCTATTTTCATATACTGGCCACCCATTTTTGTGTTTTTTGTTACACATTTAAAAAACATTAGGAGTAAAAGTGGAAAAATTGTAACCTTTTTCATTTTGGGCCTCTAATGGATCAGCTCACATGTAGGACAAATACACATATTGGGTTCTTCTGTTTTATCCACTGCGGTGAGATTCTCAAGATTGCATGTAAAAGATTCTGAAAATTTGGCTTCTAAAAGGCCAAAACCTTTGACAAATCCTTACTACTGTGGCACCACCAAACAACATTTTATACAATCGGGAGAAATAGGTTTACACATTTTGGGGGGTTATTACATTTTTTATCCCTTGTGGCTATAAAAAATTTGCGGTAAAAATTACCTTTATAGGAAAATTTTCATCCTTTTTAGGGCTTAATTAAATTAAATACCTTTTCGGACAAATACACATACTACATCTTGCTAAATTCCCTAAGGGGTGTATTTTCCTAAATGGTGTCATTTGTTGGGGTTCTCCTCTGTTTTGTACCATTAGGGCTCTCCAAATACATGTAAAGGATGTGTGTCAAATTTGGCTTCAAAAATTCCAACATCCCTCTTTCACTTCTGAGCAATACTGTGTACCCATACAACATTTTATTTGCACGTGTGGGGCAATTTTATACTCGGGAGAAATAGTAGTACACACTTTTGGGGGTTGTTTCATCTTTAATCCCTTGTGGCTATATAAAATTAGGAGTAAAATGACCTTTATAAGAAAAGTTTCACCTTTTATCTATTTAAGTCCTAATTAAATCAAACACCTTTACGGACAAATACACATATTACACCTTGCTAAATTCTCTAAGGGGTGTACTTTCCAAAATGGTGACACTTCTTGGGGTTCTTCTCTGTTTTGATACCACTGTGGCTCTCTAAATGCATCCTGACACATGTAAAGGATTTCTGTCAAATTTGGCTTCTAAAAGGCCAAAGCCCCTCTTTCCCTTTTGAGCCCTACTGTGTACCCACACATGTGCCCTAGGAGGCGGAGATGTGCAGTGGGAAGCCAGGGCCACAGCAGGAACGCAGAGAGGTGAGTGACCCTGGGGGGAGCGGGCGGCACCGAGAGGGGCACGGGTGCACCTGCGACCAGGGACATGGGTCACAGGAGCACCCGTGACAATTATTCAATCATACAAACACCTATTTGCTGCTTTTATTTTATTTATTCACTTACTTAACATCCCATTAATTTTCCATTCATGCATTTAGTTTCTACACTCATAATACTACAATATCCAGGTAGCTAAATTTTCTCACCTATTTTTTCATCTTCTATTTACTCGGCGATCTTGTTGTATTTACAGGAAAACAATTACTTTATGTTATTTGATCTGCATTTGCACACATTATTCCATATATTGATATATTCACATTTCCATTTATTCAAGGAGGATATGAATCCTCCATTGGTGATATTTATGAATTGGTTGTTTTTAATGTAAAAATGCTGATTTATTCAAGATGATTTATTCAATCATTATTTGTTTATGTATTATTACTAACACCATATTATATTATGAATTGATATGTACACTATTTTCCGTTGCAATCCCCCCTCCATTTTGTGTACACTGACTTTTAAGTTAATGAAATACCAGTATTCCTTTTTTTATCTATACAAATATACATATCAGTCCTGCCCCTTATACACCCTTTCTCTTCCACAGGAACTTGAATGAAAAAGGGGTATTATATATGCCCAAAACCCATTGTGGTACTGTGTTTTGTCATGTATATAAATATTTTAGCAAGATTAAAATAAAAAGAAATTTCTATGCAACCGTACCTTGAACCAGTATAGTTTGGTGTCACGCCCATCTTCCACTTCTACATTACTTAGATTTACTTACATCACAAGACTAAGCATTATTGGCTCCATAATAAAATGGAATTAATAAAGTGAAGAATCTTTTTAATCCTGAAAGTAGTGCTTGGTTCTCTTTTTCACTGACTGTGGACTGTTTGACTATTGACCGCATGACCCCTGACCTCCTTTGCACAGGTATACTCTGGCTAGCGGACACCGGGACTATTCCTAGAAGTAGTGGCCTTGTGCCCTTATCTAAGCAAAGTCCAGATCCATGTAAAGGGATTAAAGGGTGAAAAGGACCTTTGGCAACATCCTTGGGGTTATCCTTTTAGGTGGCACAGTTGGTCTTAGTGCGCTGTTTGTTATAAAAAATATTTTTTACTGTTATCTTTTAAAAATGGAAATAGTTTCCATTTTCCACATTCTTCTACTTTTTGTTGCTTGAGAGTCTAGAAGTTGTATTTAGTCTGCAATATCACATTTTGTGTGCTATTTGCTCTTATCAGTTCTTGTGTCCTTGCTCTAGTACAGTCAAGCAATCATTAAGTTTTTGGATTAAGGAGCACATAGTGTACTACATAGTGCATAGCTGATTAGGCACACATCTGTCACAGAGTTATAATGTAAAAGATGACAGTGTAGCCTTTTATGGTTTCTTAGGTCCTAATGAGGATATAAAGAAAAGGATGATTACAATGTCACCTCAGGCAGGGTTGGTATATGCTGCCCATGTGATACAGTACCAAGGAATCATGAGAAAGAATTGAGAAAAAACAAGAACAGCCAAAATTCTATTTGATCCGAGCAGAGAGTAGACTGTACTGCAAGAAATTATTTAGCTTCAGTCATTAAATTATTTTGCCTTTTTTTTTCATTTTTGTGTTACCGTTTTTCATCCCCTTCCTTCCACAAGCAATCACTTTTTTATTTTTCTATTTACAGAGCTGTATGATGATTTGTCAACTGAAGGATAAAATGTATTTACATACAATGTACTGGGAAGCACTAAAAAAATTCCTAATACGGTACAATTGACCAAAAAACTCTCCATTGTGGGCCAGGTTTGTTTTTACATTTTTAGTTCTACAGTCCAAATTATACATCTCCTGTATTTCTTGGGTCAGTATGATCAAGTAGATACAAAATTTATTTAGCTTTTGTTTTATTTGTATACGTTTAAAAAAAATGAAAATAATTTTTTTTTCTGTGTCGCCAGTTTCAGAATCCCAACTTTTTCAAACTAGGTTGCACAGAGATGTGCAAGGTTTAATTTTTATCAAGACAAGCTGACATTTTCTGGCAATTGTGTGATCTTCTAATCACTTTTTATTCCAATTTTATGTGCAGCAAAATGATGAATATGTGGTGATTTAGAAAATGTGTTTTTTTTTACAGTTACAGGATGCACCACAGTGAATGATCATTAATTTTATGTTTATTTATTATTATTTACATTATAGGAAAAAGGAGGGGGATGAACTTTTACATATTTTATTTGTAACTTTTTTTTATTTTTACATACACTGGAATACATCTGTATTACTGTACTTTGGCAATTCATTGAATCTGTATTAGATTCGGAATTTTTATAGTCATTGGATCTTCAGTAAGGGTCCCAGCAGTTATACTAATGATCAATGGCAAAGCCCATGCAGCACCTGTAGTGTATGGAGAAGGCTCAGCCCTCTCTATACACCGTTGTGGCCTTGTGCAGAGGCAACCAGAATATTTACTTTGAATTAACATGTTAATTGGCTGTATAAAGTCAAAGAGGCAGAGGAGCACTAAAGTCAAGCTCTCCCTGCCTCAGTACACACCCCCTGCTGTGATTGAAATCATTCTTCAGACTTCAGGAGAGATGGTCACTACTTTCCCTGGATGCATAACCATCAATTACAGGAAGAAGGCATTCTGAGGCATCCCCATGAATTTATACATCTTATTTACATTTATGAGTAGATTTTCTCGAGGATGCCAGCTTGTTGGGCCATGAAAAAAAAACATAATCTGGAATGTGTTCAGCTGCTTATCAGGTCAATTTCTGCTGACAGGATGCAGACAGTTTGGGACTTAAAGCAAAACTTAACTTTTAACCAAATTGCATCAGTCAATGGTGTAGGGGATAATCATAAATTTGAGGTACACATCATAAATTCTGGGGGTTTTTTATTACAGCATTCATGAAGAGAGCTCAATAATGATTTAGTTGTGCTATACAAGTCATTAAAGACTTAAGTTTTATGATTATACAGAAATCATATATGCAATGATTGTAATTATATGACAATTTCGTATGTAATTATGGCATTTAGGACATTTTTAAATATTTTTTTCTTTATGCTTAACTTGTAATGCACATGTGGATTAAAGGGATTTTCCGAAAGCAACCATGAGTGAAGCATCAGCCCACAAACACTCCTTGATGTGTTGTGGTTCACAAGACCGCTGTGGCCAATCAGTGACCTCATACATCACTGATTTGTGGATGAGGGCAGCAATGGAGTTAGTATTTTATTTTTCTTATGCCTGCCCAAGCCACCAGGTTGTTTTCTAAAATTATCAGAAAAGTTCTTTAACAGTTTACATGTTATTTTTTATTCATTTTTATTTTTGGTAAGTTCTTTGCATCCTTCAGCTTACCAAATATGTATTTATGTTGCAGATATGTGCTGATATCTTTTAGTACAGCAATCTTTGCCCTTACTATAATATAGTAGTATGTGTTAGTAATTTAAATGTTTAACAAAATCACTAAAGATACAAAAAAAGAGTTTACCAAGAATAAATAAAATAATAATAATAGAGTAGAAATGATCAATATCCTGTTTTGTATTTCATAGCTTTTTCATATTTGCTATACAGATTAAAATAACTGGACTGCTCACTAGGTGGCGCCCTACACATGTTTCAAGTACAGGTCTACAGTACTAGTTTTCATAAGAAAACCTATATTTTACTCCAGATTTTTTTACTCCATTATTTAGTCAAAGCAATAAGTGTATACAAAAAGAGAGAAAAGCATAGAACTGCCTACTCTTAGCATACATAATGACACAAAGGGGGTGATTTATCCATGTATCGCATATAAGACCAGTGCAGAGTATAAAAAGTCTTCTGCTGTGCCAAATTTATTGCAGTGACTTAATAGTAGTAAAAGTAGTTTAAGACTGTTGAGACCTTTCAATGTCGTTAGCAGATTTGACAATTTTCAGGGGGTACTTTTATTGGCATTTTTAGAATCTTGCCATTTACCTCCATTTACATACACTCATCGGCCACTTTATTAGGTACACCTGTCCAACTGCTCGTTAACACTTAATGTCTAATCAGCCAATCACATGGCGGCAACTCAGTGCATTTAGGCATGTAGACATGGTCAAAACAATCTCCTGCAGTTCAAACCGAGCATCAGTATGTGGAAGAAAGGTGATTTGAGTGCCTTTAAACGTGGCATGGTTGTTGGTGCCAGAAGGGCTGGTCTGAGTATTTCAGAAATTGCTGATTTACTGGGATTTTCACGCACAACCATCTCTAGGGTTTATAGAGAATGGTCCGAAAAAGAAAAAACATCCAGTGAGCGACAGTTCTGTGGGCGGGAATGCCTTGTTGATGCCAGAGGTCAGAGGAGAAATGGGCAGACTGGTATTTCGAGCTGATAGAAAGGCAACGTCGACCAAATCACCACCCGTTTACAACCAAGGTAAGCAGAGAGCAACTCTGAACCACAGTACTCGTAACTTTGAGGCAGTATGGGCTACACGCACAAGAACCCACAGCACGGGTGCCACTCCTTTCACTAAGAACAGGAAAACTGAGGCTTACAATTTGCACAAGCTTCACTCGAAATTGGACAGTGATAAGGACGATAGGAACAAAAAAACAACATTTGCCTGGTTGCTAAGTCTCGATTTCTGCTGCGACATTCTGGATGGTGGAGGTCGAAGCTTATGGCTCTGTCTGACCAACACGGACACCACATGGATCACCTCCTGCGGTTCAGGCTCGGTGGTGGTGTTCATGGATGTGGGGTAATTTTGTTCATTGGCACTACTTTGGGCCGCCTGGTACCCAGTGGGAGCATCGATTAATTGATGAAAACGGCCACAGCCTACCGTTAGATGTTGCTGACCATGTCCATCCGAACACTTTAATTACGAAATGTACCAACATCTGATGGCTACTTCAGCAGATATGACGCCCCATGGTCAGTAAAGCTGGGAAGTCATCTCAGAACTGTTCTTAAACTGACATGAGTTCACGTGTACTCCAATGGCCCTCCACAAGTCACCAGATTCAATCCAATAGAGCTCTTTGGGAGATGTGGTGGAACGGTAGGAATTCCTAATCATGGATTCAGCCGACAATATCTGCGGCAACTGTGATGCCATCATGTCATGTCAAAATGTGACCAAAATCTCTGAGGAAGCTTCCAGCACTTGTTGGAATCTTATGCCGAACAAAATTGGGCAGTTCTGAGGCAAAAGGGGGTCCACCCCGTTACTTAGCATGGTAGTACCTAATAAAGTGAGACGGTGGAGGGGTATATGATACGGAACCACCGGAAAGAAGAGTAAAAACCAACATCATTGTAGAAACATTTTTGAAAGAATAACTTAGACTAAATAGAGAAACAAATAAATGTGTTCTGTGTTTGTGGGACCATTGCCGTCTAGTAGCAGCATTTTGAAGTCAACTTATCATTAAATTGCCACCAATAGGATGTGCTACTTTAATAAACAAAAACACAACAGGCCCCAATAGCCTATTTACTACAGGGTAACAATTAGTCATGTGGAATGCAGCCAAAACTCCCCATTGCCTAAGCTTTGAGATAGCTGTTGAAAACCCTGGTTGTTCCAGGGGTAGGAGATTTTGCTAGCCAGAGAATTGAGATCGGCTACTCAACTATACATCCTTGTGGGGCCGCCACCCAGAACAGTGTTTGATCATTACCTTTTGGACATTGGTTTGTCCTACTGCCGAAGTCTTACGCTGTATGCAGAGGGAGTTTTGCATGTTTGACCACAAAGGTCATTAATGCTTGATAAAAAAAAAAAAAATGTGGCAGCACCAGTTTAAGGAGTATTCTAATCTGGGCATTTACATTTCGGGCTCTTTCTCATTGCCATTGTTTTTCACATCCATGGTTCAGTGATTTCCACGGTTGCCTCACAAAGCCATTGATTTCTATGGATGTTTTCACATTGGCTTGTATTTTCACGGATCCGTTCGTGCCGTGGCAAAAACTTCATGAAACATGGCCCTCTTTTTTCCCATGATTAGCGGATTTCCACGGCACAAGCACATATGTCTCGGGGTCCCCCAAAAACACATTGGCATGCTAATTAACCGTTCGTGTTTATTGTTCACTGATGAGGCTAAAAAACCACAGTGCTTGAGTGCTTATAAAGCAATGTTTAAAGCTTAATTTTTTTTTTGTGGACCAGAATAAAAAACTACGGGCTAGAGACTATAGAGGTAGATTTAATTTATAACAGAGAAAAAAATGGAAGACACAATAGAGACTTTACGGAACGCTTGCGCAACTGAAGCTGACATACTGCCAGATTGGATAAGGAGCCCCGTCTATTAATTCTATCTGTCTAGAAAATAAGATGAAAAACATGGCACAGCCCCACAGATCATCGCAGATGTTATAAGCCGACCCGCAGTATAAGGCGGAGGCACCCTAATTTTACACACCAAAAAACTGGGAAAAACCTATTACTCGAGTAATCGCAGGAGTTGGGAAATGCATTGGTGAGTAGTATACAGCCAGCCAACCCCTATGTAGTATACAGCCAGCCCCATGTAGTATACAGCCAAGCCAGGAACCCCTGTCAGTATACAGCGCAGACCCCCAGTAACCCGCCTACACCAGTCCCCCAGTAAACAAGCACCAGCCCCTGTTATAATACAGACAGCCCCAGTAGTATAAACGCCTGCCCCATTGTATAGCAAGCACATCCCGACTGTAGGTATACAGCAAGCCCCCATGTATGTAAGCCAGCCCCATGTAGTGATACAGCCCGCCCGGCATGAGTATACAGCCAGCCCCCATGAGTACACAGCACAGCCCCCCATGTAGTTTCCAGCCAGCCCCCATTGTAGTGTACGCAAGCCCCATGTAGTGTACAGCCAGGCCCCCATGTGTATACACGCCACCCCCATGTAGTAGTACAGCCAGCCCCCATTGTAATATACGCCTTCCCCCGTCCTGCATTTTGGCCAACAGTAAACCAATAACTTAATCCATCACTCTCTGTCGTCCCCGATGGTTTCGTCGCGGCTCCGGCGGCTCCTCTTAGTCTTCTTTTGCAATAGCCGGCAGAGTCGCGTCCATGCAATCTGCCAGCCGGACGCATTATAACTGTGCATGGACGCGACTCTGCCAGCTATTGCAAAGAGAAGATAGACGAGGAGCCGCTGTGAGGCCACTACGACCATCGTGTGATGACGAGGTGAGTATTAAGTTTATTTTTTTTCATTGACTCGTGTATAAGCCGAGGTGAGGTTTTTCAGCACATTTTTTGTGCTGAAAAACTCAGCTTATACACTAGTATATACGGTATTAAAATAAAAGGCACAAAAAAAGGGAACTTATTGGAAGAATAAGGTACTGAAAAAGAAACAACTATATATTGTACTTTTATACAGTTTGCTAAAAGCAGCATTTTTTTTAAAGGATTTAATAAGCATTACTGTGTATGATTAAAAACTCCAGAGATTCCATTGTTTACTAGACAATATTTATTGGAAATATTGGCACACATACTGTATGTGCACAGTAGTAAAAACATCCCCTTTCATTACCTTTATGACGCAGGCCTCGTATGTAATCTGCAATGTGGGTCAATGTTTCTGCATTACAGCGACACCACTTTTTGTTATCACATGATACGCTACATGAATAGATCAGACACAATGGCCCAGATATACAAAAACTAGTGCATTGTGCATTAGCTTTATTTGGACTTAGTGCAAGTTTCATCACATTATTTAATATTGTCGCATGCTCTTAAATTCGGTCAGTTTTTAGGATGTGCAGACAGTTGCACCCATTCTTTCTTGGTACACTTCACTTCATGCTGTTGCGGCACCTTCTTGAGATTGTGATACCTTTTACAAGCAAGCTTGGGACTACTAAGGTCCCTTCATCAGGCAAGTATAACAGGCTTTCTGAAGTGACACAGATTTTATACACAATGAACAGAGAAGTGATGCAAAAAAAAGTGAACAAAAGGAAAAAAACAATAACAAAGTTGACACAAGAGGTCCCTATAATGCTACGAGGTGCTATAACGTCCTGGTGCCGTGGGGAGTCTGTGGAGAGAGACTCTCTCTATACACAGCAGGTGATTACACAGCAGGTATTATACAGCTGATACCTGCATGTTACTGCTTCTGTCACCGATTGTGGCAGTTAACCTGTTAACTCGACCGCGGCACCTAAATGATAATTCCATGGGTGCCACAAACTTAGAGATCAGCAGCAATATTGCAATATTCTGCAATACAGTAGTATTGCAGTATATAGTATTAGCAAAAGGTGGTAATGGTAAAAAAAATGTTTAAAAAAATAGTAAAAAAGTTTAAATCCATCATCTACAGCCAGGCCATTCCATATAATCATATCTGCTCCAGTCCAACGGACAGAGACACACATAAAAATACCCACACGGCTAGCGATCCATTGTGCATGGTCCGTAACATGGGGAAAGATAGGACATGTCCTATCTTTTCCCTGTGTACGGAGCGTTACGGTGCTGCACGTGTAGCCATTGTTTTCTCTGGGGGGCGGCTTGCGGCTGTACATATGTCCCCCATATGGTCGTGTCAAACATTAGGAAAACATTCCTATATCAAGGATGCCATCATATACTGATTGACAATCTAATCAGTAGAGCCACCAGGATAACCGGGAGCCATCTTCTCCATTACAAAGATTGGGTGAACAACAATCATGTACCACTGGTTGGGACTTACAATCCACACTAAGAACAACCTCAAGAAAACTCCAACACATACTCCACAAAAATGACCGCCTAAAGACAATTAATGGGGCAGATTTATCAGGCTGTCTGAAAGTCAGAATATTTCTAGTTGCCCATGGCAACCAATCACAGCTCAGCTTTTATTTTACCAGTGCTCATGAATATTTCAAAGGGGATCTGTGATTGCCATGGGCAACTGGAAATATTCTGACTTTCAGACAGCTTGATAAATCTGCCCCAATGTGCCCAGACCCTCCACTGCTGTGCTACACGCCCCTTTAGCTGCACAGTATTAAAAAGTGTCAGTCAAAATGCAACTGTGGCGCACAAACATAATACATGTGCAAGCTCCAAAGACTTTTTTCATGAAGACATGGACAAAAAAAACTGGCACAGAAACAATAATGTATCTGGGCCAATGAGTCTAATAATAGCTTGCTCCCCTTCATTTTGGGAATTCATTCCCGAATAGTTTTTCTTTTATAAAACAAAGAAGGATAAGATTTACTCAATGTGCGTTACAATACATCTATAAATATTTTCTCCATTGTAAACAAATCATATTTTAGATAACAATACAGAGACATGTCTTACAGTTATGCATTTTTTTGCTGTGTTGGGCAGAAACCTATGAAGGTTGTTGCTAATGTCAGTGGCTCTTGGGGTTTTATAAAACTTGTGTTTATAAGATGTAACTGCACTGTCATTTATCATTCAAAAAAATAGTTTGTATGTGCTTCTTAATGCAGTCATATCCTACTCCTGCTTGTGTGACGTCCACTGAAACCAAGCTTATCTTCCATCTCCCTAAATACAGGATGTCTGGTCTTCTTCTCTTTCTGCACAATAAACTCCATAATAATTCCTTTATTTATATAGCACACACAGATTACCGATGTTTTTTTGTGAATAAAATTAGGCCATTTAAATGGCATACACCACCAGCAAAAGGCCTGTATGCAAATGAGTCTGAGGGGCTCCGGGCACTGTAGGTGTTGATGGAGCCTCAAGCCCTTTCGGCTCATTTGCATACAGTCTTTCATCCTGGTGGTGAATATCCTTTTAGGAGGAACTTTCATTACCACACACATGCAGTGATTAACATACTGTCACAGATGGGCCCATATCGCGGGTCACGGGCTCACCTCGGGCATCACCCGTGTGCCTTATCTGTTCCGGCTCCTGTCTCGTCTTCCTCCTCTGTGCGCATGCGTTCCCGACTCCTATGGCGCCCCCACGGCGGCTTCTCTAGATTTGAATGGCCAGCGCACCGTTAATTGGAGCTGGCCATTTTCTGAAAACGCATATAAGTCTGCCTCTTCCTGCACACCCTGCCGGATCTTAGTGCCTTGTGCCTAGAGAAAGCTTTGTCTGATGCCCTGCGCTATTATTGTGATTTCCCGTTGTGACTATGCTCCTCCGCTGCCTGCCTTGACCTGTTGCTACCTCCCCGACTCTGATACTGTGCTGCCCATCCTGACCTCCTGCCTGTCCCCGACTACGAGATTTCCTGCCGTTCCTGTACCTCGACCTTGGCTGCCACCGTGGACAGGCTTCGCGGCAGGCTCTGGTGAAGACCGGGTGCCACTTATACTACGGGCCAGGTGTTGGCTTGTGTCATCGTCGGCGGTGGTTCAGAGGATCCTCTACCTCCGATCCTGACACATACAATGCTTTAGGAGCTGTTACTTGGATTTAGGGGCACTAAAAGTTTTCTTTCTAGCTCCTACAGTTGCCGAGATATCAGTCCCAGAATCTGACCATTATAATTCTCTCCACTGGCAGAGAGAAGGCACTGGAGTGGCACTGGAGGGCGTGTTTACGCTAATATTCTCTAACACTGTCTAATCAGTGCAGACAGTGTCAAAGAAGCTGCTGTCACCAGGAAACAAGCATATTGTATAGCTGTAGCCCTTAGCCCATAAGCATGTGACATAGAGGTAGCCACTATGGAAGGAGTATATAATACAGCAGTAGCCACTTAGGCAACAAGTATGTTCTATAGCAGTAGCCACCAAGGCAGCAAGTATGTTAGCTACTGCTATAGAATATCCTTGCTGCTTAGATGGATACTGCTATATAACATGCTTGTTGACTAGGTGGCTACTGCTATATAACATACTCTTTGCCAATGGGCTACTGCTTTGTATCACGTTCATTGCCTAGAGACTACATCTGTACAATATCCTTGTTGTCTAGAGGCTATTGCTAGAGTACATGCTCACTGCCTAGGTGCTACTACTACATGACATGCTTGTTGCCTAAGGTTAATAAATGTGTGCCACAATGCTTGCCTTGAATAATTTGCTTCTTGCATAAGGATATCTATACTTTCCTAGATAGCTCCTCAGCCCCTCCTGACCAAGCTCTTCTTCAGCCTGTGCTCCCAGGTTCTTATCAGCTATTTCTGTTATGAGCGATGCTGACAGGGACCGGGAGCCTGCAGCAGCAAACAGTGTGATATATGAGCATAGCAAGATCACACTTTTACTGAGCAGCTTCTCTGACACTGTCTGCCAATGATTAAAGAAGATTAGCATAAAACACATACTTCATAGCTGCAGCAATTTCTCTCTGACAGCATGGAGAATTACTAGGACTGATATCTTAGTAACCATGGAGGCTAGAAGAGAAATTCAAAGTGCACTTGAATTTGTGTAGCAGCCCCAACACACGTGCAAGGTGGTGAAAAGTCATCTTTAAGTCCCACTTCAGGATTGTCCACTTTTAGCCAGGGTGTTAACCCTACTATCTTGAGCCCTGAACAACTGGGGTGGTTTATAGATATTGTGGCAGGTAATTGCTCTTTGGATTTCTCATAGCAGATGTGTTATACTGCTGAACAGCAGACAGCATGGTGTGTAGTGCTAAGAGGTAGCCAAAAATGCAATGTATTAGATGTTAGATTAAATGTATTAGATGTTTGGACAACTTTTGTTTGGCAGATGTTACGGACATTACATGTTGTATTTCAAAGTGTTTCAACTTTAGTATTCAAGAGAGATAAACTGTAGCTGACTGGCAGCATGACCTCTCCCCAATGAGAACATGTGAAGGTACACCCATAATGTACAGTGTATAGGAGGCAGGAGTTGCTATTGCTTATACTACACTGTGCATCTGTGGACAATTCTACACCGAAGCCCTGTCTAGTGTAGAATTGCACTATAACAACCCCCAGATGAAGATCCCTTTGAACCAAAAAGTGGTGCTGTGATCCCAGAGTTGGTATCTCAATGAGTGTGTTGTTACCAGAACCCCTCCAAGCTACAGCTACAGTGGCTGGATCTATGAGTAAGGCCCCTTTCACGTGCATGTTCTGCGGGTGCTTTTGATGCAAAGAACTTGCATTGCACTCTGGCCCTTTGTAGTCAATGGTTTTTTTCAGACTTGCATTCTTTTTCAAGCATACACGCACTTTAATTAAACGCACATTTAAATCTCAGCATGCTCTACTTTCACAAGTTACACGTCTATGCTCCATACAAGTCTATGGAGATGCATCAAAAACGCATTGCACTCTGAGACACAGGCGAGTGCAATCCGAGTGCAATGCGTTTTTCACTGATCAATTGCCATAGAAAAGATAGAGCTCAGTCCTGAGTTGAATTGAAGTCGCATTGAAATTGCGAAAAAAATGTGTGTGAAAAACTGACATTGAACAAACTCTGACTGAAAACTGATTGAACTCTAATGTCAGTTTTTCACTGACCAAACCATGATCGCTCTCTGATCAGACTCTGACGTGATCTGCAACACAAGTGTGAAAGGGGCCTGAGTTACTGGTTTATCATGATGGATTTTGATGGTAGATTTCCTTTAATGCAACCCTATTAGGACTGTAGATTACTACCTGCTTCTCATAATTTTTCATGTGGTTCTATTATAGTTTATGTAACTGTCAGAGAGACACATACATCTGGTGCAACAGACCCCAACTCACACCACCTATCATACATTTATGATCTTTATTTTATGGCAGAACTTAGATACAATGTATAGTCCTTTTATGATGCCATGCCATGCCCTGAGGCAATCACTGGATGAATGGAGTGCTAGCTATGAATTTTTGGTCCCAGTTATGCCCATTGCTGGGGATTCTAGACATTGGATCCTATTAATAAGGGTCAAACACTTGAAGAAACTTGAGGGTCTTGATAATAAAAAAAGGTGCCACTGCCAATCTTGATACTGACTACTATCTACCTGCCAGGGGTGGATTAAAGCTGCCATGAGCCCTGGTCTGTATGAATATTATAGCCCCAACAAGTACAGCTATCACTTCCTACATATGGTACTTCTCGGGGAATGGAGGATGTGCCCCTTCTGCCAGCTTTCAATCTTTGGTTTCAGGACCTTTGGAGGACCTTATGTACATGTGTATTTAGAACAGGAACAGATGTAAGAGGATTTCATGGGTGAAGCCCTTCTCTGTATAGAATTTGGTGGGTGTTTTGGGTGGCTATGGGTCCCCAAGCTACCACCGATGTGCCTATATTATAATCCACTACTGCTACCTACAATGCTGCAGAACATGAAGATGGAGATGTATACCAGGGCCTGCCATAACAACAAATACTTTGCCTACAGACTACACTGACTCCTCGCCCGTTCGCCCCATCCAATTGATGACACCCCAATATACACTAAAACAAGAGCCCAGCTGGGAGGGGAACATAGCAGTTATAAAGGGACAGGGCAGAGGAATGAATCTTTGGCTGAAGTAAATCCTATGTGGGTCTCTCTGTTGCCTGTCCACCTCCCGCACTATCCAGCGCCTGAATAGCCGATCCTCTCTTCTCACAACTCCTCTATGTAGACACAGCGCCCTCCATTCTGTACCGGGGGGCGCCGTACAAGACCGTGCTGCAGTAGACGCCTCAGCCATTACTAAGGACTATGAAGTGGCCAGGTTTAGTGTCTGTCACCGTCCAGCCCTATCACCCCGGGTACAGCGGAGGTACACGAGAAGCCTGTCCCCGCGCTGAGCATTTTCCTGCGTGTGAACTCCCCTCCCCCCTTTCCTGAGTTGTGAGGACCCTCCTCCCCTGTGGTGGCCATGTTCCCCCAGCAGTCAGTGAGGTTGTGTGCAGTATCTCTCTCTGCAATCCTTCCTTCCTTCTCCTCCTCTAGCACCCGCAGGACAGCAGCATGGCAGTGGCAGTGGGCAGACAGACTGTAAGTTGGCACTTATTTGCATGACATCTCTGGACATGTTGCATTGTGATTGTATTTCCTCGCCTCATGTGCCTGTATCAGTGACCAGTGCTGCTCCCAGGGCTCCTTTGTCCTCCTTCCATCCCGTCTAGTAGATTCCTCCTTCCCCTCCATCCTGTCATGGAAGCCGCTAGGATGAGCAGAGATGTTATGTTCCTATGAAGCGTGGGAGTGAGTTATGTAAGGGCTGCAGCGGCTGGCATACACCGTGATGTGCTGCTAGGTGCCCAGGATCACATCAGTAACATATCAGGAAGGCTCGTGTGGCATGAGGATTTACCAATGACATACACTGTGGTGTGGTTCTGTATGTGAGGAAAATGTGTGTGCACATTGCTGCATAGTGCTCAATACAACGACACTGAGCCCAAGAGCTAGCAATCTATAGAGCGCCTGCTACTGGAGCATGCACTGTGACAGAGACATCACCTGCCCCTTGTATTGTCTGTGTGCTGTGGAAAGTTCTTTTCTATTGTTATTGTTTATAAATACCTTATAACGTTATAAGACAACCTTCTGTATTCCGACTTGCTTTCACAAATCTGATGCTTATTTACTATGTTTAGTATTTTATAAAGTGAAGCAAAATATCTCTGAAAAATCCAAATCCACAAACATTCCTGGTCGTGTCTTGGTGAGGGGAATATTTTATGAATGTCCTATGTTTCTATTCTCCCCTTTCAAACGTGACAAAAGATGTTCATAGTTGTAGTAAAAGGGTGTGGTTCTTTCTCCTCTTCATTGGTCCAAGACTTTGGAGTTTGTTAGAGGTCTCAGTAAGATGATAAACCCAGGACACAAGGGGCTCTTGTGATTTGGCATGGGTTTACCCGCTTGCATGCTTCTAGTATTACAGCCAGAGGAGGTGTTAGAGGTTACAATACAAGATCTGAAGGCATCTCTTTGTTGGCTGCAATGGCCGGATGGAGAGGCCTCACCCCATCCCGCTCAGCTTCCCCCCCTCATCCAGCCTTTGGACAAACAGTTATCATTTCCTCCCCGAATACAGTCTGGCTATCTCTGCAGTGTGGGCAGAGCAAGTAAATGGGCGCCAGCCAACAGATTCTCTTTCATTTCTACAGTGTAAAGTTTCTGTCTCCCGACTAATGCAGAGTCAAAAAAGTTTTTTCAAGCTGTCACTCCAGTTCTTAAAGGAGCACTAACCTTCTGCAGCCTATACCGTAACAGCTGGTTATATAATTAATGTGAAAATATTTCTGGAATAAGGCTGAAAAAATCATAGGACCTGTTAGACAGTGAACCAGTGAAAGGTGCCACTGTAGGATATCTTTTGCTTAGTTGGCCAAATAGGGAAAATTCCCACATGGCAGATGTTGAAAAAAATTTTATTGTCCCATTCATCCTAAAGGGTTTTTCAGGAGGTTGAAAAACCCCTGTTTGCTTTTTTCATAAACAGGACCACACCAAATCATGGTTTGCAGTGTTTTTGGTAGAAAGCAGACACTTTTTTCATCCTCCAAATACCCCCTATAGAAATCCATTTAGTTGTAGAAATAAATGTGTGGCATGTAATATACCCTAGAAATGCGCCTTCAGTGATGTAAGAACTGTGCATAAAAGGGCAGATACATCTAAAATTCAATGTGTGACTCATTCATTGTTTCAGGCACTTAGCACCTCTCTAGATGCTTTTGTGACAAGAATAGTTGTGGCTGCAGGACTCCTAAAACATGGTTTCTAATTGAAGCGTGACAGTTTTCTGGTACAAATAAATGTAAGTCAGCCTTGAGCAGCCAGCAAAGTATGTAACATGTTTTAACTCTGTCACACAGATTGACCCATAGAGCACCCTTAGCAATGGCCCAGAGATCATGGACTGGGGCACACTGACTTCCTCAGGACTCAAATACATATACAGGGCAGGAGGCATTTGGGGGCCCCAGGTATACTATATCAGGCTTTGCATACTGTGTTTGGTAGGTTCTCTTAAGACCCCTGTTAAATTTGGCTGTAGATGAGGGAAGCATTGATGTTTACATTCACCTTGTTTCTGTTATACCGTACTCTTAGAAACCCTAATGCAGGTGTGAACTTATGGATTAGGTAGACTTAAATACCGTAGAACTTGCCACAGGTCCTTTGGTTTAGTGTCCTTAATCACCCATTAGTTTATTTCCCTCTGTTTCTTTTTTAAAAAATCGCCCTGTTTGAGATCTCTCCATGGGCTCTTTAATGACCCATTTTCCTGAGGATTTTCCAACTTTTTTTCGGCATTTTTTAAAAATTCTATTAGTAGTAATACGTAGTTGTAGTTTCTTTTATTATTTATGTAGTTCAAGCAGTTAGTTAGAACCATAACAAAACTTTGAGACACTTGTTGATGGGTGACTGCCATTCAGCTCCATTTTCTTGAATGGGAATGAGCTGCAGTACCACAGTCCATACATAATCCATGGACAGAAGCGACACAGTTTTCCTTTTGAATTAGTTTTGGACAATCCCATTAAACTTAAATTGTTAGCGCAGGAGCTGTGTAATGCTTATCTTGCGTCTCTGGGAGGCAGTTTCCCACACTAATAATGCACAGCTGTTATTGGTAGAGTTCAGTTTGAGAAATTGCTTGTCACTTTAATGTGGGAATGTACAGCACTCCATGTCATATGGGGTGATATCTCTACTAATTTGTTTCTAATACTGTACATTTCCCAGCTGCTACATACAAGCAGGGTTGTCGTGGCCACTTAGGGCTTCAAAGAGTGATGCAGTCTGGTCATGGAATCATGTAAAAAACTTCTTCCTTTCTTTGTCTGTTATTCTCTCTCCATCTTGTTATGAAGTTGGACAGGTATGTTTAGAGAATACATAGAAGCTACAGTATATGGAGAGAGGCAGGAGAACAGAGAGTAACAGCAGCTAGGTCTCGGTCATTGAGAAGGGAGTCAGCAGTTACTGCCTTTCCTGGGAACGTTTTTTGGCACCAGATGCACTATAAAATATTTTCTTGTTTCATTGTATTAAAATAACATACGATATGAAAAATGACCAAGGTGGAATGGAGGCTGGTCTACGTGTTTCAAGCGTTTGTCACGCTCTTAATCATGCCTAACATAGGTGTGACTAAACCTTTAACATATACCTTCTACCTCCCTCCGAACCTGAATTGTTAATTTGGAGCATGTGTACAGAGACAACATACTTGTTTTCCACAGATCCAAGTCTGGGAAATACCATTCTCTGCACATGCGCTATAAGAGGGCACAGAAATACTCTCCAAAACCGGCATTATAAGCGGGGCACAAAATATAAAATCGAAAATTACTTTAAATTATAAAAATAGAATTGAAGTTAGCTATTTTAGTTCATTAGTTTTTGGAATTCTGTAATGTTAGTTCATGTCTTAAATTCATTCCAGTTGGTAACCTAAAGATCCAATAGGCTTCGTGATACTCAATACTAGGCTCCCAACTGTTATGAATTTTGGACATGAACCAATGTTCCAATATTACAAGAAGTAATGAACTAAAATAGTCCTACAAAGTTCTGCATTGAACCACTGCAGTCCGAATGAGATGACCTGCACCTATTATATACGGAGACCGGTGAGCTGAATAGAACTTGTTGCATACAGATTGCTTTTCCTGCCTCTACAGAGCATCTTCAGGAGAACAAAACCAGGAGATATCGGATGTTATGTTTTTTAGTTTACATCATGCCTTACATTTTGGGAACAGTAAGGATACCCCCACATTGCTTGCACTGTAATCAACCAGAGTGACAAGTTGTGTATGAAAGATGGAAAATGATTTCAACTTATTAAGCAATTGTGCTGATAGCATGTAGTGTCAGAAAAGACTTTGATGCTAAGTAATACCATATATTCTCTGCTTTTGTAGTTAATCACCAAATGTATTTTAGTGACAGGAAGAGGGACACAGGGTTTGACAGGATGTCATTGCTGATGTCATCAGGCATGCCCGGAGCAATTTGTTCTTCCTTCCTCTGCAAATGATAGATCAAACAAGTGGGATGTGTGCTGTAATAGTTTTACCCATTTTTTTTTTTTAGGATTTTTTTAAGGATTTTGTTTTGTGTTTCCATGTGTTATTTTTTTATAACAATAGAGAATAGAAATGAGAACTATTATTTTGGAAGTTTTACCTTCCAACCTTTGATGCTTAGTAGCATCAAAATGTTGGTTTGCGTTTTTCATATTAAAGGGGTTGTCCAGGGATTTTAAAAAGTAATATATGGCTGAGGAGGCTTAAAAAATAATAAACTACTTATACTCACTTCATTTGGCAATTCCGTTGTCCTGCGACGACGCATGTCACTACCGAATGTAATTTTACATGCTGAGCCTTATTATACAGAGAACATTGTCACCACATTTCACAAATACAACTAGGGAGAGGTTCTCTCCCCCCCACTTCAACTTCTCCCCATGTCCCAGGCCTCTTCTAAGTATTCATGTCATGTGACTAGGTTGATATTGTCCAAGGTTCTGTTAAATATGCAACGTCTACCCCATTGTTAAGGAAACCATGACGTTTCGGACCCCTCAAGGGTATGCAAGATCACTTAGTTATCAATTTTAGACTCAACCAGAACACACAGGTTCTGAGAGGTGCAGGAAGTGATTTAAAGTTATCCACACAACTTCCGGATATGACACAACAATAAATCACAGCCCTGAATGTCTATAAGACCCCTTTCACCAGCCTCAGTGAAACTGAATCTTATCAAACCAGATAAGCTGCCACCAATTCTCCTTTAATATAAGCCTGGTCCTTAACGGGATTATATAGGGTGAGGAACCAACCCAGTTGCATGTATATGAGCGAGACACGGACGCTTTGGTTCGAGATAAAAGAGCAACACAGATTAGATTTTATATTTAATTGCCTTAAGGTACACTAGACAAAACAATATGTACAGTAGAGATGTATATAGTTAAACAAAGTACAAAATACAAAGGTAGCACTAAAAGTATCAGAAGTTCAGTAAGTTAGTTACCTTGTGTGTGGGCCTAATGGAACCTGATAGTCCACACCTTAAGATCTTCCTCTGCACTTGATGGTATAATGCGTTCCCAGACAAAGACAAGTGACCTCAGAGGTGTCTTGATTATATCAGGTGCAAACACACCTCTGTCCACCCCCAGGAAGGGTCATGGGTCCCTCCTACCTGGTATTAAATCCATAACTACCTACCTGGTATTAAAGTCATAGCTTTTCAAGGGAGAGTCGTAGGGTCAGGGTTCTGGTATCATCTGGTATCCATGCAGGCTGCTGCGATTTCATGTGATCAGAAACATACATGAGGTAGACATTACAGATGTAACAGGACCTTAGATGACATCACCCTGGCCACATGATATGAAATGCCCATTGATGTAACAGAACTTTCTCTCAATGTTCCAGCAGCATATCATAACACTGAAACCTGTCAATTAGGAACAGGGAGGCAGGGCAATGCAAGTAACCACTGAGGAGGAGGAGAGCCGGCCCCAGCTCTACAGACCCGGTGGTCATGTGGCCTGTTCTGTAGGGGTAAATCAGAGCTGCTGGGTCTAATTGGACCTAGTCCAGCTCTGATCCAACATCTTCCCCCACATGGGGTAATTTCCCCCTGTGAGTTGGAAAAAAAAAAAAGGTTAAAAACCTAAACGAAAAAATGTGGAAATGTTCCCCAAGGCTCCATTGACCTCATGGGGGACATGTAAAGTTATAAATATTTAAAAATGCGCATTATTATCCCCCAATCATTTTTTTTAAAAATCGTCCATTATAGATACTGCCACATTTGACCCAGAATATGCATATTATATATCAAAACAACCGTCACACACTAGGGTATTGAGTTACAATGGCCATATTAGATATTTGTTAAACTGCAAAAAATATACTATTCAAAGAAGAAGAATTTTTATCTAGTTTTTGTAACTTAACCCCTCCCCCCCCCCCCCCAACAACCAAAAAAGAAAAAAAGGTCCCTTTTAACTTTTTTTTTTTTTTTTTAACTATCCCTATGTGTAATAAAAAAAATGCTGAAAATATTTTTACGGTATTTCACAAAAAAGAAAGTTATGAAAATTCATTAAAAATGGTCCTGTCATTAAAGCCTTTCAAGGCCTGGTCACAAAGGGGTTAAGGGCAACCCCTTAGATCTAATGGATGTTTTCTTTTATTTCTTCCCAGACATTGGCCTAGATAACAAAGAGGGAGCTTATTATCCACATTTTATCTTTCCAGTGCACTTAACGAAATGGTAGTGGATTGTTAGCTGTAGGCAGCGAAGCAATTTTCTTTGTGATACAGAAGGCTTTGTATACAATACTGCATTTCAATTGCAGTAAATTCTGGGAGTCTATCTCACTTATTTTACTAGTATGTAACATCTACAGAGAGGTACAAGACAGTAATATATTCATTTCTCTTTATTACGCTCACATAATCTCCCTCTTATCTTGGAGTTTCTGCCCTGCTTTTTATGACAATTTATTTTACTTATAGAAGCCTAGCGTTGCTTTGTGTGCATAACGTGACGCTAGTGCACGAAGGGGTGGGTGGGGGATCGGTCCTCGGCCAGATCGCATATACATTTCCAGGAAAACACATGTTATCGGTAACCAGGCCCCAGTGTCTTGTATTGTTTAATTACATGTGCCCCACCCCCCAGCCTAATTGTTCTGGTTGCAAAATCCCCACTAATTAGTCTAATCAGGTTTCAAAGAAATGGAAATGAAAGGATTTAGTGAAGATACCATGGTAAGAACCTTTAGATGTATGAATGCAAATGAGGACTGGGAGCCCTAGATTTAACATTGAGTTGATTCCTCTTAAATAACCCTCTTTTAGATTTAGATTTTTCCCATGAATAATCATTTATGATCTTTTATGTAAATAGGTGTGCATATTCATCTGACCTTAGGAGTTCAGACTGTCTTAGCATAGCTCTGCCAGGTGTAACCTACTATACACGAACAACTGTAAATGCAAGCTTTTTATCATTTACAAGATATCTCATTTCCTGTACTGGCCATACACCTAAGGTATTAATGGCAAATCCTTCTGGGTTGTTGGGTGTTGAGATGTTTACTTGACCAGTAGTACACTTTGGATACATGCAGGATAAAGCCCTACAATTGCTGGATGTATCTCACTATAATTGAAGGGTCCCCCTCACCCCTGCCCCTAGCACATTCTTGATAAAGCACCTTGAGGTTTTTTGTGAGCTACCATCACTTCATATCAAACTATTACCATAGTCTTAGATTTCCTATACTTTTAGAGCTACAAACACTTGTCTGGTACTTGCAGTACTGTACCTCTTTCATATAAAGGTTAATTCCCAGTTGTGGACATTTATACAAACTGAATGAGCAAGTTTTCAGAACGATGAGCTTACTGGGCATAAACCACCTCAAGAAATGTCCAGAAGCAACTTCCTCCGCTATGGGGACAGTGAGATGGGCAGGTCCACCGTAGCTTTTGACTGCTATCTAATCCATTCTGTTCTGAATGACTACACCAACCAGCTGTCCAACTTGTACAATGGAAAGAGGACCCTCCACAATAGGTAAAGGTAGAGGCTACTCGCGGTAGTAGAGCAGCAGAGCTATTATGTATTGTAATACAGTTTTGTAATATGTATTCAGGTTTTGATTTGTAATGCTATGCCTGATATGTTGAGACTGTTCCAGAGTTTAGGTGATGCACAGAAGTTTTTGAGACTTTAAAATTTACCATCTCCCATCGTAGCATTTCCAACAGCAGTACTTTAGCCTAAACCATAATGTTTGAGTCTACTCTATTAAAGAGTTTGGCCTGGGTGAGATTGTGACTTTAGTCACTAAATATATTTATTGTATATTAATGCGTGACTTGTCTTGTATAGCGACGTAGTGTAGACACACATTGTTGAGGCATTGCGCGTATCTCCAGTTTGCATGAATGAAGAGTAGGTTTTCTGCAAGATTTCATGGTACTTGAGTAAGTTTTATTGTGCCTGTTTTCGATGCCAATTTTTTACATTAACCCTTTCCGGACGCTTTTCTTGTGGTCTGGAGCTGTAAGCTGCAGATGTGTGTAGGGATAAATATAACTGGTGGAAAGTGCAGGTTATTGATTTTAAAATCTCTGTTAGTAAATGACCTTCATGTTAATAGCAGGAGCTGCTCCCAATTATTCTGTTTAACCACTGCTAGGAAGAATAACACATCTACATTGCCATTATGTCTGACCGCATGACATGGTGTATCGCTGTTGGTGTTAAATGATTCAGCCACTGGACACCATTAGCTCATGAACCCCAGATGAATTCAGGGTGAACAACACATTCTTTATCTGTCTCTCTTTAGTGTTTTCTTTTTTTTTTGAAAATGCTCAGCTACAGAACCCTAACTTTCCGTGTTATAGAATAGAATATGACTTAATTGTCCCCATAGGGGGAATTAGAAGTGTTACAACATCTGCTTTATAACCCAAGTAAAAAACACCTAGCACAAACAATTATACACACATGTAATATAAATATAATTTAAAATTTTGTGCGTTGTACACAAACATTATATATGACCATATTTTCATCCTGCTCAACATCGTAGATTCACCAACAACCACAGTACAGCACAGTATGCGTACCCAGAAGTTCTAAAGGTCACAGTACAACAATTTATACTACCCTGGAAAACAAATTTGCATTCAGAGCAGATAATAATAGTGCTGGCAACTGCATAGCACGATTAAAATACTGGAGACCCCAGAGCATAAAATTGCAAACACTGGAGATCCACAGAGCAGACAGAAAATAAATAAATCCTCTCCTGTCATGACTCTTCCTCTGCAACCTTCACCACCCTGCAGCATCTTCTCTCCTCCATGTTCCACGCTGGTTGTACGCGGTGGCATGAGGACTAGGAGCACAACTGGAGCAGGAGAGGACCTGGGAACAGTACAAGTATTTGCTACTCCTGCGTACTCTCCTGCAGGGGCTTTGCTCTGTTTCCTGACCTTCACGCATATGACCTATGTCAGAAGTCAGGACACAGCAGAGCGACAGGAGAGGACCCAGGATTAGTGAAACGTCTCAGCTGTACTTGCTTCTACCTGGCCTCCGGCACTAATGAATGCTTCCATCAGATATGTTACATCCATTATGGAAGTGCTCATTGGACTGTCAGCAGGGTGCAGACCACAACTCATGGCTTGACAGGCTGCATGTGGCCTGTCAGTGCGGCTTGTGCACCCCTGATCACCCTTTTAAGATGAGTGTGTGCTGTGCTTATGAACATGCTCCGTAGTGAAGCTCCTCTGCTATAGATAAGAATAATAAGGCACTGGGAAGGAGTGCACACATTTACCCCCCATGTGGAATTGAATATACATAACCTTCTGCGTTCAAACAAGCTTGTACTAAATATGATGATTTGCGGTTGAGGAATGTAAACTAGTACTATATTCCAATTGCTTTTCTTTTAAGTATGTTGTGGTTAATCTGTTTTTCTTGATTTTATTCATAGACTGTATTTATTTCACAGTAAATTTCACCAGATGTTTATATATCAGAAATGCAAGCAACTACATGGTCAGTTTTCAGCTGTGAATCCATCATGCTTTGTGTTGTGTACATATGTGTGAAGGGAATAACCCCTCTGCTTGCTTCAGCTTATATCAACTTGGTGTAAACCTTTCTTCGTGTACCTATCCGGCCTTGTTCCTGGTTCTAGTGTTACAGTGGTCTTACGGTTCTCTGGCACATCACACTAAGATGGAGTGCAGTAGCTCTCGGAACAAATGATTTAATTGATTTCGAGCTGGCAGTTCTAGAGAACCAAAGACCACTGGATCCAGGGCCTAGTGAGTCATAAGTACATATTTTTTTTCTTGCATCTGATCTGCCCTAGTTAATAATAGTATTGCTTGTATGTACACCTAAAATCTTCACATAAATTAAAGTGAACCTTTCACCACAATTTTACTAATAAATATGACCGGTTCCTATAGCACTATACTACCTATCGTCCACACTGTATCTAGCTAAAAAATGCTTACTTACTATACCAAGAAAATTAACTTTTTAAGCTTCCTGGCACCCTGCCAGAAGGAGCAGCAAATCCAAAAGGTGTGTGTTATTCATGTTAGTCAGTTTGTGACTCAATCCACATCTGGTACCTTCGAAGGGAGGCTGGAATGAAGAAAATGCTGGAGACCTGGGCTGAGTCACACAGTGACTGGCATGATTAACACACACTTTTTGTGACTCGCTGCTTCTTCTACACTCAGGATGCCAGGAAGGCTTACAAAGTTCATTTTCTGGGGATAGAATCTATGCATATTTTTTTAGCTAAAACAGTGTTGGCAATAGTTGGTATAGTGCTATGGGCACCTGTCGTTTTAAAGTAAAACGGTTCCCTCTAAGGATTGTTGCTGGAAGGTAGTAGTATTAATAGAAGTATTTTTATCGACCGCAGCTATAACAGTGTTTCTGTGATTGATCAACAGTAGAACCTTGGAGATGTCTAGTGAAGGAAAACACTTTTTGATTGTAACATTTTATGTGTTTGTACCAGCTATGAGATAGTCCTAGAATACCATCTTATATACGCCTGCAGTAGCATCTTGCATAGTAGACATTCAGGCCTTCACTTTGAGCTTGATAAAATGCATGTGCTGGCCATGGTTTGCGTTGCTTAGAAACAGCTTGAACATATTTTGACTGCTGCCTGGCAAATGGTGATTGCAGAAAATAATTCTTAAGGGAATAAAGATGATTCAATAACTAATAATTCTGTTGGGATTTGGCCTTCCTTGGAGTTTCCGTTCAATAGTAATTTATACACCTATTTACTACATGTAAGCAAACATTAGTTTCTGGTTGTCCTCTATACAGACTCCTGTGTACTGGAAGGAAAGATGTAGAGTTGGCAGATCCCTTCTGTTTTCCCAACATATTCCTAATTCCAGTTGTTGCAGATTCCTGCCTATTGAAGCAGGGGATAGCTGGAAGTGACCTGCTGCCCACAATGAATGTGTATCCTGTGTCAGAATACAATGTGGGCTTAGAAAGGCTTTTTTCTTTGGTTGAGACAGTGTTGGTATTATTAGGTATTTATTTAAATTAAGGCCAGGCCATTCTGTCTTAAATCTAGATTTTTTTTTTACTCAATCAAAAAGGTAATTCTATATTGTGATTGCTATTTTCCTGCTTAACTGGTTGGTGGTGGTTTGTGGACAATAATCCTCCTGGGTTGCACCCTTTAAAATAGCATATTGGCCAAGACATACTGTCATTATATATCACATATTATGTAAATGGTGCTTGTAGCATATAACAGAATGGGTTGTCACAGTCTACATATCTTACCATTAGTTATTTATAAGACCTATGATTTGGTAACCGACATGGTTTGTGTGGGTGATGACTATAAGAGCATTTCATAAATTACTCTATTATATCATCTGTTTCTAGATTACATTTGTAGGCTGATCCAAGTTGGCAAAAATAGACTGTCTGGGTGGTTCAGAATTATAGCCTGCGGATAGATTGTTGAGGCTTCTAGGGAATCTTCACCTCAGTGTTAAATGTCAATGTCAGCAAAATATGTTTAGTGAAATAAGATGTCATTGTGTATGGAAGTGCATATTAGTTGTACTGAGTGATTTGAATGGGTCTCATGAAACATGGACACATAAATGGAATGTAAAAAGTTCCAGGTGACAATAGAGCTTGGTGGCCTTTCAGTTGATGGATGTAGTAGGGTTCTCTTTGCTAGTCCTATAGAGGTGGCTAGAATGCCAGTGATCACACACAACCACTTCCCAATGCAAACAGGGGCTCACTCAACCCCCCATTGTTGCAGCTGGTTATCAGATTACCTCTATTAGGCGGACTATTTGGTCCAGACCAGAGAATAGAAAATTGAATACAGTTGTGTGGAGAATACTTTCAAGCATACGTCCAACTGCCACATGAGCTTTACTCTGCAGGATGTTTTATTAGAATGTTTTTTGGCATCATTTTAGGAAAATGTTTGTGCTTTAGGTTAATCATCCCTTCAGATCTGTTTTTCGTTTAGGTGTGTACATGTTTGGTGTTATTTCAGGACATGCTATAATAGTTGGGCAGGATTTTTCTCTAGCTTTATATTTCTTGCTGATTGGAAGTAGAGCAGAGCTCACTCTACTGTAGCTTGGTGTGGTCTGGTATGAAGGCCTGTGTGTGTATGTAAAACCTTCACTTTAGTATGGAATCTGGAGTATTCTCCCACCCATTAAACATTGCATGCCTAAAGCTCATGCAGGCTGAATGCATTGCTGCATCATGGCATCAACTCACAGCTTTGTCTGCAGAAGAGATCATACACAACCATGTGTTTGGTATCCTTCCAGAGTGTAATTCCACTGTATTACTGTATTTAACTGTATGTTAATAAAACATTCTCTTTATTTACATATTATAGTATACACATACACACATTATTTTATTTCCCCATAATTGGCCTAACACTATTCCTAAACTACATTGTAGTGGAAAGTGTTTAAAGTTTTTAAAACTACCAGTTACTATACCAAAAAACAAACCAGACATGCTCCTGCACCAGAGAACTGCACTCCTCTTCATTCCGATCCTGGTGGTGGTTTATCATACTGGGAGAGTGAGATGGCGAGGGTGTGCATAATTAGCAGCCCAGAGTGCTGGACATCTTGTCCCCATGCTCTGGCCTGCTAATTATAAGTCTTTTTTTTTCCAGGCAATCCCAGCGTGTCAACATTAAAGAAGACGCCCACTGGGTTCGGAATGAAGAGGAGTGCAGATATCTGGTTTGTTTTTTAAGCTATGACTGATATGCTGAATGCAGGAGGAGCTGCAGAGAGACAGAGATGACCGTTAGCTGAAGTACTGGCACCCTCAGCATATTTTGGTGAATTCTAGAATGAAAAAACATGTAATTAAGAAAATTATCCTGATAACTTATAAGTCTCACATGTCATGTAATACATGTTATGATATAAAATTGACCTGAACATTCAGGTACCGATTGTCCCTGGTCATGAAACGGTTAATAAGGACTTATGTTTGACAGATGTGTTAAAGGTCTTTTCCATTAAAAAATGTTTTTCAATGACGCAGCAGAAAATGCTCCCCATACCTTCTGTCAGTAGTGGCACTGATCTGAGATGCCTATGAATATTAAACACAAATTATATAGATGCATATTTGAAGATCTATGAACATATATAGTGAGAGAGATATTTCCATATACCATTATTATATGCTTGTAATAAAGAAGATTTTATGAGGCTTTTAGACTATGAAAATCCACACTGCGGTTACAGGTTGTTTTGCTGCCTCCGATGCCAAGGGTTATGAGTTCAAATATTGTCTGAGAACATTATAAAATGACACTTCGATGCAAAGGCATCACATTGTCAGTGCTGATAGGAGACTGCCCCTGGGTTCAGAAGGTAAACTTACTGTCAACAAAGAGGAGGCAGAAAAACTCATGTAAGATGCCAGCATTTTACGAGAAAAGTGATTTATTTAGTTATTGCTATCATTTACAACCTTTATTCTTTAGCTGGACAAACCCTTTCCAGAAGGATTTATTGCAGCCTAAACACCCATGAACCTGCCATGTACCTCAAAAATACTATTCTGGGTGTCGTAGTTACAATGCTTTGTATTTTCTAAAACCAATGCATTTATAGGAGACTAGTTTGGTAAAACAACATGCAGTTGACCATGCCCCTTTTTTTTTTCTCTGTTGGTTTTGAGTATAATGAAACTATATGATTTAGGAGGCATATAGAGCCGTAAGGCACTGTGCAGCAATAAGTCTAGGTGCTTTGTTGCAGCTGCGTTATACCTCCATATATATGAGGCCTACGGGTAGCCTGTTATATTTATTAAGACCGTAGCAACTATACAGGCATGAACTGCTACCGGAGGTGTAGGCAGCAGCAAATTCCCCTCTAATTGAAAACACTTGTACATGTATGAAAGATATTCATGCAATAGCCCTTTCTACACATCCAATGCTTTTGGACAATGCAATAATCTGTAATGAATTAGTGTACAATGAAATTGGTTGGTGCATTGCTCATTTACACTACTGTTGGCTTCAAGGAGATTCTACATCCTAGAAACACATCTTTTAAGGTGCCTAGAAGATGCTGTGAGCCAACGGACTTTCACAGCTCAATCGTTTTGATCTTTTCAATATATACCTTGGCTAACAGTGGGGATATTTATGGTCCAATAATTGCTTTATTTGTAAGGCATATTAACAGGTGAAATGAGTAACCACAATCACATTATGTAAGTAGGAACCTGTATGTCGAGGGAACAGTGTGGATATTTAAAGGGGCCTTATGGTGTGTTAACATGTTTAGGCTTCCTGGTGCAGTTTTAAAAGACAAAATTAGATGTGGATCATAAAAGAGGAAAGGCCTTCAAAGGGATTTCTGGGAAACATTTCCATAAACTGCTCCACAACTTGCCATGGTTTGTGTATGGATTGCGACTTTAATGTGTAGAAATAAATGGAGCTATATTGCAACTACACTATACTTGTTTCTGGATGACGTCCTTCCACCATGATGTGCATTACTCCTGCAAATACTTTTCTGACTGGAGGTCCGTTAGCCCAAACCTGTCTGAGACCACGTTCATACGCAGCATTTGTAGGCAGATTAACAAAATTCACTTTTGTTGGACCGTGCACGTTCTTCATGGCTAAAACTGCTTGCACAGGTATTTAAGTGTCTATGCTGGGATTGTGTCACACACAACCCTTTTGTGGTACAGCTGTGCAGGCCTCCATGCGATACAAATTAGGAGACCATGCCGTCGGACGGTCGAACTGATTCGGACCAAGCGCTGTATTTAACTTTTAAATTGTGTTGCATGCCCAAAAAAAGGTGCACCAGAAAATAATTGGTAAACTCTGTTGGACCAGTGCAGGGAAGCAGCACATTCATGATTTCTGGCGCAGGATCTCAGGGATTTGGCGTGTGCAACATTCTAGATGGACAATACACTTTTAGTGGTCTCTAGTGACTTTGTAAGTGAATGTGCCCCAGTGTGTTAACATTGCATTTACAGTTACCAAAGGACAGAAAAAACATGCAGTACACCAAGTTATGGCCTCTTGGGGTGCTGTCACACAATAGCATTTTAATTCTACTTTAAATCTAAATCAAAAAGCACCCTCAGCTTGTAATGGAGAGGAGAGTGTTAAGCGCTCTACCCAACTGTGTGCCACGCTTGGGAGATCGATCTGGACATGTGAATGAGGCTATCGACAATGTTTTATCAGTCAAAGGCTTTGTTGAACAATCAGTATACATAGAAACAAGGTGATGTCCATACTATGATGTGGCATTAGTGAGATGTACAATGAGCAAGATAAGATCAAATATATCACCACAAACCTCCATAAGCATAGCAGCATATGCATACAAGGTAATGTCTTATATAAACAAGGTATCTTGAGCTATACTATTATGTATAGATAAACAACCCCTGAACATGGAAAAGGCCACGGAAGGGGGTGGGGGTAGGGTGAAGGTGGAAGCAGTTGAAAATAGAAAATTTCATGGGAGGGCAATCAGACTCATGCATCTGGTTTCTACGAGGAGGTAAGTTCAAGACTGGATCTGGGGGACGCTGTGGATGTTGTATATCTGGACTTTTCCAAGGCATTTGACACCGTGCCACATAAAAGGTTGGTATATAAAATGAGAAAGTAATTGGCTTAGTGATAGAAAACAGAGGGTAGTCATTAATGGCACATTCTCAGATTGGGTTGATGTTACCAGTGGAGTGCCACAGGGGTCAGTATTGGGGCCACTTCTTTTTAATATTTTTATTAATGACCTTGTAGTGGGTTTACACAGTCAAGTTTCAATATTTGCAGATGATACTAAGCTGTGTAAAGTAATAAATACTGAGGTCGATAGTTTAGCATTACAGAGGGATTTGTGGAAGCTTGAGGGGTGGGCAGAGAAATGGTTGATGAGGTTTAATGTAGATAAATGTAAAGTTATGCACTTGGGCCATGGAAACAAAAAGTATAATTATGTTCTAAACGGTCAATTACTTAGTAAAACTGAAGCTGAAAAGGACTTGGGCGTATTGGTGGATGGTAAACTTAATTTTAGTGACCAGAGCCAGGCGGCTGCTGCTAAAGCAAATAAAATAATGGGATGTATCAAGAGAGGAATAGATTCTCATGATAAAGACATAGTTTTGCCCTTATACAAATCCCTGGTCAGACCACACATGGAATATTGTGTACAGTTTTGGGCACCAGTGTATAAAAAGGATATATTAGAGCTGGAACGGGTGCAGAGGAGAGCAACCAGGATTATTAGGGGAATGGGGGGACTAGAATACAATGACAGATTACAAAATTTGGGATTATTCAGTTTAGAAAAAAGACGACTGAGGGGAGACCTCATTACAATGTACAAATACCTGAACGGACAGTACAAGGATCTCTCCAAAGATCTTTTTATACCTAGGCCTGTGACCAGGACAAGGGGGCATCCTCTACGCCTAGAGGAGAGGCGATTCTACCATCACCATAGACAAAGGTTCTTTACTGTAAGAACAGTGAGACTATGGAACTCTCTGCCGCAGGAGGTTGTTATGGCCGACTCTATGTACATGTTCAAGAGAGGCCTGGATGACTTTCTGGAGAGAAAAAATATCACGGGTTATGGGGATAAAACATTTATTTAATTCTTGAAGGTTGGACTTGATGGACTTGTGTCTCCTTCCAGCCTTATATACTATGATACTATGATCTGACAGCCTGGAACGCCGAAGAGTGCTGACAGGGGTTTTAAGAAGTCAAAGCTTGTATAACAGGGCAATATACTGCAGTGAGAAGCAGAAAAAAATAACAGGTGGGGAGATTAAGGAGCAACAGAGGGATGGGAGAGGGGGATATAAAACGAAAGACAAGATACTGGTGGATGGAAGAGTCTAGGAACTCATCTGGTGCACACTTCGGTAAAGAGAAGAAAGGGCATTTATGTTGCATATTCAAACTCGGGAGATGGTTGGAAAAATATCCAAGGTTTCCAGCATTCTTGTTAGAAGTCACACGTGCTGGGAAGCTCAGCTGTTCTCCTCCGTTCTCTGGATACGGGAGAACTCCGCAAACCACTCGCCAATTGAGGGGCTTCTACTATCTTCCACCTTCTTAGGATCGCGGTCCTCGGCGCCACCATGAGGTGGCTAATCAGGGAGTTTGCTGGTTTTCTAAATGGAAAAGAGAACAAGCAAAGTAGGGCTATCGCGGGATGAGTATCCAATTTGACATCCAATAATTTTTGTGTGAGGGCAAAGATTGTATCCCAGAAACCTTTTCAACAATGTTTTAACCAATACAGAGCTTTACTTGTCGTACAATTTATAATAATGTTTTTCTTTTTTGGTTCCTGTTTAATAAAAAGTTGTTTTTTAAGCCATCCCGCCCACCCAAGGGTGCAGGAGGAGCCATGTGAGCAGGAGGAATGATGGAATCCATTGAAATTCTTACACCAAAATATGAAATTAGTCCGCTGCTCCTGTGAATTTTAAAATGAACCCCCAAAGGATTGTAATGTGAGTCAGCCGGTTGTTCCTGAGCTGAGTTGGGCTGCAACATCTCCTTCCTCTTCCTGCACACCTTCTGCTAAGCTGCATTATAGAAAGGGGTGTGCATATGTGCAGGGAGCGTGTTTAGCATAGGACACGGGAGGAAGGGAAGTTACAGGGGGGTGGAACACCCAGCTGACTCAATTCACAGAATTACAATTCAGACATTTTATAATTCACAGGAGCTGCTGACTCATTTTAAATTTATCATCACGCAGAGCAGCTTACTACGGTAAATGAGCTAGGACTTTCAGTGTGGGGGATAGATGTGTCTGAGAGGTTTCCTTTATGCTCAACGCATTTTACTGAACTTCTATGTCCGATAAGGAAGCTGTAGAATAAATTGTTTGTATAAACATCAGTTGTGTTATTTTATCATTATGATCAGATCAGAAGATAACCTTGGGATGTATCAATATATTTTATTCCAGTAATTGCTATCCAATATCCCAAGCTCACTCTCCCAATGCTTTTGTGTTCTAAAACCAGTAGGGTCCCGAAAGTGATCCAGGTTTGTAGACTGTATGCTGCCAATCACTGGCTTTTGTTCATTAATGAAACAAACAAAATATTACCTATAGGTAGAAACCATATTGCTGTGTATTGGGCGTTGCTATGATTATAGTGAGTAATGAATAAATGATACAGAAGGGTTTCTCCTCAGTGAATGAGATCCATGAGTTCTGCTCTGAGGTAATGACAGCAGTCCAGCATTTTTGCGGCCAGGAGTTTTTGGCATACATATCTGTTTATGACCAATACATTCTGCAGAATAATACCCAATAAACACTGGAGTCAGGACAGAGCGCTATTAAACAGATTAACTGCTAAGATTTGTTTCTATGGAGCAAAAATACCCATGGTTTTGGAGCGCTCCTGTCAATATCATATATTAGAAAAGAATATTTTCCCTCCAGAGGAACAGTACAAGAGTCCTTTAAATCCCTTTTAATAGAATGCGATTGCTCTGGCACCTGACGTTTCTGGCAAACAGCTGATTTAGCAAGGGCGCCTCCAAAGATAGTAAGGGAGCAAGTGAGAGATGTACATGGAACATTGGGGAGATGTATGAATGTGTCCCACATTAAACCAGTGCAGAGTAGAACTAGACAGTACTCTGCTGCACCAGCTTTATCAATGTGTCTTTAGTTGGACGATAAAGTTGGACGTTGAGGTGTACTTTGCACCATCTATTAGATGATCTGGTTCAATGTACCACATTTATTAATTTTTTGGAACACTGACTTTTTCCACATCAGGCCACGCCCCATTTTGCCACAGCCATAAACCTTTTTCATTCAAGTCGAAGAAAGTGCCTAAAAATAATCTTGAACCGTTAAAGGAAATCTACCATTTGCGTGGTAGTAATTTACGCTAAATAGACATACCGGTCGTTGTCTTCTCCCTGATGCCAAGACGTACCTTCATTAGTCTTGTCGGGCTGGAAATCCTGTATTAAAAAATGAAAATTGAAAATTAGTCTATCGAGGCTAATAATTATATGCACCTCCAGCAGCGATAGTCACATCATCCTACTTGCTGGAGACATCACGCAGAATGTGTGCATAATTATTAGCTGATAGCGCAAAGCAACCTGTGTGATGTACACAGAGCGCCTGAGGCTAATAATTATGCTAATAATAAATACTGTTATTACAGTACATCACACAGGTTACCCGGCTCTCTTGGCTAATAATTATGCACACCTTCTGCATGACGTCTCTAGCAGAGGGGAAAGGAGGTAATTACCACGAAAGTGGTAGATTCCCTTTAACTCTTTAAAACTCACTGACAGGTATATCTGTCGTAAGACCCAAGGCAGTATGGTTTACTGGAGATTTGCTACAATGTGCCTGTAGCACATTGTAATGAATCTTATGTAAAAACGCTGTATACAGCAATACAGTAGTATTGCAATATATTGTAGGAACTATGAGAACGTTTAGGGTTAAAGTGCCCCAGAGGGTCTAAAAAAAATTGCAATAAAATTAAATAAATTCTTATCAAGGTTGTTCTGAGATTTGATGACCTGTTACATAGAGCCTGTAGTTTAATAAATGCTTTTCTAAGCATTGCATGATATACTGGCTTTCAGGGTTAATATCTGTTGGCTCTTTTCTTGCCCATATCACATGTTAAACATATGCTCATACAAAGCGTTAGACCCGGACATGCTGAACTAATGTTCAATAAATCCAGCCATTGGCAAAGTGACCTGAATTCCCTGCTGTTCAGGGCTTACTGGGCCTGATGGTCTGAAAGGTGCAGTGGAAAGAAACCTCACTTAAAGGGGCTGTCGGTTTTAAAATGTGGCTTAGTGGGTTCACGTAGTGCTCTAGAGCAAGAGAAGCTTATAGTAACACTTATATCTATGGCTAATAGAAGGCAGACAGAAATGGGGCTGCCGTCGATTATGCCTGTAGGGCTATGTGCAAGTCCTCGGAGTTGTTATCAGACTATTCTGACCCATATGAGTGGTGGATGGTGGTTTTGGAGCGATGGAAATTGGGTGAAGCTTCCACTGGCTTATGTTAGTATATGGGGAACATAAAACGTATACAGTTTAGTCAGGTAATTACCAAAATAGCACAAAAATTACTGTTTCAACACTGTATTTCTGGATAATGATGAATCTCTTGGATTGGAGAAGGACATAATTCTTTCTGTTGTAAGAATATTCTTGAGCTCTACTTAAAACAGAAGGCTGTAAAAATATACATCTTTATAGGCATTTAGTGGGATAAGGCTTCTTATTTAGCATGTCTGTTTCCAAAGGGTTGAGGCCAAAGGGATGCTCTTTTGATATTAGAGAGTAGAAGTCAATGGACATGTTTAGTGTGTATGTGTATATATATATATATATATATATATATATATATATATATATATATATATATATTGGTGCCTTCCTGGCCTACATGCTGAATGTGTCCAAAAAAAAGTTGCAAACCCAGGCAATATGTGTGCATTTTGCAGGCCTAATATAGGAGAATGTGCTCCATTGTTTGCTGCCAGTTTGACATCCGCAGTGTGACACTGCTGATGTCAATAGACGGAATAAGACAGACAGGAATTGGACCTGATAATATGTGTATTTAGATATTTTTGGCACAGACAATTGGTGTGCCAAAGCACAGTAACGGGACCTTGTGTTAGCTGCAAAAAAGGCTAGCATGCAGCCCCATTATGGGTTTCTGTGCATGATGCCTAATTCCTGGAATATTTGATCTCACTGGACTATTACCTTGCCTCGTGGAGTGTTTCAGATTAGTATTCAGGATCTTCATATACCATACACCATCCCTGCATTACTTTACAAGGTATGCACAGATGCTCGTATGGATGGATGTTTGGCACATGCCTTCACATTACTCTGTTGCTGAAGCTGTTGTGGACATGTAGTTTAGGCACATGGGTGAATGGGAGCAGTTCTCGCCAGGCCTGGAATGCAGAGCAGCTATCCGAAGAATACACAATTGTGCAGAAGAGGCAGCTATGATATTTGGAGATGAGTACTAGCAGAGGCTTGGCCCAGCACTTGGGGTTGACATATGTTTTTAGTTTGAATCCGCATCTCAGAATTCTTTTTTTTCCTTTAACTTCCTTGTTGTTTTGGAGGAAGTTTATGAGACGCCGAAGAATGCACAGATGTTCCTTGTCATTTGTGTGCAGTGTGCCTTTAGTGGACAACTGTCTTGAATTCCCCCTGTGAGTGAGATAGAGATGTTCTCACAAACTATCTACAAGGACGGGACAGGAAATGTCCAAATTAGCTTTTGGTGTATAGTAAGAATGGTCTCTCTGTCATAAGCAAAACCCAATCTTATTGTTTATTATCTTATTGTCTTATTGTACTGTATTGACAGTTTTCTGTCTGTGTAGTGGAATCAAGGATCAATCAGATCTGTGAGGTCAGTGTGAACAGTGCTTTGTTTCCCTGTATTTAGGTTCCACGGGTGTTTTTTTTTAAGTGTTTCAAAACTGTTTCCATAAGGTCTTGACTGATCATGAATATTAGAGATTAGTTCTCTTTCTGTCTCCTTTTCACGCACTACTCAAGCAGAACTAATTCTATAATATGGTCTCCTACACCCACGGGTTATGAAATCAATGAGCATCTTCTTTTTTTTTTTTATCTTCGTCAGTGAAAATTGACATGCCCTATATTCCGAACAGAGTCTGTCTGGAATATGGGGCGTGTTGTCAAAAAGACTGACCACAGATTTGGAACTGGTATTTGAGCATGGTTTTCCAATGGAATACAAAAGTAGATCTGCTAAAAGAAAGTGTAGATCTGTGGAAATGGACATCTAAGTCTATGTAGGCACTGGCTTACAGAAGTATCACAATGATCTATCCTTATTGTATATCTCACAGGCAGCCATGATCCCAGGCTGTGGAATTGGTAGTGTCTGAGTCATAACTTTGTATGCAAGTGCTTATCTTGTGGCTAACCACACAGCACGCAGGAAGGGGAAGAGTAGTGCCATCTAATTTGGGGAAAGAGGAAGGCTTTACATAGTGGCCACATATTGGATTTCTGTGGGCAGGAAAGAATTTCATTATCACAATAAATATCACAGAATAAGCACATCAGAGCCAAATGTGAAAGCTTTCTCGTCCAATCCATGAAAAACAAAAAGGTTTTTAACATAGAAATGCAAGTATCTTATCGCTTTTTACTGCGGTCGGTTTTCATATCTTTATTCCCATGGAAATAAAAATGCCCCCAGTAAAGATTCCCTGTAAAACCAAGTTTTAATACAACTGAGGAATTACATATTAAAGAGTGTTAAGTAAAGCAGACCTGTAAAGAGTCGTGCCCAGTCCTCATGTGAGTATATTTGTCAGTAGAACATGGTGCTGGTACCACAAAAATAGGTCTCTTAAACTTTTTCAACCATATTTTGTAATTTAGGGAAAATCATTGCAGTTTGCACAAACAATAATGCTACAAAATGGGGTGTCTGGCTGTGTCCCTGGCTGTCCTAATCTGACACTGTCAGGGGGAGATTCATCAGAGGTGCCTGAAAGCAGAACTGTCCCAGTTGCCCATGGCAAGCAATCGGAGTTCGGCTTTCATTTGCCAAAAATTGTTTTAAAAAAATTATCTTAGCTCTTATTGGTTGCCATGGGCAACTAGAACTGTTCTGCTCTTTTCATAAATCTCCCCCATCAAAATATTTACCTGTTCCATTAATCCCAGCATACATTTCTTATTTCCTGCAGTGTTTGTGCATACAGTATGCTGAGGCTACAGTTCCATTGATGTGTTGCACAGAAGGCTATGTGTAGTCAGCTACTCCCACTCCAAAAAATGAACTTCAGCACCACCAGTGAGTCCCACATCACACACAATACTAGTGATGTGAAGTCCAGCTCTTCATAGTGAGCTGGATCATTAGGCTCCGCTCATTATAAAGAGCCAGCTCTTCTAGCTCCTGAACGGCTCCCTATGTAATTACATAGGGAATCGTTATTGGGCAGCCAGTCACCCATTCCCACTCCACTTTTAACCTGACATTTTCGGGTTAAAAGGGGGGATGTGGGTGTGGCATATGGGTGGTGTTAGTTGAATCGGGAGGAGCGAAGTGATCCGTCGGGTCTCAGGTCAGAGCCGACTCCTCCCGTTTGCCTGAAAGAGTTGGCTCTATGTGCCAACTCGTTTGCGAATGACCGAACACTACTTCTTACCTGTGTGGTTTCCCAGGTAGTTCAGCTGCTTCTATCAGCCCAGTATCCTTCTATTTCCCCCATAAACTTTCTTAGCTAAAGACCCAGTTAGGTGAGCAGAAACAAAGAAGCATATTCACTATAGGGAATCCTCTATTTAAATTGAATTCTCCCTACATTTTTTAGCATGTAACCCTGTCATATTGTGTAAATTGTTACATGCCACAATGTAGCTATTATATTGTGTTCCACCATCTAGTCTATTGTGAATACAGGCTGCTAGGTTTGATCTTGCACACACGTTTCTAATGCATCTGCACATCTGCTGTGGGCTTGTGGTTTTTGGCATACCAGACATTTTCTTTATAGTATGCAGAAGCTATGTAATGTGCTGGTCAGCAGAAACTGTTAGCTAAGTAATGACTCGCTTTACTTTACGCCTTCCAGAAACGTTACACTTTGTGTTTTCTGTTATGGAATGCTGTAGTGTGAACATAAGTTTTTTTTGTTTGATGTTTTATTTTATTTGAGTGCAGATAGCAATAGTTGTAATCTTGATAAGCATCCTGCACAGTTTTCTTATCATGTAATATGACTTGTGAGCCATAAATTGAGATTAATGACCTAGGCAAGATCTAAGCCAAATATTTTGTAACCTGGCATCGCTAGTTAATGGTATCGGTAGTCTTTGATTTTATGGCACAGTACAAGACTACTGCTGAGAAATTGTTTTTTAAAGATAAATTTTGGTATTAAAATTTAAAATCTTTTATGTAAACTCATCATTTACAGACAAGGGTTTCTTTCTAATACTTTGTGTATCTCCAATATCAAACCTCAATGGAAGTTTCCTATTTGAAACAACAAGAAAAAGCTCACTTTAACTGGGTAGCCATTTTTTTTTCTTCTTTCTCAGTGTACAGTTTTCTCCTTTCTCAAAAATACCATTGACAAATAGATTTGTCTTCAGCCTAAAAATGTATTACATGATGAGTATAACCCATATGGAACTCCAATGTCATTGACGTGGTCCATTGTTTGTTATGGTGGTATAATTTTGCCAGACAAAAAAGGTTGTATGCAGAACTTATTGTCAGTGGTTTTTAACAGAATATTCGATGGAGATGCCATACCTTATAGACATCCTGATCAAAATCATAAAGCCAGAGCCACAATTTTAATGTAACTGCTCTGTTCCTGGCAGCATTACACATAGTACATTACAGTACAGTAATAATACATAAAGGATAAGAAATCATGGTAAATTATGATTGAAGCTTTTCTGAAAAATGTGATAATTAATATAATTCTCATATCTAGATTGGCCATGGAGTAGATGAACATTTATAGATACATTAAGAAATCCATTTCTTTCTATAGTGAAAAGGGCCTGGTTAACACTACAGCCTTGGGGTCCTGGGTTCAAGTCCTATCCAAGTCAACATCTGCAAAGAGTTTGTATGTTCTCTCCGTGTATGTTTCCTCTGGGTCCTCCGTTTCCTCCTACACTCCAAAACATACTGGTAGGTTTATTAGGTTGTGAGCCCCATTGGGGACAGGGACCGATTCGGCAAGCCCGGTGCAGCGCTGCATAATCTGTGTGCGCTATATAAAATAAAAAGAATTAAAAGAAAATTATATCTCTGCTTCCCAGATTCTCTAGATAGAGATGTGCGCTGACTATTTAGCATATAGTCTAATGTAGTCAATGCGTTGGCTTCAGATGTGGGCTTTGACTTGAATAATGGTCAAGTGTTTCCTTAATCTGTGTTTATAAAAGGATAATAGAACAAAACCATGAGGGACTTGTACATTTCCTTTATTGTCGTTTCTAGTGTGTGAAGCGTGGCATAGAGTACAAATCGGTATCATCTAGAAAAAATTTTTTTTTTTTTCTTTTTGTAATTCCACCACCTGTACTGTAAAAAAGAGGCCACATGTAGTCCTGTGAAAACCCTATCACAGGTCATAATGACTGTACTGGAAGAAATTGTACAGCAATACTGGTCCTGTATACCTAGGATTAGGGAAGGGTGGAAGATTTGTATGGTGTTGCAATGATTTGGCGATGGAATCCAATCTCCAGAAAGTGATTTGATTTGTAGTAGCTATGTAGCCATCTCCTTTTAGATCAGGAGCACAGGTTGAATAAGCAATACTTTGGACTTGGCATTCACTTATTTGGATCAACGTATCCAGCATCCTGCCAGGAAATTCTAGTTTATCTGGCTTGCCAGGAATCATTTTGCAGTAATAGCTTTAGTGTGTGGATGTGTACGCCTTTTAATTACTTTGAATTATATGGGTGACCAATGTTCCTTGCACAATAGCTGAAAATATCACACAAGTTGAAATATTTATAGCAAAAAATTGGCATAAAAGAGCTGTTTCCTTGTTGGATCCACTGACCGTGGAAAAATACTGGGATTTCTATTTCAGAATTGTGCATAATGCGTAAATTGGCATATAAATAATATTATAGAGGATTGCCTGACTGTATCCTACAAAATAATAAAAGATGATTTTTTCATTTTTACGTGTATAGAGCTGTGTGAGGGCTTATCTTGTGCGTAACAAATTTTACTTTCCCATGATGTTATTTATTTATTCCATGCAGTGTACTGAGAAGCAGGAAAAAATTCCAAATGTGGAAAAAAATTTTAAAAACGCATGTGCGTCACGTTCTTGTTGGCTCAGTTTTTACGACTTTCACTCTGTGCTCCAAATAACACCTCTGCTTTATTCTTTGGTCCGGTACGATCTCGTTGATACCAAATTTATACAGGTTTTAATGCCTTTTAATACATTTTCAAAAATTAAGTGAATGTTTACAAAAAAGAAAAAAAAATCGCCATTTTCTGACATTAATAACTTTTTCATACTTCGATGCACGGAACTGTGTGATGTGTCATTTTTTGCGAAATGAGCCGATGTTTTCTTTACTACCATTTTTTATGTCATGTAAAAAGGTGTAAAAGTCTTGTTTTGGACATTTGGGCGCCATTTCCCGTTTTGGAGGTCACCGCCAGCAATAACTGTTTTTATATTTTGATAGATCGGGCATTTTGGGACTCGGCAATACCTTATGTGTTAGTGATTCTTACTGTTTATGATGTTTTATATCAGTTCTAGGGAAAGGGTGGTGATTTGACCCTACATTAACCCAAGATCGTCAGATTGTTCCTTCCATATACTGCAATACTTCTGTATTGCAGTATATTGTATTTTTGCATATGGTTCATTACGAAGACCTGACGAAGACCCGAGGCTGTCATGGCAACTGATGGCCACCCCCTGATGACGTTCGGGGGAGCAACGATCTGAAGAAAGATGGCGGCGTCCATGGCCGCCACGTCTCAAGTGCCGCCGGCGACTTTGCAGAGAAGAGCTTAACACCCGCAATCAGTGCAAGCACCAACTGCAGGTGATTGCGATGGGTCTTTGCTGCAATATGCAGCAAAGCCCATCTCTGTATGAAGAGGGCTCAGCCCATGAGCCCTCTTCATACACTCTTCATAGCTCTGCGGCGAGCATGTCTGTAGCCACCATGAACATGAGTTCATTCTCTTAGTTATGCTTAGTTGTCAAATGAGACAGGATACCTTCACCCTGTTCCTGGGGAATTTTTGATGAACACGGCAGATAAGCTTTCCAACATCTTAGTGGAACAAAGGCAAAAATATGTGACTGCACCATAGTTATGCAATGATTTTCTGTTTTTCTAACTGGGTGACCTGGTATTACGTAGAGGCAGGAGTACAGAGCCTTTCATTTTGAGAATGTTAATGCAGATATTAAAGAAAAGTTTGGTAAAGATGGCAATATCTGATTTTAACTTAAAGGACATCTACTTTAGGTGGGTCAATTGCAGTTTTTTTTTTTTTCTCCCTTGCGGTGGTCTGAAATACCAGGACTATAAATAACTTTATAAAAATATTTTTATGCCTGAGGCGGTCAGAAACAGTTGCGCAAAACGGGCAGATCGTCTCTTGATGACGTCTGCAGGGTTTGTTGATATGCTGGGTGATGGGCAGTTTTAGAAGTTTGAAAATGACACAAGGAGGAGCAGTTTCCTGAGGGTGGTGGAATCACTACTTTAAATTTTACAATGCCAGTTTGGCGGTGTATGTACTATGCTCTATAGGGACTGGGGGGTGCTGAAAATGGGTCTTCCGGTAACAGGAAGCTGATATATGAGCTATGCTGTTTTACATAACTCCGATTAACTTTTATGTAAACGCTATTACAGACTGTGAGCAGTGATGTAGAGCCATGGGTAGTGCTGCTTTATTTTAGATAAGGGTCCCAATGTTGGTGTACCGTCCAATAGACATTTATGGCCTATGCTTGTTGATATGGGATGAGAGGAACAGCACAATGCAAAAAAGATACCCTGAGATTCTTATACAATTGTAAAATGCAGGTATTTTTCCAAGTGGCAAATCAGGGGCTATAATGTTTCCGATTTTTGTTGCTTTACAAAAAGATGTAGATTTACAGGCAAACACATGGAGCTCATAGCACTCTTAAAATACCTGTAAATGAAAATAATACACCTATGCCTATTAGCCTGTGGACCATAGTGATAAACACCTTTAAGCTGAATAACACTAGCCCGCTTTGTGTCATGAGTTTCTATGTTCATATCTCCTTATATCTCAGTATTTATGTTTTATTTTTCAGTCGCCCAATGATGACCTGAGAAATCTGGCCCTCTCCGGACATGTGGGGTTTGACAGTCTTCCTGACCAACTGGTGAATAAGTCCACCTCCCAGGGATTCTGCTTTAACATACTATGTGTTGGTGAGTGAACTCATATCAACCATGCTACTGTTACAAAAAAAACTGAACAATATTTTTGTCTTTATCTAGGTCTTCAGGTTGGTCTTTTCGTTAAGTTTTTGTATCTATTTTACCAACGTTTTAGTATGAGTAAAAAAAAAACAAATGTAGCAATCATTACCTCCCATTCTGCTACTGCACACGTCTTCTTTTGGTCTCCTCTATTTTGTCCAAGTAAAATTGCTGTTTGACTGCAATAGTGATTTTTCATGTGTGAGAGGACAGATGGTATACTGACAAACTTTAAATAACCTTTTGCCTGTGACCTATTCTGCATTGCATTATATCTGAGTGATAGATGCATAAACACAGATGCAATCCTTTCTATTCTGCCTTCCATGCTGGTATTTATATAATGGACATAGACTGATAAATGCCTTTTGGATACACTTTGATCACTAATTTACAGCAAATTGCAAATTTGTGTACAGTATGTGACTTGGCTAGAAGTCAATTACAGCTGCCATATGGTAGTGTTTGACAGCTAGAACTAGAAATTAAAGGCTGCAGAGTATCTATTTTACAGGCCAAAAATGAAGCTTTGGCCTGGAATTTTTACAAGGGCATCTTCCAAGTTATACAGCTATCGTGCAGTACAAGTTGACACACTAGACCTGATGCCTTTGAAACTAGCAAAATCATAAAAACTAATTGTTTTTTTTTATGCTCTCAGTTCATGTAAAAAAAAAATGTACCTACCAGAGTTGAAAGCAGTGTACAGTCCAGTATTTCACAGGACTGCTCTGTGAACAACACCCAAGCCATTTATCTATTTAATATTTGTTTATTGGCCTGCAATTTCCTGACAAGCCAAAGAGGACAGAATAATGGTTGTGTATATGCATGTGCAGGGCTGTGGAGTTTTGATAAAATGGACAAATTGACTGATAAAAAATTATGAAATTTCCTGTAAAATTCTGTTCTATTCCTGATCTAAGGATTTAGTCCAGGGGTGAGCAACTTTTATTTGTACAAGGGGCATATTGTCAAACTGCTCAACTTTAAGAGGTTGCACCAACAACCACAGTACACCACAAAATACCACCCCAGAAATTATAAATGCCAATGTACAGCAATAAATACCACCCCAGAACCCAAATACTGCATTCAGAGCAGCCAATAATAGTAGAGACTCCCAAACAGATAATAATAGTACTGGAGACCCTAGAGCAGACATCAATAATAGAGAAGCCTCAGAATAGAAAATAATACTACTGCAGACACCCCAGAGTGGAGTGGCTGGAGATGACCCAGGTGCAGTGGAAACTTCTCAGCTACGCTCGCCACCACCCGGCTTTCTGCACCAATGAACGCTCCCTCAGTTATTGAAGCACTCGTTGGACTTTGATTGACAGAATTTGGACCTTGCCTCAAGACTTGACAGGCCACATGTGGCCAGTTGCTGCAGGATGTGTATGCTCTTCTATGCTTTTAGTTAACATGAATGTGTTCTATCTAAGTGATTTTGTTTTAGTGTAACGTATACACAATTCTGATTGCTGGGCAGAGTCCCAAATGTTTATGTGGTTGTTGATGATTCATTCGTAAGTTTACACTGAGAAACCAGAATTGTAAAGATCCCTTTGAAGTATGCTTATGAGACAGTTTTACTGCCTGTTTATTTCTCAGATCTGATGAAATTCAAGATTTTAGAGCTAGGTAGGCTTTACTGTACTTAAATATGTTCTTTCTGATCTTAAGGCATAAAATAGCTGTCCCCATAAACTGGTGCCACTCCTCTTCCTTGAGTCTAAATCAAGCCACCTCGTCAAGGATAGAATTGCCATTACTACTTGTACATATAACATAAATGCTATCAGTAGTACAAGTCTTATAACCAACACCTGGTTAAGTTGTTCACAGAAGGCCATACAGACATTATTGCCACTGATATGTGGCATGCAGATCAGAGCTTTGTACAGCTGGGAGGGGCTTATCCCAATCACATATGCGATTTAATGTAACACACCATATGTTTGCATTGTTTCAATGTTTTTATCTGAGACACTTAGTGGTGGTTGGAGAGTTACACAAACTGCTTAAATAAGGAAGAGAGGCAGGGAGAAAAGATGGACACAAGAACAGTTTTCTTTAATAAACTATATTACAAAGTTTACTTTGATCATCTGCACTGATTTATAATATTTTGTTGAACGTATAGTTACGCTTTAAGAACCACATGTGAATTCCACCTTAAATGGTAATTTACACTGTAAGTGATTTCCATATATGTTTATTTTCAGGTGAGACTGGCATAGGAAAGTCAACTTTAATGGACACTATATTTAACACAAAATTTGAAAGTGAACCTGTTTCTCACAGTGAGCCTGGAGTAAGATTAAAAGCAAGAAGCTATGAACTTCAAGAGAGCAATGTGCGGCTGAAGTTAACCATAGTGGATACTGTAGGATTTGGGGATCAAATCAATAAAGATGATAGGTATGTACAGTGACTAAATTCATTACCATAAATGTGTTGTCTGTAAGCCGTTATAAACCATCTCCCAACCAAGTTATCTTCAAATAGTTACAGCCTCCTTATCCTGACTTTTAAAATGTTCTGAAGTCATGTATACTTGCTTTGTTGCTAAAAGTTTACTTTTTAAGTATTCAGAGTGATACTGTAAAATTAGTGTCGTGTCAAATTTATTGCATATAACCATTTAATGTTCAGTAAAGATCGCATCCTGTCAAAATCATATTGATACGAAAGATCCAGTCCCTGGGTTACATACAAGATAGGGTCTGTAAGTTTGTTCTTAAGTTGAATTTGTATGTAAGTCGGAACTGTATATTTTATCATTGTAATCCCAGCCAAAACTTTTTTTGTCTCTGTGACAATTGGATTTTAAAAATGTTGGGTTGTCATAAGAATCAGGATTAACAATAAAGCTTCATTACAGACACCTGTGATAACTGTTATAGCTGTTTATTATAGCCTAGGACTAAAGTACAATTAATTACCAATATCCAGTGGTCCGTTTGTAACTAGGGGTCGTAGGGGTTAGCTGTGATGGGACCAAGGATTGTCAATAAAGCTTCATTGCAGACACTTTACAGCTGATTATTGCAGTCTGGGACTAAAGAAAAGCATCCAGAGAGCTTCACCAGAGGTCACAGTGGGCAGAGGGGTTAACTATGGGTCGTCTGTAAGTCGGGTCTCCTTAAGTAAGGGACCGCCTGTACTATATCAAATTAATTTTTTGAGTATAATTTTTTTCATGTGGTGTAAGGCAGAATGTGACCAAAGACTAAGCTTCTTTGCACCACAATCATTTCTTTGTTTAAGGCCTGTTGCATACGAACATGTGCAACCTGTTTATGATCCATATGGTGGCATGATCCCTCGGGCTGCACACAGGTCCTGCGCGGCAAGCAGAGGGAACATGCCTGCATTATATTTATGTATAATGCAGTGATTCCCGTCCACTGCACTTTGTGCAGCCCGTGGGATCGTGCCATCATACGGCACAGATACACGGGCTGCACACGTTATTGTGTAACAGGCCTACTGATGTACAGGCGGTCCCCTACTTAAGAACACTCAACTTACATACGACCCCTAGTTACAAACGGACCTCTGGATATTGGTAATTTATTGTACTTTAGTCCTAGGCTACAATAAACAGCTGTAACAGTTATCACAGGTTCTGGGATGACAGAACGAGGATTGCAGTGCACAGGTACTTCTTTCTTTATTAATGCTTTACCTAATCTCCACCTGGAGGTGCTGGATCCTCTCGACCTTCGGACCATAAGATTTTTTTCTTGTTGAAAAGTGTGTCTATAGTCAATCAGGTATAAGCCGAGTTGGATTTTTTTCTTTAGTTTTTCAGCGCATTTTTTGTGCTGAAAAACTCTGCTTAGACACAACTATATACGTTTTTTTGATTTGTAAATATGTTTTTATTTGTAAGATTATGAGCCGCGACCTGAAAAGAATGCTTAACCTCTTTGACCCCTTAAGACCAAGCCACTTTAGGGCTTCCGGATCAAGCCCGATTTTTTTAAATTTGCCCTCTGTTGCTATAAGTGGTTACAACCTTCAAATGCTTTAACATACCCAGGTCCTTTTGAGATTGTTTTTCGTCACACATTGTACTTCAAATTAGTGGAAATATTTGGATGATATCTTTTGCGTTTAATTATGGAAAAAAAATAGAAATTTGTAAAAAATTTGGAAAAATTTAAATTTTCAAAGTTCTAAATTCCTTTTTTTTTAAGTAGATAGTCATATCACCCAAATAACTTTATAAATAACATTTCCAAATGTCCGCTTTATGTTGGCATGGCTTTTTCCGCATCCTCTCGGTTTCCTAGGTTGTAATGGGACTTAGAATTGTGAGTGCATTTTGTCACATCTTTATGAAAATCCCCAAAACCTATATTTACAGGCACCTGCTCAGTTTTCAAGTAACTTTGAGAGCCCTAATAATATTAAAACCACATAAACTACCCCATTATAGAAACGGCACCACTCAATGTACGAGAAACCAACTTTAAGAATTATGTTAACCCTTTAAGTGTTTTACAGGGGTAAAAACAAAGTGGAGGTGAAATTTACAATTTGTAACTTTTTTTGACAATACATTATTTTTGGCCCAAAATTAAAAATTCACAATGGATTAAATGACTGAAAGTTCCACAAAGTTTAATACCCAATATCTCCCGAGTACATTGATGCCCCATATGTTGTGGTAAACTGCTGTACGGGAAGCGGCCGGGCACAGAAGGGAAGGAGGCGCCATTCAGAGCAGAGTTGCATTATTACATTTTACAGGCCATAAAATGTTTATTTTATCTTAACATGTTTATATGGGGGCTTATTATTTCCTGGATAAGATCCACTTTTGAGTTGAATCATTTAGAGTATATAATCACAGGATACCTTGAGCAGTTGCTTTCCAAGACCTATGAAATTCTGGGTGTGGTCACATTTCACCTGCAATGCAACCGGAACAGGGAGGGACTTGTGCTGATCACATCTATGTTTCCTCTGAATGCATTTAAACAATGCAAAACTTGGAGCTGATCCCCTGTAGCATACAGCCAGCCTGCCCCCCTGTAGCATACAGCCAGCCTGCCCCCCTGTAGCATACAGCCAGCCTGCCCCCCTGTAGCATACAGCCCCCAGCAGAATTTAGCCGTCCCCTGTGGAAAATGGCCACAAAATAATAAACTTGATGCTTACCTTACTTCCCTTCCTGTGATCCCACAACGCTGGCTCTATGACATCATCACTCCCCGCCGGCGTCCCATCACAACCTGCTGCCGCCAAAACAGTTCATCGGCAGCTCCCCCAGCAATGAAGCTGTGTCTCACTGACACAGCTGAAATCCTAGACCCCTATGTGCGATGCTGGCGGCCACGGGCTGCTGCGCTTCACACACAGAGACAGTCAGCGACTCAGCTGAGCTGAGCTGCTGACTGTCGGAAACTGGTGGGGGCCCCTTAAAAAGTGAAAGTGGTGGGGGCCTTTTAGTGGGATATAATAGGTAAAAATCATAATTTTTGGCGGGTTTTTAACGTTTTTTTTTTACGGCGTTCATCATATGGGTTTAATAGTTGTTTAGTTTTATTCTACAGATTGTTACGGATGCGGTGATCGGGGGGGGGGGGGGGGGGGGGGCAGTGTGACGGGGGGCCGTCGCCCAGGGGCCCACTAGAGCTCTGTCGCCCAGGGGCCCACTTAAACCTGGAGCCGGCCCTGCCTTTATGTGTATACATATATAGATATATAGTAAATCTGTTTTATGGAAATTGTCATTACCATAAAGACGTCACGCTTTCTGTTGTGTTCAGGCCTGCGTGAACGTTGGTTTTGATTTGATCTTTTTATGCAAAGTGGTTCAATGAATAGCAGAATAATGCTTACTCCTAACAATAGCATCGCAGGTGTCAAAAGCTTTCTGTTAGTGTTCCCAATAGTGTGCATGTATCGGCTGTATATAGGGTGTACATGTTTATTCGCTCTTGCATTGGTGGTTTAGTGGAGCGGTTTATGGAGATTCGCAATATCTTAGTCTTGTTCTTCGATACTCTTGAAACCATGTAATATGAGTAGTACAACAAAATAAGATCCGTTCACATACAGTAAGGTATAGTAATGTTCCATTATTTTGCTGCAACATTCATGTTCCCCTATAGCAGATGAGGTTACAATCAATGAGGTTTGTCGTCGGACAGTAAGGTCTACCATAAGATTAAATTTATCTTTTAACAACAGTGGTAAATTGACTTCTCAGGCCTACATCCCAAGCTTACAAATCAGATTTCATTGAATAAAAATATTACATTGTGCTCTTTTTTACTTCCTCGTGACATTCAGACCTTCAGTAACCTATTTTATCACTGTGTTCTCTATTTATGGGCAAAATGATCACACAAGGCTGAATCAATCACAGCCCTTTGAGATTGAGCTTGTTGAAATATAGAGTCCATGAGGAAGTCTGGACAGGAAAAGATGAATATATCAAAGCTCTGCTGTATGACTGGACTGGTCATTTCTTATACTTGGCACTGGCCATTCTCTAGTGAAAAAAACCTTGCTCCTGGTTAATAAAATGCCACAATCATACAAAAAATTCGGTTTGGTTAAACTGTACCCACACATTTTAGTGTATTTTGTTGCTTTAAGGTCCTTGTTCCTTGATTTGAAGTTGCCAAAGTTGTCAGACGTTTATTTAGAAAGGATCCAGTAGCAAACTATTTGTAGCAAAATGTTGCAATCTTTATTTATTCATCTAAAACAATACATGGAAGCTGCCTCATCTTCAGCAAACTGCCAGTAGCAAATCAAAGTGTTTCAAATGCTCTTGGCATACTTACTCATGGCTTAAGCCTTTGCTATTGCTAAATGTTGTTGTGAAGATGTTACTACTTCCATTGTTTTACGATGACTTCAATAAAGATCACAAAGTTTTGCTCCTGATAGTTTGGTGCTGGTATCGCTCTAAACAAACATGGACACTGTGGATAGGGATTGGTGAGTACCAGTGTTTGTACTCTCAAGAAGAGTGGTGAGGTGATCCTTTTCTCTTATTTATTTGAAGTGTTCGAGCCCACATATCCAATATTGATGCTTTCCTGTGCATAGGTCATAAAAATCTTTAGGGTGATTTATCCCTACGATGTCTGGTTTCTATTATTATGTTTTGTCTCAACAGAAACATAAAAAAGTCTCAAAAAATAAACCCGACAAAGGGGTGTTAAATCCCTCATTATCTTTCAAATTTCTTTCAGTCCGACATTTTCTTAACAAGAAAACTTCCCACTTCCACCAAATCCAACACACACTTTTTTTATTTGGTGTCATTTTACTTTTTTCCAGAATAGCTAGTATGTTTTTCTGGCCTCACTGTTTGTTAGTTTTGGCACCCAATATGCTAGTTAAGCTCCTTAGATGGGGCAGTGTCATGGATGCCAAGACTGCCCACCTAACTACAGAGTTTAATTAGCAGATTGGGTGCCAAAACAGCATGGATAGCTGAGGAACGCTGGGGGATAGAGAAATAATACATTCCAACTGCTCCAGCATCGGTGGAGTGACAATATTTATAAAAAAAATAGGCTCTCATTGAGGGAAGAAAATGCCCTCTTTAAGTGCGTAGGTAAATTTATGTGCTTTTTACAGTGTTCTTGGATAACTTGTGATAAAGAAAAGGCTAGTTTTAGAAACTTGCTCTTGCTTTCCAGGAAGTTTCTAATGGATTTCCTTATTTATTTATTATAGAAATGTTATATAAGTATGTCAGTAGTGAAGGTGAGAAATTCTTAAAGGGAACCTGTCACCAGGAGACCCATTTTTAGCACTCCCCCAGTCCCCACAGAGCATAGTACATACACTGCCAAAGTGTTTTTGTATAAAAAAAAATAGGTTTTACAGAAAAAAAGATATGTTATATTGTACCTTTCATTAGCATCTGCTGTGTGACTAGGCAGTTGGCAAAAGGGAGGGTCTGGAAAGGAGCAGTCCCCCCCACCCTTGGGGAACAGCTACTCCAAGTGACCTTTTCAAATATATGAAAAAACCCACCACTCGGCTTAGCGACGCCCCCTGCTCCTTTACAGCCAATCCCGAGTGTGGGGAGTTATTCATATATTTGAAAAGGTCAGATGTTTCCCAAGGGTGGGGGGACTGCTCCTTTCCAGATCCTCCCTTTTGGCAACTGCCTAGTCACACAGCAGATGCTAATGAAAGGTACAATATAACATATCTTTTTTTCTGTAAAACCTATTTTTTATACAAAAACACTTTAGCAGTGTATGTACTGTGCTCTATGGGGACTGGGGGAGTGCTAAAATGGGTCTCCTGGTGACAGGTTCCCTTTAAAGTATTTGGATGACACATCCTACACTGACACATTATTACTGGGGTTAGTAGAGACCCTCCCATAATCACGATGAATGAAAAATGTCAAAGCATCTGTTCCAGTTATACTCAGCCCTTTTGATTCATCATACAAGTTAAGGTTACTAGTAATAAAGCTGTACTATGGATATTTCCTTGCAATAACGTTTCTCTTTTTCTAGTGGCTTGATTAGTTTCCCTATATGCTCAATAACATCAGGAAAAACCCTGCAAAACTAATTGAATGTTATGCCACTTATTTGATTTCAGCTACCGGCCTATCGTGGAGTACATTGATGCACAGTTCGAGGCATATCTACAAGAAGAACTGAAAATCAAAAGATCGCTTTTCAACTACCATGACACAAGGATTCACGCCTGCCTCTACTTCATTGCACCCACCGGCCATTCATTAAAATCTCTAGATCTGGTTACAATGAAGAAGCTTGATAGTAAGGTACTAGCCTAGAACTGACCAACATTAAATTATGTACAGCTTTTCTATAATGTGGCAAAGCACAAACAATACATGAAATCTCCAGGAGAGAACCTTATCTTTCAGTAAACTTTAAATGTTAAAAACATTGCTCAGCTCTTATCTATAGTATCCTTTTATTAATACTTCTATATTTATAGCTGGCAAGGGAGTTTTGTTTCATTATTTTCATTAAAGAGTTACTGTAAAGGTTATTTTTTTTCCACAAATCAATGGCTCTTGGGATGTAAAACAACTTTGCCTATTATCTTTATTATCTATATTCAGTAGTTTCTTTGCTATCCCCATCAGATTGCTGCTTCCTCTCCATGTGCTGACGTGGGCCGGCTCACTAAACACCGCCCCTAAAAGGCTCACAACTCCCCCTTTCACGCCACCTCTGCTGGAGTGATTGAACAAAGAAACGGTTTTTGTATATGAAATATCTGGAAGCTACTGCATGTCGCACAGTCGTCCTGTAGTAATGATTGGTGAAGCCAGGTGGTCAGGCAGGGCTCAATAGCGCATGTCTGGCCACAGCTGCCAGAGTGCAGGGTGGTCGTATCTGAGGAAGCCATCTTGTTTAAGAGAAATTATCTTAACACAGAAACATTTTTTTTAATAACATCCAATTGAAGAAATGTTTACATATGGCAAGTAAATATGAAGTAAATTAAATGTGGATGCCCAGATGGGAATACCCCTTTAACCCTTTATACTAAAGATCAGGAACAAGTAAGACATGTTTGGCCTGTAAACTATGCAAAATATGTGTAAGCCTCATTGTCAATGTTAAGACAAGGTACTTATTGAGCTCTTTTCTTTTTCTCTACTACTTTAGTACTAGGCTGTTTAACTGTCAGGCTACATACAATTTTGAAGGCCCGAAATGGAAGGTTATTATACAAAGCTTAAAATGCATGTCAGGAAAGTTCCCCTTTTATAAAAGCCAAAAATCTGAAAAAAAAACTGCAGTAAACCTTAAGCTGACATTGGTTTGTTATTTTTAGACTGGTGACACTACGTAAAACTTCTTCAGTTTAGGGAGGAGGAGAACATGGGATTTGTTTCCTGCTTTGTTATATAAATGACTGTACCACATTTCCTGACCGAATATTTGTACTTACTGAACTTGAAGAGAATCACATCTGTTGCTACTGTATGTGGACTTTTATATATCTAGCACCCAAATTACAAATTACAAAAATAATTTTTGTTAAAGTGTACTTTCTTAAAATCTTTAAAAGGTCTTAGCCAGTCACCTGAGCCCTTCTCACCGCTGCCCTCTTTTAATCTATCCCCCCTCACGGAGGCCGCCGCACTGATCAACTTGATGCACAAGGGAGATTCTAAGGCGCATGTGCGAGATTTACAGATAGCCGGGTGACTTCACTCTGAGTGCAGTGCAACAAGGCAAGCCTCTGAGAGGGGGGGCGGCATGAATAAATTAAAAGATCGCTGTGCCAGGAGGGGTTCAGGGGACTTGAGCCGGAGCCCCGCTGGCTAATAAGCATATTTTTTAAAGTTTTTGGGGGGGCTAATTGAGGGCATTACTGCTTAAAAGAAACACAATTACACACACAAAAAGAATTACTGATTCTGATAGATTTCCTTTAATAATTTTTCCTTTAATAATCAACTTCTAAATAAGTTATAGAACTATGTAGAAGTTAATTTACAAAATATATTGTGTTTTATTCAGAGCAGAAGTTGTGTGGGGGCTATTGATTTGTTAGATGGCTTTTTCAAAAACGCAGTATTAAGGTGTGCATTGAGTGTATGTGATCCACAATACAACAATGCCACAATATTCTTCCTAACCAGATGTTCTCAATATTTAATTCTTTTAATAGAAGAGGGTCTTTATATCATCCATCTACAGAAGTAGAAATAGAGCAGTGAATGTTTGCCTAAAGGGATTGTCCAACTCAAATGTAAAACTCAATCCGGTGACAGACCCTGGTTCACTGTTCTGCATTTGTCATGCTACCGTTGTCTTTTGGCTTGCCATATGAGGGCAGATGCATGCTTCAGTCAGTGCTGCAGCCAATCACAGGTCAGAGTGTTGACCTGTATACAAACGCAAGGCACTTAAAACTACCTTAATGTTCTTACAGCAGTTATGAAACGGTCACTACTGTAGTCATGTTGACAGTAATTGAGTGTAGTACATTGCAATTGACGAAATGCTGGGAATGGTGTATGTACAAATTTTTGGATATGATGCTCCTAAATACTAATACTGAATACTAAAAACGTATAGGTCCTCTTTAAATTAATGTTTCTCAGTTACATACAGCTCCGCATATACAGCCCACTATACAAAATTTGATTCCAATTACTTAATTGCTTTTCATAGTTCAGTTTGCTAAAAATGTTTTTGAATTTTAGGTGAATATCATCCCCATCATTGCAAAAGCAGATACCATTGCCAAAAATGAGCTCCACAAATTCAAAAGCAAAATTATGAGTGAACTGGTCAGCAATGGAGTCCAGATCTACCAGTTTCCTACCGATGAAGAGACCGTAGCAGAGATCAATGCCACAATGAGCGTGAGTTTCTGTTTTGTTGGTGTAAACTTCTGCCCCTTTAAAGTTTGTATATTGGATTTAACTTTGTTTTAAACCTTTTGTTGTCTAAAGATTAAATGATTTGTTTCATAGGTAGAGAGGCTGCAATTTTTATTCATCAGGAAAATTTCAACAATTCTACAGCACTGTCGTGTGATGAACCTGATCCTTATGACTTAAAATCGGTTCAGAAAGGTTTTGTTTAATTAGAACCCTAAATCCCTGATATCAAAAGTACTAACTAATTCATAAGTCTAGTTGAAAGTATTTAGGTGATTTAAAAAAATAAATAAATCCGGGTCAAATGGAAAATGCTAAAGTGTGTATATATATTCATTTTGTATATGTAGCACAGTCTATGGCTTAAAATGCTTCAATTTGGCAGCATTATTTATAAATGCAGAAGAAAAAGCACTTTCAAGGCCAATATAGTTATTTCCTGGGGACTTAAGTTGCAGGTCAAAGGTGCAAGCAAACAGAAATGAACCAAAAGGTTATGAAGAAACCAGGGCTACACTGGAAATGCTTGCGGGCATTGTATTCCTCCCAGTGACCATGTGATTTATAGCCTGACGTCCAGCGGTGGTCTACAAATAAATACATTTTTTTTTCTCTGTGTTTAAAGCATTTCCAGTCACATCACTTTCTTACTGCTACCTCTATATTTGTGCATGTTCTTAAAAGAACAAAAAAATTATTAGCACTACTTCACTCTTTGATTACTGGTGGATTACCATGTCCACGTCACTGCTCCTCTTGTGTTTTTTTTGTTTTGTTTTTTTCTAGTATATATTTCAATATTTTGATGATTATGAGCTACTGTTACTACTACTTTTATTTTATTGTAGGTACATCTTCCATTTGCAGTTGTTGGAAGTACTGAAGAAGTGAAAATTGGCAACAAGATGGCTAAAGCAAGGCAGTATCCATGGGGTATTGTCCAGGGTAAGTTTCCAGGAGTTTTAGTAAAATTTGGTTAGAGCAAGTCTTTCATATTACATAACTGTCTGTCTCACAGTTTCATGGAGGTGCCAGATCCTGCTAGAAAAATAACATTGTCAGTTGTCAGTGCACTGTTATTTTTTCAGGTTGTCACAGAATCTTTTCTATTGTCATACAGTTGAGAACGAGAACCACTGTGATTTTGTGAAGCTAAGAGAAATGTTGATACGAGTGAACATGGAGGATTTAAGAGAGCAGACTCATGCCCGTCATTATGAGCTGTACAGGCGCTGCAAACTGGAAGAAATGGGATTTAAAGACACAGACCCAGACAGCAAACCCTTCAGGTAAATCTGAATGTAATATGAATTTGGTAGCTCTTATTCACCCTTGTTCACACTAACATCTTTCTAGTTGCAGACTGATTGCAAGTATTTACTGATACTCGGATAGTACAGGGTACTATGTATTTGTAGAAAACTAATGCCCAAGTTGAAATGATACTGTATATACTCATGTATAAGCAGAGTTTTTCAGCACAAAAAATGTGCTGAAAAACCTCACCTCGGCTTATACATGAGTGAATTAAAAAAACTTACATACTCACCTTCGGGTGGTCCCAATGTTTGGTGCGGCTCCCCAATGTTGCCGCAACTCCTCTTTGTTTTCTCCACGATGCTCCGGTCCCCGCTACTTCTCTTCTGTCTGCTGTAACAGCCAGCAGAGAGGCGGACATGTGCTCTGCCGGCCGGTGCGAACTATGACGTCATCAGCGCCCGCATCATAGTGTGCGCCGACCTGCAGATATGCGGTCACAGCAGAAAGAAGAGGAACCGTGGGAACCGGAGCATCGCTGAGAAGACAGAAGAGGAGCCGCGGTGAGCATCTGGACCACCCACAGGTGAGTCTGTAAATTTAATTTTTTTAAGTGCTGGGAAAACTGGGGGGTGGCTGTATACTACTTGGGGCTAGCTGTATACTACTTGGGGCTAGCTGTATACTACTTGGGGCTGGCTGTATACTACTTGGGGCTGGCTGTATACTACTGGGGGCTGGCTGGCTGTATACTACTGGGGGCTGGCTGGCTGTATACTACTGGGGGGCTTGCTGGCTATATACTGGGAGGCTGTGACAATGCATTTCCCACCCTCTGCTTATACTTGAGTCAAAAGGTTTTCCTAGTTTTTGGTGGTAAAATTAGGGGCATTGGCTTATACTTGGGTCTACTTATACTCGAGTATATACCGAAAGTGCTTGGATGGGGCAATCACTCAAGTTAATGCATCAATTTGTGCATTGCTATGGACGAAGAAATAAATATTTAAGTTAAGCCACAGAGATAGCAATTTCCTAAATTCATTTGGTTCATGTGTCTATGTGAAATATATGTGGCATGTTGGCTTGGCTGTAACACCCCTATTATCTCACAGCGATCTTTTCTAAGTGAAATCACATACTTGTAATACAATCCTGTCAGCTGAGCGAGTGGCAAACCAGATGATTCGCTTCTCAGTTTACTCGAACAGCAGATTATACGTTGTTTTACCACAGCAGATTTTAGATATGTCTTTTCAAGTATTTAAGGAATTTCTGACTGACTTCCTGCATGCCTGAGGCCCCCATCTGTCCATATTAGGCCTGGAAGGAGATATAGGGGGTTTTTTTTTTGTTTTTTTTATAGTTGCATTTGCACAAGTACAGATTGATGTGAGAAATGCACACATGTGATATACAGAAATAAAGCAAAATAATGAGATGTAAGTGTGTTTAAGTAGAGATGATGTAAAATATCTTATTTCATTTACCCAAACTATAGAAAATAAAACAGGATATCCTGTTCTTACAATTGTGGGAAAGTAGTATCTTTGTCACACACCAGTAAATGTGCATTTGAGACAATGCAGTGAAAAAGCAGCCATTTTCTCAGCCATGTCCTCAACCGATGTAATCCGCTTTCTTTGTTTCTTTGAGAATCTGAACTGTTCACAGGCTCCAGGCAAGGCTTTGTTATGTCTCATACATGGCCTTCAAATGAGCAAATTCTATCTTGGTGTTGATTCAGTCCCTAAGTTATGTAAGACACTGATATTTATTATATTTGGACTTGTAGAATGTTTTGGGGACTGTAAAATGTGTAATCTACAAGCTGTACTATGGATACATTACACCTTGCTTCAGAATTTATCATTATTGATGTGAATCTTAGATGTACAGGCACCATAATGGTGTTTATGTGATTTGAACAATGTGATTTTGGAGAAACCAGCATGAAGTATTAAAAAAAGAACAAATTCCATTACTCACCTGATAAATCCCCCACTCTTTTGGTGGTACTTCCTGTAGGTTGAGTCCAGTGCTTGTAAACAGCAGTCACATGGATGTGAGGCACATCACCATTGAAGCACAACGGAGACAACTTGATTGATGACAGATTTACCAGATGATTATTATTATTTTATAGCATTCATTATTTAATCCATTCAGCGTTATCGTTCTGATTGAAGGGATGCCTTAAAAGGGCTTCCAGTAAAGTAGAATTATGTGTTAGAGGGCTCTGCTGGAGGCAGATGTTACTTACTGCTCCCTCCTGCCTTTGCACAGCAGTTCCTTGGTGTCTCCCAACAATCGGTGGATGGAATGGTGACACGCCTAAGCCAGTGATTGGCTCACCGGTCTCCACTAGTGCTTCCTGTGGTGTCGGGGAAGGGGGTATTTGTAATTTTGGGGAGTGTAGAATAATGGGACCCTTTAAAATCTTCTTTTGGTTATTTAAATAGTTTTCATTTTTTATTTTTTTTTAACTCTATGCAAATTTTACATTACCAGCCTTCAGGAAACCTATGAAGCAAAGAGGAATGAATTCCTTGGAGAACTACAGAGGAAGGAGGAAGAAATGAGACAAATGTTTGTCATGAGAGTGAAAGAAAAGGAAGCAGAGCTGAAAGAAGCTGAGAAAGAGGTAAGAGACACCAGTGTCATCCGGAAAATAGAGGGGACTGCCTGTAAGTAGTTAGGAGTATTTCTTTAGTCTTCCATGACTTCACTGTTAAATATTAAATGGGCAGGGTAACACAAGAGCATACACTAGCTTCTTATCAAGCCTGCAAATAAGTTATTATAATTTATGCACCTTTACAACCGGACCATGTCACATACAGTGCCAAACTGTGTATGTTTGCAAACTCTTAGCTCCATGAAAAATTTGACCTGCTCAAAAGAACTCACCAAGAAGAAAAGAAGAAGTTAGAAGACAAAAAAAAGGAGATTGAAGAAGAAGTGAACATGTTCCAAAAGAAGAAGGCTGCAACGCAACTTCTTCAGTCCCAAGCCCAACAAGCTGGATCCCAGCAAACCAAGAAAGACAAAGACAAGAAAAAGTAAGCAGCCTTGTGTAACTACTCCCTTTTCAGTCATTGGCTTATGGCATGCAACTACTTGCCATCTTCTCATCTTCATTAAGGGAAACTGGTCTTCTATTTTTGTTAATTTTTTTTTTTATTAAAATATAATAATGTGTTGTGACATCCTATAGTAATTGGACGTCAGAGCTGTTTAGGTTTAAGTTGGTTTTTTTAGCACAAAAGATTCTTTTGATACTTAAAATGTAGGTATAGAATGAGAAAAGGTATGATGGGTAATCATCTCAGTTGCAGTATTGCTGACTAGTCATACATATGATATTTAAAGACTTAAATTTCAGTTTATTATTACATAGGAGACTCAAGAAACTTTGTGCAATGCACATCTTTGTTGTTTTTAAGAACTTCAATAGAAATATAATTTATATGGGAATTTTAAATAGTCAATAATATAATCCAGAGGGGTGTGGTAGGGGATTGCATGATATATATTTTACACAGTAAGCCAATAGTGTAGTTATCCAAATACTCATTTAGATTATTTTGGAGATATCTGGTGAAAGTTTCAACTCTTAAGATAGATCAAACAATATAATATAATAAATGATAGAAGCAGGGTTATATAACGCATTAAGAAGCTTAAATTCTGAGCACATATTTATGGGGATGGAGGCCGTGTTGCGTTATTGCAGTATGTGGAGAAGACTCTTTGGACAGCTCCCCCTGGCTTATGCCTACACTGCCCAGAATGATTGATAGGTCTCTAGTTATTTGTGTATAATAAGAGACCTACCAATTACTTCCTAAACACAAATAGAAGAAATTTTATTGACAGGATCCCTTTAATGTATGTCACGGGTAGTCTCTGTAGGTAATCATTTAATGGACACATTTCAGTCAAGTAACTGGTGTTTAGTGGTTAGTGAACAGGAGTTCAGTGTGGAGGTCCTCTACTTGGATGATCTGAGCCGATGGCCGGAGTGGAGTGCAGGTATCGTTTATAAGGACGACAGGAGTGGATTGCCAGGATCCTATATAAGGACAGCCAGTGCCAACTGCAGGGATCCTTATAAGGACAGAAGGAGCAGAGTGCAAGGATCCTTTATTAGGACAGCAGGAGCGTAGTGCAGGAGTGGATTGCCGGGATCCTTTATAAAGACAGCAGGAACGTAGTGTGGGCATCCTTTATAAGGACAGCAGGAGCATAGTGTGGGTATCGTTTAAAAGGACGACAGGAGTGGATTGCCAGGATCCTATATAAGGACAGCCAGTGCCAACTGCAGGGATCCTTATAAGGACAGCAGGAGCGTAGTGCAAGGATCCTTTATTAGGACAACAGGAGCGTAGTGCAAGGATCCTTTATTAGGACAGCAGGAGCAGAGTGCAAGGATCCTTTATTAGGACAGCAGGAGCATAGTGCAGGAGTGGATTGCCGGGATCCTTTATAAGGACAGCAGGAGCGTAGTGTGGGCATCCTTTATAAGGACAGCAGGAGCGTAGTGTGGGCATCCTTTATAAGGACAGAAGGAGCATAGTGTGGGTATCCTTTATAAGGACAGCAGGAGTTGATTGCAGGAATCCTCTATATTTCAGGGGGTATAAAGCAGGCCTGTACTCTCATGTCTCCCTCCTTCTTATATGGCCAGCACCCCCATCTCCTCAAGCTTTTCATATAGCATGCACCTCCATATCCACTGTTTTACTTTTCACACAGATGAAACCTCTATACTCCCATTTTTACAACCAATGTCCCATTACACCCCTTATTTCTCCAGTCTAAACCCCTTTAAAAGAAATCTACCACAAGCATCAAGGATTGTAAACCAAGTGTACTTGGTTTACAATTCTTGATTGTGGTGGCAAATTTCCTTTAAATATTGCTAAAAATGTACAGTTGATAAAAAATCTTTTTCCTAACCTATACTTCCCAGCTACTTGGTGGGTAACTGGTAGCTTAGCAGACAAATACTTTCTAGCCCCATGCAGCACAGTACTGGCAAAGCTAATCTGGATGGCTTTAAGTTTCCAAAATTATGCCCTGAGTACAGCATCTTTAATTTCTATGGATAATTTCTGACAAAGAAAACATAGCAGTGTTCAGTAGTTGGAAAAGATCCTGAATTATAATTAATTGTATGGAGGTGGTTTTTGCAAAAAATTATTAATAGTATTGAGGAGAGCCAGCGAAAATAGTAAGCCAGGCAAGCATTAACAGAATCAATAAAACGTCCATTAGAACAGGGATCCCATATGCTATCAATAACACTCAAAGTTATCAAGTGCTCATTTTCTCTAGGCCTACAAGTTTCGTTGTAACTCTAAAAGTATTTTATTGTCCAGTCGGAGCAAATCAAGTAGAATTGAAGTCCTTGGTGCAGCACTGCATCCCTGCCGCCATCCTACTCCCACTGGCATTATTGACTTCATAGCATTTCACACCGGGGCTACAAAGAAACTTGATGGTTTGTAATACGTGCATCCAGAATATACAATATAATATAATTATTATATAATAAGTCTGATTTTAGCCAATATGAATATTATTCTATATGTGTCTGAAAAAGCTGTGGTGTGCATTACATAATAGTTAGCCATCTTTTCCAGACTAATGAATAGCAAAACTGAATATTTTTACCAATTGGAAACCATCTGAATTGTCTCCCTATAACAAATAGTCTGTTGCCCCCTAGTGGTTATTGTCTAGTACACATTCCCTAAATGCTGATGCAAACATTGTTTCTCCCAATATATATAAAACTGGCTTACTGGTATGCAGGTGTAGTCAGAAGTCAGTGTTTTTTTTCTTTTATACACCAAAAAGATTTATGTTCTGTGCATATGTGCAGTTGGCTAATTAATTTTTAGGTTTACTTGTTAACTCTTTGCTCTTTAAAATGGTCTGTATGTCTATAAGGTACATTTAAAATAAATGACAATGCATCTGAAATGTTTTATTTTATTTATTTGTGTTTTATGCTAACCATAGGCCATGTTCTACACTATTAATTTTACATTGCCTCTAAAGACCTGTCACTCTTTAAAAAACGCACTAGGAGCTGCTTACTAAAGTAAGCCTCTCCTAGTGCTACCCCATTTTTAGCAGTGTTAAACTGCAGAGCCATAGCCTCAGAACACCAGACCAAGCTCACAGCGGTCTAGGATATTCATGAGGGGGTGGTCCGAGGAGGCGGTGACTGCCGCGTAAAGCCCGGCAGTCACCAGCAGCCTATGGCATGGGAGGGGCAGTTCGGGGAAGAAGCAGCTCTTTGGACTGCTCCCTCATGAAGAGCTTATAGCGGTCCGGCGTTCAGAGGCTATGGCGCTGCAGTTTCTGCTAGATTTATCAGGGAATTCTGATAAAGCTAGCAGTTCAACAGTGCTAAAAATGGGCTGCTTACATTAGAAAACGGCTCCTAATGCGTTTTTTAAAGGTGACCGGTCCTCTTTAATGTTGTGGTCTACTTTAATGTTTGAAATGGTTGTGCTGACATCATGATAGTTGATGTATCATTTCCACACCTACATTTTTATATGTGTGTGTCCATGTTTAAGTGTCAAGCTTCTTTATCTTGTACTAAAATTCTGTTCTGTACATTGTTCTGAGGCTGTCACTGCTAACCCCTCTGAAGAGAATTCCTAGGGGAGTGAAGAGGAGGAAAGATGATTTCTCTTCACAAAGCCACTTTCAATCCCTCCTTCCTTAGAGAGTGGTTAATGATGTAGCAGAGCCAAGTCACACACAAACACTGTCCCACTTTTTATCACAAGGTTCTAGCAAGGCATTGTGTAGCATTTCCTGCCCCTGGGAAAGTAAAGGGAGCTGTATATGTCTGTAGTTGAATATTGGCAGACAGTCCCTAAGTACTAGTTCCCTACCGGCAGCATGTATTAGCATTGAGACCTATCAATCAAGAACAGCAAGGCAGGACAGTGCAGGAACAGGATGCAGGATTCACTTACTGTGATTTGGATTTACCTCAGGTGAGTTGCATGTAAGAATAGAAATGCAAAACACCAGGTGCTCATTACCGATCACATGGGTTCTGTTGAAATCGATATGCAATTGGGCCGGGCCTCTCCCCTTTCCATCTTGAAACGCACTCGAGGTCGAACGTGTGAACTCATCAGTTTTTTAAAAACGCATCCGTTTTTGACCATTTTCAATCAAGATAATTGGCAAAATCTGTAAAAAAAAACACATGCATTTACAAAAAACTGATGCGTTTTTTTAACGGACTGCTTAAAAACAGAACAAAAACCGGTTCAAAACGCCATGTGCGGCATCACCCTAAGGCCGGCACCACACGCCTGCGATCGGGAACGAGCCGCCGGTGTTTCGCATTAAATTAACCCAAAACACCGGCGGCTCGTTCCCCATCGCAGGCGTTTCCGTAGAAATGCCGATGCGATCGGGCCGAGGCCCGCCCCGGTGGGCGCGACTTTGTTTGCGTTTGCAAGCGCAGACAAAGCGCCACGTGTGGCGCCGGCCTAAGGGCAATGCTTTTTAGTCCTCTGTTTTCTGACATTGTCCAATTGTCCAGGTAGGGACAATAGGGCAGTTTTTCCCCTGATTTTCTTGGCTACTGGTAAGAAGAAAAGTAATGCGCCTGAATGGGCAACTGGGGCTTGACACATAAACATTGGTTGTTTTTGGATGAAAATGTACCATATGCTTTGCGTTCATAAGTATGATGATGGCAAAAACATTGCTTCTATGGATATTTTCCTATTTTTGTTTTCATCTTTCATTTGCAGTTTTTCATAGCTAATGTGAGTGTTGTATGTTTTCTCCCCCTGTGTGTTTTGTGTGTTTTTTTTCTTTTAACTTACAGTGCAAGCTTCACATAAAGTGTGCCGAGCCAAGGATGTCCCAGCATTCACCTGCTTTTTGCAGCAATGTGTCCCTGCCATTTGTGTTTCCAGACACAGATCATTTATAACCCATATAACGCATCATGTTTGGCTGCCCTTGGGGAGACTGCGTGCACTCGGACCTTTTGTTTTGTTGCTGGGAAGTGAATGTTGCCAAGCCTGGCCTCCTTTGACTGGCAGGAATGCGTGCCTATCACAATCATAATAGTGTTCCTGCTGGCTAAAATCTATCTAATCCTTGAAGACCTTGCCTGCATGTATTGAAAATGGACCAGTCATTGACGAGAACTGTTATACAGACATCACATGGTTACAAATAGTCATGACTCTTGAGCAGTGTGCACATGGCATTAACCTGCCATGATTCCTGAAGTATTAATGATATGGCTATATTATGTTCCTCTGTCACATTTCTTTAAACTGTTGTATTAAAGTTCTGAAACTTCGCTTTGGATACCAGTGTGAACCATTCCCCTCTGCTTTGCACATCTAATTTGCAGAAACCTTTAACATCTCCGCCATAGAAAATGCTTCACACTGGTAATGATGGAAATAAGGCAACCAAATGCAGAGAATGATTGCTGCTATCTGACATACAGGTCACCATGAAGAACACCGTTGCTATATAATAAGCTTATTTTCTGTATATTCAATCGCTTTGGCAGAGGTAAAGCTCTCAGCTTAAGGCAGCAGCTTGATACTTCTGAGCCTCTGACATCAATTCGGGGTTCTTTTGTTTGGCAAGGCAACTGGCTTACAAAGCAGCAAGGCCCTTCCTTTTTATTACTTAGTTCTAATAAATGTCACTTTTAAGTAACCCTCATCTTTGTACATTTACTTCAGAGAGCAGGACATTTCTGGATATGTGTGTGATGGAGCTCCTTGACCATGCACATTACCTTTTATGTTTTTTTTTGTTTTTCATAAGTAAGCTTTTAATCCTGACATCCAAAGTCCATCTAGTGTTGGCATACGTGGTAAGAAAACTGACTAAACTGTGTCTTGTATTCTCTTTCTATGCGGTTCCTTCCTGGACAGCAACTTTCCCTTTATGATACATTCCAAGAAGTGGCGACCCATGTTGACCTTTTGACTCCTGGATTTCTTTCTCTTCCGATGCTGTTTTGCCTGATCCCTCTTTGCTCATAGCTAGGTAGCCTCTCTCTTCTTGTTTGTAAGCTCGCCTGGGTCATGGCTCACCTAATACTGCATCTCCCGCCATGCCTGCAGCTGACCCCACTCAATTGCCAGAATGCATCCAATGCGCATTAATGCTTGATATTGCCTTGATGGAGCTTAGTATTTATTTTTGCACTGCCTAAACATGGCTCTGGGTGGTGGTAAATATAGGAGGGACCCACTATGCAAGCAGCAGTATACAGCGACCTTGGTATTTACGGGTGTAGTAATGGTTAAAGCTTTAGACAACAAATCAGAAACCAGTTTCCTTGCCATTAGTTGTGTCTGGTCATTCATGATGCTCAGGCTCTTCATTTTGTGTTTTGTGGTTTATGTACAGTTCATGTACATTTTTTGTATACATTCTAATACATGTGGCCTGTCCTATTTTTATAGTATTTTTTTACAGTAGCATTTTGACTAGTCATCAGGAACATTAAACAAAACTGTATTTTATTTCTAATATTTTTCACTTACTAAGCAAGTGAGATTACCAATGCTGGAATGCCCAAAGAGAGGGGAGCAATCCAAACCAAAATTGTTGCATTATAATATGTAGCTTGTTTACTACACTCTTATGGCATCTTAATTTTACAGTTAGTGTTTTTTTATAATTAGATATAGTTTTATATTCACTTGAAAAAATATTTAAAAAATCTGAGTGTTTGTAAGTTAGTGTCTTCTGCTAGCCTAAATTTAATGACATATCCCTGGGCCATGTTTAGTACAATACCGCTGCACCTGTATGTCTTTCTTTCTTTCTTTCTTTCTTTCTGTGTCTATACTTTTTCCACAGTAGTCCTTGGCTGTGCACGGAGTAAGTGGCTACCTTCCATCTGTTTGGATGTGCTTCCGCTGTCCACATGTAAGTATATCAGAGGTCTGGATTTCTAATTTGGACAATTGCTGTTGAATGTGGGCTTGTTTGAACAAGCATAAAAAACATCAAAAATGCAGCCAGCATGAGAGCATGGGGAGAAGAGTCATATTGGTTCTTCCACTCATACATTGGCCCACATTTATCAAAACTAGTGTTAACCGTACTTTGTGCAGTTTGCCACACGTTCTTCATGAATCTAGCGCCCCCCACACTTCTCCGGCAGAATGCATCGTTTTTTTTTTCAGGTGCACCATCCTCGTGCTTTAGAATTGTGGTGCACGTCAGACAGAATTGTGACGCACAATCCAACAGGGCAAATAAACGCCCCTTTTTCTTTCTAGTTGGACACAGTGCAGCCGCGACACAAAACTGATGCAATCCGTTTGCACGTTCTTTCTAATGAGACAGAAAACTGGTACAAACGCTTTACTAGATGTGGGCCATACAATTTTTCTCTTTAGGATTGATGGTAGCCTTTAGGGTGCTGCTGTGAAAATGTTAACACAGCTGCTTACACTTCCATCAATGCAGAAAAATGCATTCAATGCAGGCAATGGCATGGTAACATGTAAAACGCATGTGTTCCAAAAACTCTCAAAACTGAATATTTTTTATAAGTAGAAAAAAAAATTATACTTTTTGAGCCTCTGAATTATGCCTGCTGTTAACTAAGGCTGTTTGCTAAGGTGGTTGTTCTATGTATTTAAAGGGGTTATCCGAGCCTAGCAATAAATTAAGTCTGTCTGATCTGTGCCCCCTGTTTAATTACAGGGGCACTGAAGCTGTGCTTGGGGGGCTTCCGGGCGGCCAGAATCACACGCCCCAGCCAGTTCCAAATTTATTGCTAGTCTCGGATAACCACTTTTTAATTTCGGGGATAAACGATTTGATGAGGATCCAACTGCCACTAATCACGGGCACAGTACTTCCAGCTCTCCAGAGAAAGGGGGTTCCCATTCTTACTTATTGTTGTAGCTGCAGGGCAAGAATGAGCCCTGCTGCTCCATTTAGGGTGCTGTCACACATGGCACTAGAGTTGTGTTTACCATCGGTAACCAGTAGCCAGTGTCTTGGATTGAAACAATAAAAGACTCCGGGTGCTGGTTAGCCAACGCATGGGTTTCACTCAACACACATATGCAATCAGGTCAAGGCCTGCCCTCTGGGTGCTAGTGTTGTGTTGGTTAATGCAACTTTAGTGCCACGTGTGACCACACTCTTGGTTGTATGGGAAAGACTGAAATAGCTAAGCACACCACTTGGCTATCTTTGATTGCTCTGATAGGGGAATGTAGCGGCAGGGCACATGCTAGTCCTCTGGATCACAGGGTTCTCGTGATCAGTGAGGGTCCCAGCAGTCAGATCCTCACCAATCAGCTAAATATCCTGCAAATAGGGGATAACTCAAATATTTAGGATAACCCCTTTCCTTTAAGGTAAATGCACACAATCCAGATTACATGTGGAAAATCCGCTGTAATTCATTAGTATTTGAGACTGCATTTGCCAACCATATGATGCCATTTATAAGGGTCATTTAACCCCCAAAAAAGTTTGTATGTCAGAAACCTAAAATTGCTTTAATGTATTAAAAAAATTCAGAAATCCAGTTGGTTATTTTGACCTGCAGCATTTTACCAGGAATGCCATTATTGATTTGCATGGCAATAGTAAACTTACTGTATATTAAACATCAACTACTGTGTGTATTTTTCTTACCCTCCTAATGCATTGTCCTAGTTCTACTATGCAACTTTGCTTGCTTTTGCTTCATTTCTCATCCGCTTTTCCTTACTGCTAACGTCATAACCATGGGTCGTCACATCCTCATTGCAAATATATGTCCATTGTCCTCAGCGCATCTTGTTTTTATCCACAGTGCATTTGGGTTAATGCCATCTGAAAAGCTTATGGATGCAATTTAAAGCTCGCTGTTACTCCTTTTTTTCTATCCTGAACATGAAGCTGTGAACAGCAATAGGAATAATGTAATGTTATACTTTAAATTTTGATACATGAACTATACCATTTGCCTTAAATTGTAGTTTTAGGAGTTTAAATACCAGTGTTTAAAATTGTCTTTTTTTCCGTTATGAACCCTTTACTTTGCATCCAGTGTTTATGCAGTATTTTAGAATTGATGCATATTGTAGGCACTTGTTATGTGTTTATGAATTTTTAATGGTGTTTGATCAGTTTTGTGTATAAACTATAAAATTGCGGTATATAACTTTTTGAATACCATTTTGTATGTTAGACAGAGGTCATGAAAATATTGCCAGCACATAAAATATATACTTTTACCCCACCTTCAGATGTGTTTGTTTTTTCTTTTGCTCATGTATAATATTCTGGATGGGTTGAATAAGGAATATATTCCAAGTTTAGTTATACCATTCATAAAGTGCCTAAAGGCATTTCCTAGCAAAAGTTTTGAAACCTGACCTGTATAGATCATGCTTTTGATGGTTGGCGATTTGGTCACAAGCATACTGTTGCTGGAGGCTCCAGTACAAGCCCAATACCATATTTTTCAGAATATAAGGCGCACAAAAATTCCTTGCACTGCCTTGAACTGAGCACAGGTCTGCCACCTGCTGGTCATTGATCCTTATAATCAGGTGCGCCTTTAAATACGGTGCTTCTTATATATAAACCTAGACGTTTTAACAGGCATTTATTGATGGTGCGCCTTATAATCCGGGGCGCCTAATAGTCCTAAAAATACGGTACTTATATTGGTGCACATTAAAAGCAGAAAAACATTAATTGCTTACACATTTAGAGCATATGTTCATATCTGTTTACATGTCAATGATGCTACAGTGCACTCCAGGATCATAGGTAACCAGCTTATTGAACTGTGCACCATGCATAGCATGTATCCTTGTCTGTAGCATGGAGTACTTAATGTGAAGCAAAGGTTTGTAGAACATTTTAGAAAACAAATGCACTGTTATATGACAACAAATGCACCGTTATACATTTGTTATGCCTGTTGTACCTGTATGTTTCTGTATGTTTCCTGTATGTTTCCATTGTTATGTGCACTCAGACACTTTAAAAACATTGCTATCTAGGTACTGTACGTATTTCCCCAAAATAAGACTACGTCTTATTTTCTTATTTTTTTTCATGACCAAGAATTCAAATTTATTGTTGAACACAAAAAAATGTATCAATATTCTGTAGTCATTCCAGCATATACATCAGCATGTACATTACAATATAGTCACATGACTCTATTGATATGGTTAACAATCTATGGTACATTTAAAGGTAACCTGTCACCAGGGACCTCATTTTCACTGAAGACAGGTTCTGGAAGGCTATTACAGCTGCATTGGAAATATGCTTTCCTGCATTCTCTAAGCATTTACATTACGATATAATGTGTGTTATAACTTACCTTGCATCCTGACAGAATCCCCTGTGTAGTCCTAGGGGTTAGGCTTTGGGGATAGGCCAGCTCCTCTCATCCGTCCCTATCTCTTAGCATTGTAGGGCACTGGGAGATGGTGTAAGCTCCCTGTGCGCCCCTGTAAACTGGGGCACATATCAGATGTACCGCAATGCGGGACATCAGCAGCGCCGGTGAAGGTAAGTACACATTTTTATTTTCTAAATAGCCCGTCCCAGCCCGGCCTGAAGTTATTTCTTAAACTGGGATAACCCCTTTAAAGACTATAATGTCAACAACTTCTCTAAAATCCTTGTGACTCCATTTTTATTGGAATCATTGGCCCCAATCTCTCATGTCTAGCAATATCATGTTCCTTTAATGCAACTTCTTGTCTCAGTAGCTGCTTGGCCTAAAAAGTTTTTGACCTAAAAGTTTCACAGGGCTTCTGTGCTGAGCAGGGCAGGTGCTTGGCATGTTTTGTGACAGCGGGGTATTTGCTCTAACAGTCTGGTTTAGAGGGAGATTTGGACTGTTTAACCTGTTAGATCCCTCGGTCAAAGCTGACTGTGAAATCTAAATGGTTTCTGAGGAAGGGGAACCCTAAGGATGAGATTGCAGCGTGCTGAAAAATGGCGACTTGAGGCCTTTCTATGGCCTCCAGTTCTTCTAAGCTTCCTGTCAATGTATAGTACACTGCAATATAGAAGTATTGCAGAATAATATATAAGCAATTGTATTCTACAAGCAATAAAAAATTTTTAGTAAAAGTTTTTTAATGTAAAAAAAACAAACTAAAAAACATATACATATTGCTATGTCTGCACAACCAAACCAAATAGCCGTATACAGTGAACATTAAAAAAAAAAATGAGAAAAGTAATTGGCGTTAGAATATGGGGAGTTGAGAGGGTTGTAATTTTTTTTAATTTAATAAAACATAATTAAATCTATATAAATTTGTTATCGCCATGATCGTACTAACCTAAAGAATAAAGGTGAGGGGTTATTTGGACCACACAGTTAGAGCTCTAAATACCGAGCCCAAAAGAAAATTCTTTTCTTTTTATTTGGTAAATGTACACTGCATGGAATAGTAAATACAGACACTATGAGAAACTATTTTGGTGTGCAAAAAAATAGCCCTCATTTTTACAAAATAAAAAAATAGGGCTTTTGACATGGGGAGTAAAAAGCTAGTGCAAAAACAGAAAAAGATCCTGTAGAGTTAAGGGGGTTGTCACAGTGCAGATTTTTTTACATACATATGTCTGGGTAATATGAAGAATAATCTACTTTTCATATCTCATACTTTTTTTTTTTTTGCTTTTTTTTAATGAGGGGAGCAAAAAACTGAAACACAAATATGAAAAAGGGCCTTGGCGGTAAATGGTTAAGCATGACTTTCTTGGCAAAATCTGCCTAAATCTGATTGCAGGAACAGTTTAATTTATTCTTGTAGTTGAGCGTTTCTATGCCCAATAGGCTTGACTTCATAGTCAGCGACAAGGGCATGGTTAGTTTATGTGACCAACGAGTTGACTGGTTTTCCTTTATCTTTCATCCTCTTGTGCATTTTTAACCTGCAGCATGTAATCATTGCTTCAGATTTGGAGTGTGGAATCCAGATTTTTCAATGCTGAGGTTGAGCTCTGCTGCCCTGCTGCTACAATCCAAGACAGAAGCCAAGTTTCCTGTGAGTCTAAAACAAAGTGGAGAGAGAGGGGCGCTCCAATGGTGTAGTACCCTCCTTAAATGTATAGAAAGTAGAAGTAGTATGGAAGTACTAACCTGACAAAGTTGTGCTGACAGGCACAACTCTGGGAATCACATGTATCTCGGTAGTTTTCCATTGGCGTCTCCCTGCAACCGCGCTCTAGGAGTGGATCCTTCCCGAAAAAGGGATTAAACTCCTCCGGTAGAGACTATCGTATGGTACTTAGTATTTAGTGCTTTGTTGAGCGGTCTGTATGACGCTGGAGGATGCAATTTTCTCTATGGTTTCAAATCCAGTTTCATTTATTTATAAAATTCCATATAAAATGATGAATAAAAGATATAAATAAAAATAAAATTACTGAGATGAACCAGAGGAAGCGCTCGGTCTGAGCGCAAAAAGCGTAGTTCTATCAGTAATTTTATTTTTATTTATATCTTTTATTCATAATTTATATGGAATTTTTATAAATAAATGAAACTGGATTTGAAACCATAGAGAAAATTGCATCTTCCAGCGCCATACAGACCGCTCAAAAAAGCACTAAATACTAAGTACCATACGAAAGTTTCCTGTGAGTTCCTGCTTCAAATGTAGCTGCCGTGGACATGCAGATGATTTGAAAACAAAAGGATGAGGAATATATATCTCCCAACTGTTTTGCTGTGTCCCAACTGGCCAGAATCTGCTGTCACAAAAAACTATTCATGTATAGATAAGAAACAGAAAGTATATACTTTGTTAGATGTATTTATTAGTTTCTTAATAAAGATGTATATAGTCCAGAGAAGTTACAGAGCATCTCTACTCTTCATCTAATAATAGCAGTTTGCGCATCTTAGTATTCGGTTGAATAAAGACACAGGTCCGTCAAGTTCTACCTATAATTCTACAGTGTTGATCCAGAGGAAGCCAAAAACCACCGATACCAGTTAGCCCAAATTGTGGGGAAAAAAATCCAATCCAGAATGGGTTAACACTTCATCTTTGGACACATTCAGGTTGTATGCTAGGGAAGCTCCTAATGTACACACTAAATATGTTCTTGGGGGTCCACTGTTAGTCAGTGGCAAAAAGCGGATGCTTTTTGCCTCCATCTTGTCTGTATACCTCTGCACACAGATGTAAACTGGATGGAACAGTGTAGTCAACTCTACTAGTTCTTCTTGCTGGTTGCTGTAAGCAAATATAACTGATTAACAGAGACCATAATAGTCTTTCAGAGACTATTTCAACTGTATGGCCATCCCCTGCCACCTTTACACAAAGACCTTGAGTGTGATGAAGCTGTCATTTCTCCACCCGAGCGGCCAACTTCCCTAAATCCCTCCATATTTACGGTATTTTTTTTTACACAGCTTCGTATCATCTGTAGCCTGTGAATTTGGTACTCTTTAACGCCATCAACTTACTTATACTACTTTAACACCTGTTAAAAAATTAAAGAAAACAGGAATGCAGCTATTGCAACTAATGCAATTCAAATGCAGTTATTAAAAGGGATTGCTATAAGCTATAAAATGCTTTCTTTGTGGACACGGTGATATTTGTAAGTAGAATTTTATTAAAGGGAGTCCTTGGGTTACGAACAAGATGGGTTTTGTGGATTTGTTCTTAAAGTGCATTTGTATGCAACTCGGACCAGGTATATTTAGAAAGTGGATCTCCAGACAAAATTTATTTTGTCCAAGTGACAAATGGATTTTCAAAATTTTGGGTTGTCATAGGAACAAGGATCAGTAATACTCTTACAGTTGACTAATTTTCAATACATTTCCAGCATTACAAAAGGCAGAGAGGTCTGTTTGTAGCTAGAAGTGGTCTGTAAGTCAGGTACCCTTAAAGGGAACCTGTCACCACAAATAGAGCTAGTAACAGATTCCCATAGAACCCTGTAAAAAATTGTTTCCCTCACATCCCCATAATGACATATCTTCTATTACCTGGCATCAGAGGATACATGTCCTGCTTGGCCAGCCCCTCCCATGCTTCTACGCAGCATGTCATGTGACCAGGGTGATGTCATGTAAGGTCCTATACTGGTTATGTTTGCAACATCTATCCCATGTATGTATGTGATCACATGGCATTTATCATGGTATGATCACAGCATGCCTGCATGGACTTCTACTCCTCCCTTATCCTCCATGGAGCCATGTTGTGATTTCATGTGATCCGATACATACATGGGGTAAATGTTGCAAATGTAAAAGGACCTTAGATGACATCACCCTGGTGACATGACATGGGGTGGCCAACGATGTAACAGAACTCTCAATGTTCTACTTACTAGCATGTTTTGTAGCAGTGAACAAGGAGGCGGGACAATGCAGTAACCACTGAATATACATGGCCTCATTGGACTCACTTAATGTCATTGACTCTCATCGTGTTAGTTGTATATAAGTTTACAAACTGTTTTTTTTTTCCAATGTGTAACACTGACTGCAACATTTCACCACAGTTTGCCCCTCCTTTCCATGCAACTCATTCACAATTGTGTTGCTGAGGTTGTTATTCTTATTTTACTTGAGCTTTAGCCTTAATGCTGGTTCACAACTGGAGGCTCAAGTTTATTGTACAGATACTTCTACAATCCATGTTCATCAAAATTGTTCTCTTTCCTCTTTTCTGTAGCTTCTTCTTTCAATAACCAGCCTGTTGACAGTCCTACGTCTACCCTGTAAATGGACAGTAAAGGGACCAGAAGAGCAGCATAAGGGTACAATACACCCTTTGGAAGATTTGCCTTTTAACCTGTGCCATTGTTCTTCCTTACCTATACTTTTTGTGGATTACTTGTTCCTGTGTTTTGGGGAGTGCATTTGCTTGTTCACTGAAGTATATAATGGTTTTTGCTGATAAAGTGATGAAACTGTTGCATTTCAAGACATCTAGAGACACATTAAGCCGTTAATATCCAGAGGCCAAATATCTGAGTAGCTTTTAGATCACTTCGGTCTCTAAAGATGATTTTCACAGCATTACCTGGAACGGGGGAGTAAATGTGCCTGGAAATTGTATGGACAATCTAAAGAAACTTTCAGACTGAGTTTATGGGTGTCTTAAGTGGCATGTAAACTGTGCTCATGTCATTCTATACCCTGCACTAGATGGTGGTGAGTTGGTGTGACATTGGTGCAAGGTGGCACCCGAGACCAGTGTTAGTATTTTATTTTGTTACTGGTGTTTCACTTTATATTTATGCTTATATCTATTATTTTCCATTGTTTATTATACTATTGTTTCAATGGCAAAGGACATGCTTAATGCTTAAAAGAATTTCCCTATCCTATGCCCCTCAACACCTTCTTCCAGAATAGTGAATCACAAAAAAGGGAAAGTTAGAAATTTGGTTCCGTCTTTAAAATGGTTTTCTAAACTAAAAGCTTTGATGACCTGTCCATACAATAGGTCCTCAATATCAGATTGTTGCTGTAACAAAACCGAGAAAAGAAGGTTAGCTGCATCAGCTGAGTCTGACCACTATGAAGCAAATGGAGTTGTCCGATAACTGGTTCATTCTCTATTTATCAGCTAACACCTGACATGTTTGGGCGCTGGGCTTTGTATCCCACTGGTCTTATCTCAGTATAGGACAATATTTTAGCCCATAAAAATCTCTATATTTCACTTTGACAAATGAGAGCCAAATGGCATTAGCCATTAGTCAACACAAATGCCAACGTTAAAACAATATTTGCGTAATATGTTTTATACCATTGCTTACAATGCATTTTTATCTTGGTCTTCTAGAGATAGATTTGTACAAATTTCAATAATGTTTTTTTGTATTTCAAGTCAGGTTGAACGGTAAAGTATGAAATTAAAGATGTATTTATTTCTTGGACACTTCTTAAAGTGTCCCATTAAGGATAGTATGCCAGAGCCTTTAATAGTGCCATTTCAAATACTATATTCTCAACGTAATGGGGTGGAAGCCATTTGTATGTTAAAATAAAACAGGGTAATATGTTTGTTGTCTTCAGGATAGAATTCCAGCTGGGTCCTTATGTTTCTAAGATGTTCTGTGAATAAAACTATAGAGCAAAGCCAATCAAACACTAAAAGTCTTCCTGTTGTCACAACAGAGGTAAGGCCAAATTCTGACATTTAGGACTCTCATAGTACAGCAGTAAACCTTGGTCATGCGGTTCCTTACTATGACGATTTACAGTATTCATGTGTTGCTATATAGGCTTTGTTAGTCAACACATATGGAAAGTTCACTGTCAATGGCTCACTTATCCCCACCCCGAACTGGGTCACCACGCCCCCTTTAACTCAATACAATCAGGTTGAAAGTGGAGCGGTTTGGGGTGATTGACTGGCCTGCGGCTCCCTATTATATATTTTAATAGGGCGCCGTTCAGGAATCAGAAGAGCTGTAATTCCCTTCACTAGAGTGGGCACTGTCTAATATTGAGACACTTTTAATTAATCTCCCTGATGGTGCCAATTAAATTTGGCACCTAAGTTGAATGAAGGTGGATAGCTGCTACCAGATAGTGAGTGGTTAAGAGGGGCCCAATATTTGGCCTGTATAAAAGTGCCTTTATTACCCTCTTAAAAGTTTGTAGATGGCTACACGAAAAGCTTAAAAGGGTATTACAGGAATCAGCACAATGCATATACAAATGGGTCCTTAAAATATAAGCTAATATGTAATTAGTTGTTATTTAAAATTTAGCTCTCCTTAGCAGAACACATACACTGTAAAGAGAAATAAAAATGTTACTGGCCCTTTTAAGTTTGTTGATTTTCTCCACAAGGAGTAGACACAGGACAGAAGATGGCCGCTGGTTGCATGTCTACATCACATGTCCTGCACCTGCCGGGGCAGGTCATGTGATCACCACTATATTTAGCTGTAGTTCGTTGGTTGCAATGCATCCAGTATGGCCAGTGTTGTGGTGAGACCCATCTCATTGAGGGAATGTGCAGTGATGGCAGTTACACATCATTACTATGGTAATAGAGCAAGAAAGTGTGTTAGATCATCACTGGGAGAAGAGTATAAGAGGAAGGAGCTGTTACTGAGAACTAAAGGATCATGGGACTTGTAGTTTCTAGTAGCAACCATCTTGGTGATAACTCCACCTACTTAAGAAAGCCCATAAAATTTTGTGTATCATAAAATCAAACTATTTAAACTCCATTTTGTGATGAATGATATTGATTTTTGTTATTCTTTTATTTATAGCATTATTGGTTTTTGTAACAGGCGTTCATATTCCCAGAATACCTCTTTAAAATTTAAATGAACTTTCGATAGAACAATCATAATTTTGGTCACTGTTTAACAATTTAAAAATATTAAAGGAGTTATGCTAAAGTTATCCCCTATCCACAGGATAGTGGATGACAAGCTTATCGGTGAGGGTCCAACCACTAGAACAGGACCCCAGCAATCCAGATGTCAGAGATTCCATTTCCACTAATGGCTGGAGCAGCTATGTCCAGCATGCGTCATATCTCCAGCACTCTCCATTCAAGGAGAGGATTGCCGGTGATAGCTGCGCACTGTTCTCTGAAAATATCCAACATTCCCTTTGTATTGGATGGAACAGCTGGACACATGCTCGACCTGCCGTTCCAGGTATTAGAGAGAAAGGGACCTCCTTTTCCTGGATTGATGGGGTCATGTTTTTATGATCAATGGAGATCCCAGCAAACCGGTCAGCTAGTGTTTTGAGTTGGACACTAAAACGTGGCGCTTTATCAGCTTTTCAAAATGAGATGTAAAGATTTATAAATCTCATATAATCAGGTTGCCTTTTTTCCACAGCTACTTTTCAGCTTCTGACTGAGGTCTTTGTCAAGGCTCTTGATGTTGGCTTGATGTAGCTCTGGAAAAAAGTCCACCTGATTTTGTTCACTATTTTTGTAGTGCTACAGTTTTTTGCCTTTTTTATTATCTGAATGTGAGGTTTTGGCTGGCACCTAAGATTTTTATGTTTACTCTAAGTAGTGCAGCTGTAGTCTTTTACTTGATGGCGATAGAGATTTATTCAGGGTCTAACAAAAAGCTTGGGATGGTGGAATATTTCACGAAAATACCATATATACTTGAGTAAAAGCCGAGCTTTTCAGCACAAAAAATGTGCTGAAAAACCCTAACTCTGCTTATACTGGAGTCTGTACTCACCTTCCGACGCCCCCTTCTGTCCATTGATGCTTTGGCTCCCTCGCTCCGTGCGGTGCCATTGCTCGAGCTGTGACATCAGCGGCTCGCGGACATCATAGTGTGTGCCGATGGTGGCACACACTAGAATATCAGCAAGCTGCTGACCCCACAGCTCGAGCGGCGGCACCGCACAGAGACCGTAACATCGATGGACAGAAGAGGACCTTAGGGGGGGCGTCGGAAGATGAATACACTTTTTTTTTTTCTTATAGGCTGCTCAGGGGCTGTATACAGGGGGCTTCTGGCTGTATACTAGGGACATGGGCTGCTGGCTGTATACTGGGGGGCAGGGGGCTGTGTTAAAATTAGGTACCTCGGTTTATACTTGTGTCGGCTTATACTCGAGTATATATGGTATATGGACACCCAAATTTCTAGTCATTCAAGTCTTTGCATTGAGAGATGGCGCTGTAATCACCGAAAAACAAAATGGGTAAATCCAAAGTATACACTTTGGATTGAAAAACAAAAAAAGATGGTAGCGTGGGAAGCCGGGAGTGACCGCAAGTGTGGGTATATGTTTAATGTTTAATTTAAAGGGAAACTGTCAACAGAAATTGACCTAATAAACCACTTCCAGTATGTTGTCAAGAAGCTGAACAGTTTCCTGATCATGTTCCTTTCATGACTCGGCTTTGTGGCAGCATCCAGAAAATTTACTCTGAAGTAAGAGGTAAATTGTTTGTATAAAGTCAGGGAGCTGGACCTCTTCCCGTTTCTGAACACCTGCTCTCCTATGATTGACATTGCGTGCCGGACTTCAGAAGATCTGGATCATCAAATACAGTGAAGGAGGCATTCTGAGGTGGGAAGAGCTTGACTTCAATGTTTAACCTCTTAATGACCAGGCCCTTTTTCGTTTTTGCGTTTTTCATTTTTCACTCCCCACTTTCAAAAATCTATCATTTAATTTTTTTTCATGTAAACAGCTGTATGAGGGCTTGTTTTCTGCATAACAAATAGCACTACATAGTGATGGTATTTAATATTCCATAGAGTGTACTGGGAAGTGGGGAAAAAATTCCAAATGCTGCGAAATTGATGAAAATATGCATTTCATCCTTCTTCTTGTGGGCTTGGATTTTACGGCTTTCTCTGTGTGCCCCAAATGACATGTTTTCTTTATTCTTTGGGTCGGTGCGATTGCGGGGGATACTAAATTTATATACCATATATACTCGAGTATAAGCTGACCCGAATATAAGCCAAGACCCCTAATTTTACCACCAAAAATTAGGAAAACCTATTGACTTGAGTATAAGCCAAGGGTGGGAAACGCATTGGTCACATCCCCCTCACAGTATATAGCCAGACAGCCCCGTTTAGTATATAGCCATCCCTGTTTAGTATATAGCCAGCCAGCCCCCAGTAGTATATAGCCAGCCAGCCTAGAGTAGTATATAGCCAGCCAGCCCCCTTTAGTATATAGCCAGCCCCCTTTAGTATATAGCCAGCCCCCTTTAGTATATAGCCATCCCCTTTAGTATATAGCCAGCCCCCTGTGGTATACAGCCAGCCAGCCCCCTGTGGTATACAGCCAGCCAGCCCCCTGTGGTATACAGCCAGCCAGCCCCCTGTAGTATACAGCCAGCCGGCCCCCTGTAGTATACAGCCAGCCCCCAGTAATTTATAGCCAGCCAGGCCTGTTTAGTATATAGCCAGCCAGCCCCCACTTTGCCCAGCACTTAAAAAAATCACCTTCGGGTGGTTTCGATGTTCGGCACAGCTCCTCTTCTTTCTTCTGTCTGCTGTAACAGCCGGCAGAGATGCGGCCACAGTATGATGAAGCCGCTGATGACGTCATAGTATGCGCATGAGTGTATCGCCTAGTCTCTGCCGTGGGGACCGGAGCATCGTGGAGAAGAAAAAAGAGGAGCCGCACCAACATCAGGGAGCCGCGACGAACATCGGTGGCACGGAAAGTGAATATGTACATTTATTTTTTTTATTGACTCATGTATAAGCCGAGGTGAGGTTTTTCAGCAAATTTTTTGTGTTGAAAAACTCGGCTTATACATGAGTATATACGGTAGGTTTTAGAATGGTTTTATACATTTACAAAAATTAAAAACTCCTAATAACTTTTTCATACTTTGGTGTACGGAGCTGTGTGTGGTGTAATTTTTTTTCCACTTTTGATGAAGTTTTCAATGCTACCGGTTTTAAGACTGTACATCTTTTGATCACTTTTGATAGATTTTTTTATATTTTTCAAAATGGCAAAAAAGTCCCATTTTTAACTTCGGGGGGCTATTTTTCATTACGGGGTTTAAATGCCAGGAATAGCCATTACTATATTTTAATAGATCGGACATTTTGGGACACGGTGATACCTAAAATGTTAATGATTTTTACTGTTTATTTATATCAGTTCTAGGGAAAGTATCAGTACATGGTGAATTTTTAGTTTTTTTTTTTAAATTAACTTTTGTTTTATTTTAATTTTTTTTTTTCACTATTTTTCAGACCCCCTAGGGTACTTTAACCCTAGGTCTGATCTTACCATATATTGCCATACTACAGTATGGTAGTACATGGGGATTTACCACATCATTTATTACAATGGGCAATTTGGACAATGTAATGAATGAGTTAAAATGAGACAGCCTCAGGTCTTCATATGACCCAAGGCTTTTATAGCAACAGTTCACCGTTCCCTGATGAAGTCACGGGGAGCGACGATGCACCCTTTGGCCTTTTAATTTCGCCGGCAGCTTTGCTGGCTGCGATCGAGGGTTTCACACGGGTATTACTGGTGGGTGTTTTCTGAAATATGCAAGAAAACACTTGCCTTGTATAGAGAGGGCTCACAGCCTGGCAGCTGATGTGTGATGTACCATTAAGTCACACGACGGTAAGGGGCTAACTCTCCACCTCCTTGACTTCCAGAAAATCAACTTTGAAGTGAGATGTAAATTGGTTTTATGATGATGCCGCCACACCAGGCCATGAAAATAACATAAAATGATGACCGTTTCTTCAAATTTTCAAATATTGAATGCTCTACACTCTATTTTCAGATTTTTGGATAGGATATGTATTTATCGTAAAATCCCCCCTCCCCCTTTCAATGTTTTTGCACATATTTAAACTTTTGTCAATTTATATTGCCATCTGTTACCAAAATTGGAAAAGAACAAGAGTTTGGTATTGTTGGATAGATTTTTGAAAACATTTTTGACACATCTTTTAGTTTTTCAATCCTATGCAAGATATTCCAATGTCCCAACCTTTTTGTTACACCGTGTACATATATTTATATAATATAAGAAGTTTTATCTGTCCTGGGGGGGTGTAGCATTAAACTTGATTGAATTTGGACATATTTCCAATGGCAACATTAAGGGTAAATAAAATCACATGAGGTATATACATAGGTACTTTTCATGGTGCATAAGTCAAAGTATACAGTAGTCACCTGTTTTATTGCTTTTTGTAAAAGATAGTTGAAGTCCTCCTTGAAAAAGTTCCCATGTATTTTTCATAGGCTAAAGCCCCTTGCACATGATTATGGCTGTATAGTAGCCATACCTTACCATTTTGGTACAGGTAGCATAGGTAGAGTGCTGCTCACCACTCCCATTCCCCAGCCGGACATATGATATGCCCGGCCCTGGGTGTAGCATACATTGTGTGCAAGGGGAACAAGATATCTGTTTACAAGTAGAGAACATTTAATAGCAAAAATAAAAATGCATCATTGAGAACTATGCATTTGTAATAGATGAGATGAAAGTCTGATGTAAATATTTGAGCCAATGTTCTTGACAATTTTAAGCTTGTCTCTCTGTTTTTTTAACATCCACTGTGGGCCTTTTAGGGTGAAAGTGGCATTCATAGTGGTAAGCAGAAAGAAAACAGACTTGCGGGTTCTTTTACATATTTTATGGCTTCATTAAAGTATTTATTACAAAGTCTACAGAAGTCAGTTACTCACAGGACAGTTTAGTGGTTTGCTTTATATTTCTACTTATGACTGTGCACCACCATTTTTATTGTAAGTAAATCTGCATTGTTGTTTTTACCAACTTTGTGAACCTTTGTGATAAGTGTGTATGTTAAACCTATGGAATGATAACGCAATGTACAGCTCAGGTACGTGAATCTTATAATAAATCTATTATCATATTTCAAATGTTTTCCTTTTTGTTCCACAGGAGATGTAAAATTTCAACTTCATCAGACATGTTATTTTTGCAGTGGCAGAAGCTGAGTATGTGTGCCCATCTTTACTTGATCTCTTCAGCTGTACACATGAGAGAGAAGCTGTTTCTTTCCTCTCATATGCATTCTTGTATCGTCCACATTCACCACATGCATGCTATTCATGATTCACCCATCTTTGCCAGAGATGATAAATAAAGGGATTGGGCAAAGATTAGAAATTTGAACATAACATAATTTGTGTGAAAACAGCCTTAAATTAATTTAAATAAAAACTAATTGCAACCTGGTAGATCCTAAAAGCTGGCAAAATGTACAACAGAGTAAAAACTCATTCAATAGGAGTATGTATGCTTTAACATATGTATCTTAACAATTTTCCTCAGAGGCCACATGTCGGTAGCTGCTGTTAGCACTTACAACAATTTCTACTAACAGTCGACCACATTATCTCATTAAACAGACTTGCAATTTATTGGTTTGTCTATTTTCCTACTAGTAATATTATGGTAAGGCAAGTTACTTATACAAAGTTTGCCTTCCACTATATTAAATCTATTAAATGGTTTTGTTTACGTTGAGAGGAGAAGATCGGGACATTGTACAATAAAGTTGCAATACACAAACAGTTTCCTTATTGTGTCACAAGGGGGAGACCGTTTGCTTTATAAGACATCTGTATGTAATTTTCATTGAGTAATAAGATCCTCTTTCAGGAATGTGAGCGGTTTCCAAACTGGAAGTCCTCTAACCAGGGGTTTAACTAGGATGCTCTGGGCCTCATAGCAATCCCTTTAATTACCACCCTTAATCCCAAAGAGGTGTAGCTAGGCTTTTCTTTACCTCAGGCAAAAAAACAAGTTGGGCTACTCTCTCCCATACAATCTAACTGCATTTGGGGCTCTTCTTAAGTGGAAACTAATAATATATACAGGCAGTCCCCGAGTTACATACAAGATAGGGTCTGTAGGTTTGTTCTTAAGTTGAATTTGTATGTAAGTCGGAACTGTATATTTTATCATTGTAATCCTAGCCAGAACTTTTTTGGTCTCTGTGACAATTGGATTTTAAAAATGTTGGGTTGTCATAAGAATCAGGATTAACAATAAAGCTTCATTACAGACGCCTGTGATAACTGTTATAGAGGTTTATTGTAGCCTAGGACTAAAGTACAATAAATTACCAATATCCAGTGGTCTGTTTGTAACTAGGGGTCGTATGTAAGTTGAGTGTTCTAAAGTAGGGGACCGCCTGTAACCTGTTTGTTTTAACAACATAAACCGCAACCATTCTTAATCGACTCCCCCGTGGCACTTTACATGTCCAATGGTCATGTAAAGTGCCACAGGTGTCGATTAAGAATGGTGGTGGTTTATGTTGTTAAAACAAGCCGGTTATATATATGATAATATATGATAATAGTGCCAGGTACTATAATAAATCTTTGTGGGGTGAAGTAAAAACCTGACAGCGCCCAACACAAAGAAGCCGAGGCATTGGGACCAGGAAGAGGTGGGACAAAGCACGTCAGTCCACTCGTATCTTTTTAGCAGACATTTGTGAAGGTAGCTCCTCGCCTTGGTTGACCCAGCTCCTCTCCCCTGACTCTGCATAAGAAGCGGAAGCCGGACAGGGAAAGGTAAGTAACACAGTTTTCTATTGTTTAATACAGTTACTGGAGTAGGCTGGGGGGCCACAATATGAAGGGGATAGAGGACAGGAGCCCCCACTATTAAAGGGATGGAGGATAATAAGCCATAATATGAGGGGTATAGAGGATAGGAGTCCATACTATAAAAGGGTTTGATGGAAAAAGGGGCTCAATATGAGGGGCATGGAGGACAGATGCCACAATATGAGGAGGATGAAGGAGAGGCCACAATATGAGGGGAATGGTAAACAGGAACCCACATTATGAGGGGGATGAAGGACAGGAGGCTACAATATAAAGCAGGGGTCCCCAAACTTTTTACATAGGGGGCCATTCACGGTCCCTCTCAGATCGTTGGAGGGCCGGACTAAAGTTTAAAAATTAAAAAAAATAAGAAATTCCTCTGTACACTGCTCATATCCTATACTTCTCCATCATTAATTATTTCCCATAATGCCCCTCTACCATTAATTATTCCCTATACTGCTCCTCCATCATTATTTATTTCCTATACTGCTCGTCTATCATTAATTATTCCCTAAACTGCCCCTCCATCATTAATTTTTCCCTATAGTGCTCCTCCATCATTAATTATTCCCTATACTGCCCCTCCATGATTAATTATTCCCTATAATGTTCCTCCATCATTAATTATTCCGTACACTGCCCTTCCATCATTAGTTATTTCCTATGCTGCTCCTCCATCATTAATTATTTCCCATACTGCCCCTCTACCATTAATTATTCCCTATACTGCCCTCCATCATTAATTATTCCCTATACTGCCCCTCTACCATTAATTATTCCCTATACTGCCCCTCCATCATTAATTATTCCCTAAACTGCCCCTCCATCATTAATTATTCCCTATACTGCCCCTCTACCATTAATTATTCCCTATAATGCCCCTCCATCATTAATTATTCCCTATACTACTCCTCTACCATTAATTATTCCCTATAATGCCCCACCATCATTAATTATTCCCTATACTGCCCCTCTACCATTAATTATTCCCTATACTGCTCCTCCATCATTAATTATTCCCTATACTGCCCCTCTACCATTAATTATTCCCTATACTGCTCCTCCATCATTAATTATTTCCTATACTGCTCCTCCATCATTAATTATTTCCTATACTGCTCCTCCATCATTAATTATTTCCTATACTGCTCGTCTATCATTAATTATTCCCTATACTGCCCCTCTACCATTAATTATTCCCTGTACTGTTGCTTGGGTGCCTTGCTCCCCCTTACACAGCCATGCTGGTTCTAGGTTCCCAATACAGGATTGTTATTGAGGTTATCATGCCTTGGTTGTGTTGAGTATACCTTGGGGTGATTTGCACTTATTACATTGACTTGAGCACTATTGTATTTATTTATTTATCTTTTGTACTGATTTGTGCAGACTAGGGACTTTTTACCTTATGTTGTATTTACTGGTGAGCAGACACCTCTAAGATTGGTGCAATCAGGGATAGGTGTTGGTTTTTGTTGTGTTGAAATAATAAAGCATATTTGATAATTACTTTTGGGTTGTTATGGCACATCTTTCTTGTGAATAAATATGTACTGCTAGTGCCCAGATACCCACCGTTTATGTATGGTTGTGTAGGACCCACATCTCTTCGTATCTCTCCCTATACTGCTCCTCCATCATTAAGTATTTCCCAAACTGCCCCTCTATCATTAAGTATTTCATATGATGCCCCTCCATCATTAATTATTTTCTGAGGGCCCTCCACCATTAATCATTTTATTTAATGCCCCCATAATTATTTTTGTATATTAGGGCCCCCGATCGCCAAAATATATTTGCTGCTGGTTAAAAAAAAAAAACCCTATACTCACCTCTGGCAGCGGCTCCCGTGTCTTCTTTCTTCGGGCTGCTGTCAGCCAGGAAGGGGTGCGCAGTGACGTGATGACATCATCACGCGGCCGCGTATCCAGGTTCAAGGAGCGATGTGCGCCGGGGTTGTCTTCCGGCCACATCGCTCCACCTGTAATAATAGTGCTCGAGCGGCCACATTGAGCACTATTCAGTGACGGGCAGGAGCTTCCTGTCTGGACGGACGGAGGCCCCTGCCCAACTACCGCGGCCTGCCGGGGGCCTCAGCAGGAGCTGCTGGCGCTCGGCGGGCCGTAGTTTGGGGACCACTGATATAAAGGATAGGAGTACAGACAGCTAGTGCAATATAAGTATGTGGGCCACAGAAAGGGGGGAGAAAATGAAGTTCATATGCGTCCATAGGGAGGTTGGCCACAAGAAGGGGGCATTATACTATGTGGGTAGCCCTTAATTTAATAGCATACTATGCTTGAGGGTGGGGAAATAGGAAGGGCAATGGGTATTCAGCAGAATAGACTTCAGCAGAATATGTGTACAGTATATGTAAATATTCTCGTATATAAATTTAAAAGCCATAGGTGAATGGCATTAAATCATTCAGTGACACCTGGCAGGTAGGATAAATTGGTTAGCAAGTGAGTGAATCAGGTCTTGATTTTAAGGGAACCTGTCACCACATTTGCACATACAGCTAGTGACAGGTTCCTATAGAGCCCTATTAACTAACTTACACCCTTCTTTTAGCTAAAAATTGTTTCCTTCACATCCCCATAAATCAATTTTATTTTATATAACCTAGAATCAAAGGGAGGCGTGTCCTGCTCAGAGGGCCCCTCCCATCTACTCCTCCCCATCTCTTATGTCACCTTACTATTAAGGACTTTATGTCCTGTGACCAGGGTGATGTCATCAAAGTCCTATTCCCTTTACATTTGCAAAATGTACCCAGTGTATGTTTCTGATTATTACTCTACATCCTCCATTGAGGATGCTCTGATTTCATGGCATCACATACATACAATACAGTTTCCAGATTGAGGAGGCTAAAAGACCTGAGATGATGTCACTCTGGTCATATGACATGAATGTAACACAACGTAGAGCAATAGAGACTGCACACTCTATTTAGTGGTGCTCAATGTCGGACTCTCAATCTGGAAATGTCCGTATAGAAAAACATGGCACACACATGGAGTAAACGTTTTTTTTTTTTTTTAGTGCAACAAATTTTATAAAGTATTAACCTTCACCATTGGTGAGGCGCTCATCTTGTTGGAAATACCACAGAGAAACGCCAGATCTAACTTGACAAAGGTCGCCATGACCGAAACATTGTAAATAATTTGATCTGTTACACTTATCTCTTTACATGTATGCATTATGGTGAAGGCTTATACTATATAAAATTTGCTGCACTAAATAAAAGAAGAAAAAGTTTACTCCGTGTGTGCCATGTTATTCTATATGAATGTAACACAAGGCAGAGCGTTGGAGAGAAAAGAGTCACAGCCAGCAGACATGAGTCAGTAAAGCTAATTTGCATATCAGAAAAATGACTTATTTAAGGTACAGTGCCCCACTGGAAGCTAATTTTAGGTGATATGGGGAGCACTTATAACCGTTTATCAGCAGGCTAATCACAATTGTAGTACCCCCAATGATATTCAGAGACAATCTGACCTCATAAGAACAAAGCTGTCCAAAAGAGGTTATTCCTTTTGGACACTTAACGTCTTTCTTTGTGTGTGTTACAATAAAGTAACCAGAAATAAAACTGATCATACAAAAATGCCACCCTATCCGTAATGATGAAAAACGAGCATCCTTCCTAAAAGAGGTATTGTCAAAAAGATCAACCCTTATAATGTGCAATTTTGTTTAACCATCGAAGAATTTTAGTGATTCTAGTAATATCAGATTTTTTTGCTTAACTTGTGTAAATTTCAGTAGCGACTTCTTTGTATACATAGGTGAATGCACATTATGTAAGAAAAAATTTATAGGGTCTACAACAAGGAGATTAAAAACTATAATGAAAGGGCACAAATCGTGAGGGGGAATTTCTGTTGTGGGGACATGGGAGAAAAATTAGTGTGAGGGTATTACTGGCATGGAGGTCTCCACTATTTTATGCTGCTCTGGGAAGTCTCCCATATTATAAATTTGCTTTGGGGGTCTCCCGTATAATAAATCTGCTCTAGCGGAAAGGTCTCCAGTATTTTCATTTTTTGGTTTGTGCATTTGTAGTCTGCTCTGGGGTCTGTATAACTCATTGTACAAATGCAGTATTTGGTTTCTGTGGTGGCATTGGGCGCCGTACTGTGGTTTTTGGTGCATTTAGGGTGCTGGTTCCTAGTTCAGCCACATGTAGTTGAGTGGTCTGTCAATGCTTGGAACCAAAAAGGTTGTTTCTTATAGAGGATTCTGTGAGAGGAGGCAACAAGATTTCCTTTGGGTCTCGATAATAAAAACGAAATAATATTCCACTGTTAAACTTTAGTCTTCCACACATACTTAGTAAGACCAGAGAGGTGTGAAAATTGAAGTTATATTGATCTGGGTGATCTAAAGTATTATTCAAATCCAAACCTTAGTATTTGCAAGGAAATGTAAAGTTTCTCTATGGAAGTTGCTGACAGACCAGTTTTCTGTGCAAAATTGGCCAGTCTGCTCAAAGAGGTTTCACAGAATATGCGTTTTCAAGATTAGCACACATTTTCAAAGTTATATCACGTACAAATTGTTCATATAGTGGGGACGGTTTTCTTTCACTTCCGCGTTACTTTGATGTTGAATTCCATTCTCCGTTATATGGATGTAACCAGCGTCTTCAGATTTTTCAACACCCGAAACACGTTAATCTGTTAAGCTTGTTGAACAACTGTTTTGGAGATATTTTTAACTATAGATATACCACAATAAAGGATGTTTAATGAAGACTAGTCCCTTGTGCTGTATTCAACTTCAGTACAACGTGCCAGGATCCACAACTTGATGTGCTCGAGAAAAACAGTTTGGTCAGGTCAAATATTTAATTTTTATTTCTGTTTTTTTAGTTTTTTTTATCATTCCTTACACCACTTGTGGTCGGTACTATCAGTGAACTAGTGGCAGGAACATAGTCACCAAGAATTACTAATGCACATTGGTAGGAAAAGCTAGCCCATGGACAAACACACTACCTAGCAAACCACCAGGCATTGCAATTATTTTACCCTTTACTCCACCTCAGGGTGTGTAGGGGGGCGTTCCTGACCCATGTCTGCACAATAGCTATAGCTGTAAAATATATATGGCTGCAACTTAGGGGCCGGGCCTTCATCATATGCTGGCATAAGATCAATATATATATTGGTATGCTTTTTTAAATATGTTAGTTTCATTGACTGAAAATCAGTCGTGTGTACTTTTGTAAGTCATTGTTTTGCCAGCCAAGCCAGTAGTGGGCCCAAAACCTTAACAATATTCTAAATACTGACCAAATTATACAAGTATAGGAGTTCTGAGGTTTATGATAAGAAGAGAAATAACTGCTCTCCTGGGACACATACAGGAATTCTTTATACATTTATTATAGTTGATTGCTATCATAGGACTTTTTTTTTTTTTTTTTTGCTCATTATGATTTTCGCACATCTTGTTTCCTTTCAAGTGAACATTTTGCTTAAAAAATTGAGAAAAGATAAAACAAACAAACCAGAGAGAAACTGTTAGGGCAATTTACTTTATTGCAACCAGGAAAAACTTACATGGGAGTCAGATTCCATGGCCATGCCTGCTCCAGATGGAGCAGTGATCTTTATCTAAAGAAGGTTGTTGTGAAAGACGGTTTTACAGAAAAAAGAAAAATGCATGCTGGGACATAAGAGACAGTATTGCTAACGGTTTCATCAGTGTTAAATTAATGAACTCTATATAAACATTGTCCCAGTGGAGTGCAAAAGTTACATACAATCATGCCTAGTTTGGAGGAATGTTGTATCACAATGCATTTGGAACACAGCTAAAGATTAAAGCCAAGTTTTATTATTATTTTTTTTTTTTTATATTTTTATCATTTGAAATGATTGCTCCTGATGTGGTAAGTACAGAACTGCAAGGAAAATTACGCCACACTGACAGCAAGAATCCACATGGTCAGCTCACTACAAGCAGAGAACTGCAGGGTCCAATGCCTGTAATGGAAGCAAGGACGCAATTTCTAGACATTATTAAAACACAAATTACTCTGTGTGGTAGTTGCCATAAATATAAACCCAAATTATACTGAAAATGCCAAGGAAATTGAGAATTGGCATTGAACTAACTCAGTTCCTACCTAATATTTTGTCTGATAATTTGAGAAGAATGATAATCTTTTAAGTGCAAGGTCAGTTTTCAGAAGAAAGAAATAGCACAAGACAAAATAGTAAAAAAGAGGTGATGAAGTGGCCAATATATGAGCCTCTAGTGAAGGACAAGTTGAGAACACAAGATAGGAAAGGCCTGCAGAGAAATGTCAAGGTGCACAAAATACAGTAGATATACCAGAATACAATGGAACTGACAACACTAGAAAGTTAAACAATTCTGCTAATTTTTTTGTCAATATTTTTGGTAGTTTTGGTCATTTTTTTGTACTTTTTATTTCTGTTCTTTTAATTTTTATATGTATATATATTTTAAATGGCAGAGATGAGACAAGAATCAGCAGCATGAGAAATCAGGCAAGGCTTGTAGACCCCTGTCCAGAGCTGGTAGGGCATGGCCTTTGACTAAACTTTATAGCTAGTAGTGTGGTTTGAACACCATTCCTGCTTAGGGGGCCACAATGCACTGCATAGACTACAGCACCCCACCACATCTGAAGGTGTCAATGGGGAATCTAATCTAGCACGTGGCTTTGCAATGTTTAAGTGTTACTATTACATGACAGACACTGCTTGCAACTGGGGGCAAGGGGATATGCTGCCCTCCTGCTTGGACAAACCACCATTACATGCAGCAATCTCCATGCCCCCAACCTCTACAGTGCCATCTTCATTATAAAGCCTCTTGATTCCATCATAGAAGTCATCGACTTCCATCTCCTCCACTTTTCTCTTAGTGGAGGCCTGCTTGCAGGCTCCAGGAGCTGCCAGACGCTGGTAGAAGTAGGTTGCTCCCTTCATAAGAGATCCTGGTGTGCTTTTGCCCTTTTGGTTGACTCTGGGGCCTGGGACAGGGGAGGGACGGAATTGGTACTCTCCTCTATTACAGGTCACCAGTGTCCGCTTGAGGGGACTGTAGACATATACAGCATTGGGAGGCAAGGAAGCCTGAAGAGGAGAAAGGTGCCGTGATGCTTCTTCCCGACAGAGAAACAGCTGAGTGCTATCCATCTACGAGAGAACACAACACACGTTTGATCAGTGATAAAACACAGCATAGAGGAACTTTTGGTTCATTTAATGTTAAAGTATTTACAAACCAATAATTAATATTCATGAACCAAGAAGCGGGCAGAGACCTACCTTGTGATTGGCCAATAATTTGTGCATGAAGAATCCCACTGTAATGTTATGAAACATAATCATATAGTAATGTTTATGTCCTTATTTTTAGTCTAAACAAACAAAAGGAAACGAGTATCTGTGTACAAAGCAAATTTCAGTATAGCACTACAATAATCAGCAAGCTTCAGAGGATCTCACAATGACTGAGCCAGAGAAAAGCACAACAGTCCCTTAGTTGTTCAAATTCAAAATACACTCAGAGTTTTATGAAGGAGGTTTTATATGTTTTAAAAGGTTTTACATGTGGTGAGTATAATAAATACTTTTTAATAACTCAGATACAAATGGTGGTGCACTGGTGTTGGTTATTTTCATTCGGAGTCTGCGATATCTAGAAGTAAGAAGTAGAAGTTGATGGGGAGCCTGAGCACTGTCTTCTTCTTGTCTTATTTCTGCATTCAAACTTCCACAAATACACAAATTTGTCTACTTTCAAACACAACCAGCCCTGCTACATATCATTCCTGCAGCAGTATAGAGACTTCCTCCTTGCAATTGGATGACCTGACGTATGTCATCAGTCACATGCTTGTGAAAACACCTTAAAGAATTCTTTTACCTACTGCCAGCAATAACGAGGACTGATATTCTCCTGCACCCAGCAGCTACCGATAGTCTCCTAGTGACCTTTTCAACAAGATCCACCCACCCAAGAGTACAGATACAGATCCCCAAGCCAACCAATATAAACAAAGTTAGAAATAGCACCCACGAGGACAAAGTAAAACCCCTGCAAGCAGGCACACAAATGCTAATGGGAGTAAATTAGATACTTTTATACTTACACAATTTGTAATACAGGCGGTCCCCTACTTAAGAACACTCGACTTACATACGACCCCTAGTTACAAACGGACCACTGGATATTGGTAATTTATTGTACTTTAGCCCTAGGCTACAATAAACAGCTGTAACAGTTATCACAGGTGTCTGTAATGAAGCTTTATTGGTAATCCTGATTCTTATGACAACACAACATTTTTAAAATCCAATTGTCACAGAGACCAAAAAAGTTCTGGCTGGGATTACAATGATAAAATATACAGTTCCGACTTCTATACAAATTCAACTTAAGAACAAACCTACAGACCCTATCTTGTATGTAACCCGGGGACTGCCTGTACTTTATACATTTTACTGATGGTAGACATGTCCTAATAAGAAGTTTCTGAGGGACTGCAATTATAGAGTTATAACATTATGCTAATTAGTCTGGGGTGCTCCGGCTATGTCCCCAGAGTGCCTCATCTTTTAATTAATTCACTCCACCTGTTCCGATACAAGTTCCACTCGTCCATAGCGCATAGAGAAGGAGAGGAAATAGTATATTAAAATATGTGAATAAATTAAAAGTCGAGACACTCTGAGTCGCTCCGGTGACATAGGCAGCAAGTTATTAAAAGTCTATATCAATCCCTTGCCACAAACTAATGTAATAGTATGTCTGCATGTGGCAAGGCTTGTATGGAGAGTGATCATGGACTGATCCCTTTCTGTACAGACCACCTGCATATTGAAGCAAACACCCTTTACATAATGCTGACAAAGCTACAGGCAGCATGCAACAGCCAGTAACGCCTGTCATCACCTTTCCATGTGATGTCATTGGGGAGCAACGATCTATCTCCATTACAATGTGTCGGTCTGCATAATAATAATTTACAAAAAATTAACTAAAGTTCAAATCACCCCCCCTTACTTAGAACTGATGTAAAAATATACATATTAGGTATTGCCACATCCCAATCTATCAATACATAAAACAGATATTCCCAGAGGTGAACCCCGTATTGGAAAATAATATATTCGAACCTCCACGTTTTTGTCATTTAGCAATAAAAATTTAAAAAAAATTAAATTAAGGTTATAGTTATATAGTGCATCATGTCCTGCAAAGAATGCCACCTAAGGGTGCGAAGACACGTGGCCATGGAATGCCATGGAAACGCATATGTGATCAGGCCGAGGCCCGCCATCCATGCGCTTGTATTTTTAAAGTGGGAGGGTGAGATATATTCTGCTCATTGTAACAACCAGTGAAAAGACATCACTGAGGGGCTCTCATAACATCCCCAGAGCACCACAGGCTTATTGGCATAATTTTAAAAAATTATTTTAAAAGCAAGGAGGCCATGAATAAGAAATATAAAAAGATTTCCTTATGGTGCCTGGATCCATAAGTGTACCTGGTTTATCATGATGGATTTTGATGGTACAGTGGGTATGGAAAGGATTCAGACCCCTTTACATTTTTCACTGCAGCCAATTGGTAAGAAAAAAAAGTTCTTTAGTTTTTTCTCATTAATGTACATTCTCCAACCCATTTTGACAGAAAAAAAACACAAAAATGTAGATATATTTGTTAATTTATTCAGAAAGAAAAACTGAAATCTGACATGGTCATAAGTATTCAGACCCTTTGCTCAGTAAAAGTACCTTTTGAGCTAATACAGCCAGGAGTCTTCTTGGAATTGATGCAACAAGCTTTTCACACCTGGATTTGCATTCTTCCTTGCAGGTGCTCTCCAGTTCCCTCAGGTTGGATGGTGAACGTTGGTGGAAGCCATTTTCAATTCTTTACAGAGATACTTAATTGGGTTTAGGGCAGGGCTATGGCTGGACCAGTCAAGAATAGTCACAGATTTGTTTTGGAGCCACTGCCTTGTTCATTTAGCTGTGTGCTTAGGGTCATTGTCTTGTTGGAAAGTGAACCTTCGGTCCAGTCTCAGGTCCAGAGCACTCTGGAAGAGGTTTTCATCCAGGATATCATTGTACGTGGCCACATTCATCTTTCCTTCAATTGCAACCATTCGTCCTTTCCCTACAGCTGAAAAAAACTCCCATAGCATGATGTTGCTGGACCACCGCGGATGATGACGTAAACCAACACCTGGGACCAGAGTGGCACCCAGTCTTCACCAGAGCCCGCCGCAAAGCGGGTTGGATTTGCTGTGGCGTGGTACCACCAGATCATTCCACAGGTGTGACTTTGTTTGCGGTGGCAGCCAAGGCGAGGTACAGACATGGAAGGCAGGTTTGTGGTAGGGGACAGGCAGGAGGTCAGGACAGGCGGCACAGGATCAATGTCAGAGGCTAAGCAGAAGGTCCAGGGTCACAATGGGAAAGCAATACACAAGCACAGGGCAACAATACTAGCTTTCTCAAAAGCATATAGCACAAAGATCCGGCATGGAATGCTGGGAGAAGCCGGCTTTCAACAATTTCCTGGAACTGGCCAGTGTCAGCGCCCTAGGAGTCAGGGACGTGCGAATATAGCCGCGGGAGCCGGAAGAGTTACGGGGACAGATGAGTGGAGCGGGCGCTCCACTGAAGGGGCACGGTGAACTTTCTCCCATCTCCCTATTGCATCACTGGAGCTGAGCCACAGTCATCTTCTCCCACAACTGTTTAGTTTGGCTGGATGGCCAGGTCGAGGAAAAGTTGTGGTCATCCAATGGAGGACACTATGCTCTTAGGAACCTTGAGTGCTGCCGAAATTCTTTTGTAACCTTGTCCAGATCTGTGCTTTGAAACAATTATGTCTCAGCTCCTTGGGCAGTTGCTTAGACCTCATGATGTGCTCTCAGGGTGCGGTCACACGTTGCAGTTAAAACTGCATCACAATTAGTTTTGGGTTGGTTTTAGGTGGTATTACTTATTGTAACAAGTGAAAGACATCAAATCAACAGGTGAATGACATTTGTGGGACACGTTTCTCCTTCAAAATCAAATTCACCCATTCAGTTCATGTCTTTCACCTTTGAAATTGACAAAACTGCACCTAAATCCACCTCAGAACTAATTGGGATGCAGTTTTAACTGCAACGTGTGACCGCACCCTGACATGCACTGTGAGCACTTATCAGGACAGGTGTGTGCCTTTGCTAATCAGGTCCAATCAGTATAATTGAACACCGCTGGATTCCAATGAACGAGTAGAACTCATGGAGGATCAGTAAGAAATGAACAGCATGTGAATTAAAAATGAGTCTGACAACAAAGGTTCTGAATACTTTTGACCATGTGATATTAATTTTCTTGTTTAATAAATTAGCAAACATTTCTACATTTCAGTTTTTTTCTGTCAAGATGGGCTGCAGAGTGTACAGTTATGAGCAAAATAAAAACTTTTTGAATTAACCAATTGGCTACAATGAAGAATTACAAGGGGTCTGAATAGTTTCCGTACCTACCATAGATTTTCTTTAATTAACAGATGTTCACCTCACAACACTATTAACTCTTTTGTTAGATTGATCTTTTATAACCCAGAACATATTGCTCACCTGTGCAGATTGAAGCAGTTTGATAGTAAGAGCAAGCCAATCAGGAAACAGTTTTTCCATGTCTAAGCTGAGAACAGCCAGTGCCAACATGGAGCCCTTAAACTGCAGAAGCTGGTGAGAGGCTATGCACTGCAGGAGCTGGCGGGTCAGCAGAGCTACGTGCTGTGATGGGTTTGCTTCTGGAATATTGTCTAGCAATTGTGGGCTGGTGGTCAGCAGCATGGCATGGAACTGGTAAAAGAGGGAAAAAAAACAAATTTAACTGACAACATCAGATATAAAAAAGGAAACGTTAGAGGTAATAATACTCCACATTAGATGTTACTACAGTGGGAATGCAGGGTATTAGGTCTTGTGAGTGCAAATGCACCCTGTCTGTACAATACACTTTAGTTGGTTACACTCAATCATTAAATGTATGTGTGAAGAGTATTACAGGAGACCCTCTTGATAGCACTGTTACTGTATTTAGGGGTACAATGTTTGGGATAACAGGGTGACAGTGTTCGTGGGCATGAATAGAGGGGATGATGGAAAAGTAAAGAACATGAGATGTCCGTTGTGGCACAATGGGGGAGACTTATTATTACTTATGAAATTATGATGTTTCCGGATATATCTGCTGGTTGAGCAGCACAGCCTTCTATCTGATATAGATATATGAGCAGCATGCAAACTTTCATTTCTGAAAATTCGATGGCTTCAGTGAGTGTGCAGGCACGGGGCAAATACGCCCCACGTCCCCTTCACACCCCTCAATGCCCTCTTGGAGCTTGCGTAAAAAAGGGATAACAATCACAATTGCTGGTGGTTAACTAGCAATTGTGATTACTTTGGGGCTTATGCACTACTTTTCTGACATAGAAGCGCTGATAAATATCCCCCAAAGTGTAGCTGAGAGAGAAAAGTGAGATGGGTTCTGGGCTATTTGCTCCAGAGTATGTTCTTAAAGGACATCTTCCACCAGGATGAAGGATTGTACACCAAACACTCTTGACATGCTGGTTTGTGCCCCCTATGGCAGGACCTGCTCTTCTTTAAGCTTCCTATGCCCTTGTTTTAAGAAAAAAGGCTCTCCATGGCCTGAAGCCCTTGAGACTAATTTGCATAATTTAAAAACCTTTCATTGTAAAAACCAGGGTGTAAGAAGCTAAAAGAAGTACAGATCCTACCAGATGGGGCATATACCATTATGTCAGTGTGCTTGGTTTACAATCCTTCATCCTGGTGGTAGATGTCCTTTAAAGAAAAGTGGAGCCTACAAAAAATATGCCAACTAATTAAAATATGGACTCTATATTCTAAAATTTGCATTAAAATAGTATCTTAAAGTATATTTACAATGTGAAGGAAATCCAGAGGTGTAGCCGTATGAAGGTCCCAGTTCAGCTTGTCCAGAATTATCCTCTCCATCCTGAGGACCTCAGCTGGAGAACAGCCACAACAACTTCCTTGTGTCAAGACCTTCAGAACAGGAATGCGCTACAAAGGAAACAAATCCCAAACTGAATATATAATTGCAGTTAAAAAAAAAAGAATTATTTACTATGTATAGCTAATTCCAAACACCTATGAATGATTATTGATGCAACCATTTACATTATTGTCAGCAGCAGTTTATTATTTAGAGATAATCTCACAATTTTTATGGTCCATGCTATATGTGATCGGCCAAAAAAATCTGCATCAGCTGATTAAGTAAAGAACGTCTTTACGAAAACTCATTCAGCCTATTGCCGGATCATTTAAAGGGAACCCAGAACATCGTTTTTAGGTTCCCCCATAAACCCACAGTCAATACCAAACAATAACTTATATGAACTTTACCTGGCTCCCTGCCTGCTCATGTCCCCAGAGCGTGGTCACCCTGACTGAAAGTCAGCTCGTCCTGCTTGATTTTGAATTAATAAACCCGTCCCCCCTCTACATCGCTCCTTGACCAACCCCAAGGGACACAGAACACAAGCAGGCAGGGAGCCAGGTAAAGTTTTATATAGCTAAAAAGGCAGAATTCTGATAAAAACTGTCAGAAGGATATGCTTGGTATTGACTGTGGGGATACAGGGGAGTATAAAAACGCTGTTCTGGTGACAGGTTCCCTTTAAGCTTTTAGACCCCATGATGGTGTCTGCTCCTTCAGGCAGCAGGCCTCTTTAGCCTACAGCCAGCATTATGGTCGGTGAATAGAAGCACCTTTTGACCTAGTACAGCCATGAGTCTTCTTGGGAATGATGTAAGTTTTTCTTCCTTGCAGATCCTCTCCAGTTCCCTCGGGTTGGATGGAAAACATTAGTGGAAGCCATTTTCAAGTCTCTCCAGAGATGCTCTATTGGGTTTAGTACAGGAATGGTCAGAGTTGTTCTGAAGCCACTGCTTTGTTATTTTAGCTGTGTGCTTAGGGTTATTGTCTTATTGGAAGGTGAACCTTTGGTCCAGTCTGAGATTCAGAGCACTCTGGAAGAGTTTTTCATCCAGAATATCTCTGAGGTTGGTCGCATTCATCTTTCCTTCAATTGTAACCAGTGGTCCTGTACCTGCAGCTGAAAAACACCCCATAGCATGATGCTGCCACCACCATGTTTTACCATCAGTATTGTATTTGGCAAGTGATGAGCAATACCTGGTTTTCTCCACACATACAGCTTAGAATTAACACCAAAAAGTTCAATCATGGTCTCATCAGATTAGATAATCTAATTTATTAGGGGTTCTTCTTTACCTCTCTCTTTACCTCTCTCACAAGGCTCTTCTCCACGATTGCTTAGTATGGCTGGATGGCCAAGTCGTGGAAGGAAACCTACCACTTTAAAATGACATTATAAGCCAAAAATACCTTGCAACAGCTCCGGAGCTGATGCCGGAGCATATCTTCACTATTTGCATAAAGCGCTGTAGTCCGTGTAAAACAGTTTTAATCGTTATATTCAAACCCCCCCCTTCGGCACACCATGCCGCACCAGCCGTGCGTGGCCTTACTATGAGGTGCCGGAGAGCTGGTGACGCCACCAAACTCTCGGGCACACTCACGCCTGCGCAACTTCAAATTTTTATCGCGGCCGGCTTCGGACATGATGCGTCCGGCTACATGATGCGCTCCAGAGCTGTTGCAAGGTATTTTTGGCTTATAAATGTCATTTTAAAGTGGTATGTTTCCTTTAAGGGTTATGAAGGCCACTGTGTTCTTAGTAACATGGAGTGCTACAGAAATTATTTTGTTGGTCACATCTGTGCCTTACCACAATTCTGTCTATAAGCTCCTTGGGCAGTTCCCTAGACCTCATGATTCTCATGTGATCTGACATGCACTGTGAGCTGTGAGGGGTGTGCCTTTCCTAATCAAGTCCAATCAGTTTAATTAAACACAGCTGGACTCCAATGATGGAATAGAACCATCTCAAGAAGAATCAGAAGGAAATGGACAGCATGTGAGCTAAATATGAGTGCCATAGGAAAGGGTCTGAATACTTATGACCATGTGTTAATATATTAACAAATATATGTATATTTATATAAAATAAAATATATTTATATATTTTTTTTTCCAGGTCAAGATGATCTTACCGATTGGCTGCAATGAAACAAAGACTGAAAAATGTTTCCTTACCCAACATATATACATAAGTTCACATAAACCCCTTAAATACCGTACTTAAAAATAAGGTCAGGAAGTAAGAGTTCTCCTTATAAGAATTTTCCAATTAAAGCCACATTTTGGGCATTTGGAGGCTTAAAGTCATTGATGCTCCACTAGGGGATTCTGTGAAATATGCAAATGAAGTTTTCCAAGGTGGGAAATGGAAAACCATGCTTCCTGAAAATAAACACACACGTTGGGTATCCCCATGTCTGAATATGCCTGATTAAAATAATTTTCCCATATTGTAAATGCTGTAGTGCAAAAAAAGTCAAAATGGCTGTTTTAACAATTTTGTTCCACACATACAAATTTAAATTAAAAGTTAGCAAAAGTAGCCAAAGTACTTTAAATGAAAACTACAGCTGTTGTCTCATAAAATGACTTCTTACACAGCAGTGTGCACAAAAAGTGTTGTCAGAATATGGCATTAAAAAAAATATTTTCACAAATATCTGTTTTTTCTTAAAGTTAATTACATAAACATAATTATGACCAGATATAGTTAGAAATTAATCAGAGACACTTACTTCATCCTCCTCCACGGTTTTGGTAGCAAGGTAGAAGCAGCTGATTGCAATGCACCTTAGGTATTTTGGATGAGCCTGTCAATAAAGATATAAATAAATATATTTATTACTATCTATGTTGTTTTCTAGGTTTTGGGTGCATCCAGGTTTTTTTATTGCTTCATGCATCTACGATGGCCAATAATTACATCATGCCCATTTGTTAAAGCGAATCTGTCACCAGGAATGTCATTTTTATTTGGTTCCAATTGCTTATGCTTTGATGATTTTAAAAATGCCCTTTTCAGCTTTCTGAATAGTTTTAGTCCTTTATAAAAGTTTAATTGATTCTGGCTCCCTACCAGCAGCGTTTGATGAGTCCTGGGGGAGGCATCTGCAGACTGTGTGTGCCTGTATCTCCTCATACATTCTTCCTCTCCTCCACACCACCCCTCTCCCATAACCACCTGCAGAGAGCCGGGTAATGGGAATTAAACTTATAAATATAAACTACTGAAATGATTCAGAATGCTGACAAATGCATTTTTACAATCCGCATAGCAAAGGCTAATGGAACCAGCTATAAAAATGACAGTACTTGTGTAAGGTTCACTTGAAGTAAATGCCTCAGATTTAACAGAGAGTCATACTTGCCAGGTTACACAAAAGTCTCTTGATCACGGTACGATGCCAGGTCCATCTCTGGTAAACACGAGGTGAGCATTTTATAGTTTTTTGAGAATAATCAATTTTCCTTCTAGTCGGAGCTCCAGAGTTCTTCTAATTCTTCTCCTATAGTGTTATATATCCATTCAATAAAATCCAGCATTAGTAATGACCGATCCTTCTGATGAAACTATAACTCAGTTCAGACCAGCACCACCGTGTTTATTCCCCTTTCGTCTCTTAACTGATTCTTGTCAGATTATATTGCTGCGAGGAACATACAGGCAGATGGTGTAGTGTGTTACAACAGGTTAAGAATTTATTCGGGCAGCTTGGTTGAGCTAGCGTCCCGGTATTAATTTTGATGCACAATTTTACTTATGTTTGTGAGTATGTTTTTTAATAAATTCTTACCTGGAACCCTGGAGCTCCGGCTTGAAGGAAAATTGATTATTTTCTCTCAAAAAACTGCTTTATCATTGAGACTTTGTGGATCAGTCTTGTACTCCACAACAACAATTATTTTATAGTTTTAGCATGACTGGCATTATACAAAACATCTGAATGTAGACCGTGAGAATTCTTTCATTTAATACACTTTATTTCTGGTTTTGAGAAAGAGTATTACCAGCTTTTATTTTATATTCTGCTCTGAAAGATGAAAGCTGCAGGCAGCACAGACAGTATGTCTTTGAGACAGTTCACAAATCTACACCATGTGTTGAGAATCTCTGGTTTTGCTAGTTTTCCTTCCCTTATTGTATCAAAAGCACATAGCACAGAGAATTGGGCAGCATGGCCAAATGTCAATGAAATACAAGTAATGTGTCAGGATGACCTAAGGTCAGGTACAAAAAAAACATTGGGCAAAAAATGCAAGAAGTTGTTTGGTCAATGCAAGACTGAGCATGTTCAGTTCCTGTGGGGTCTGGAAAATGAAGTCACATGAATCAGAGCATTTAATTCAAGATGCGGGGAGATATTGGGAAAGATACAGTAGCTTTACAGTGTAGGGAACCCATCAAACAATACCCAATAGCTTAACTCCTCTGATCATCTGATGGGTGTTCCCATCAGGGCATTTACATTTAATTGAATTCATTTGCCATATGTAAACATTTCTTCAATTGGATGTTATTAAATAAAAATGTTCATGTTCCTGTATCCTCTGATATGACCACCTTATATTTTGGCAGCGGTGGCCAGACATGGGCTATTGAGTCCTGCCTGACCACCTGGATTCAGCGTACATTACCACAGGACGGCTGTGGGACCTGCAGTAACTCCCAGACATTTCATATACAAAAACCTTTTGTTTCTTTGTGCACTCAATCCAGCAGAGGTGGCCGTATCCAAGGAAGCTATCTCGTTTCTAAGGGACAACATGGCAACATTTATGAGAAATTATCTTCACATAGGAACATTTTTTTAATAACATCCAATTGAAGAAATGTTTACATTTGGCAAAAGAATCCAATTAAATGTAAATGCCCAGATGGGAATACCCCTTTAAGGATAGCAGCAAAACACTGCTACAATGAGCCGCCAATAGTAGAAAAAATATGGCTGCATATATTTTTAGATGAAACTTGCAAACTATTTATACAAAGTTTTTCTAGAAAAAAAACCACAGAATATTATTGAAGGGTGGTGTGAGATATTTCTCTTTAATTTTAGATAGCCCTCCCCCATTGTCCACAAATAACCAAATAAAACTTTACCTTATGTATGAGCTGTGATGTTCCAAACACACTCAAGCTATTGTTTTTTTCCGACCATTACTTCTCAGCCACTGATTGGCTGATGTGTAGATGTGCCTCCCAAATAAACGAGAGCATCACAGTTCTAGATCGGCTTTTACAACATGACATTAGAATGTTTATTATGTTAATTGCGCACCATAGGGTCACGTAAAAGAAAAAAAATCTCAGACATTCCCTTAACCTCTCTCAAATTCTTCAGTGGTTCACAAATGTGTAAATGATTACCTTTACACAGGCCAGAAAACGATCCAAAATACTTATGGCCAGAGCAAGGGTTTCTGGGTAAACATGGAACTGGTGTTTCAATTCTGTCAACCAGTGGATCACATCATCTCGCTGTTGTGGAGAAATAGCTGCATCCTATAAAAATATAACAACAAATGAAAAATACATTAACCACATCAAGAATTTCTGTATAAACTATTAAGTAAACTTAGCACGGCATACCCTCACGGCTTGTACAAATATAAAAGAACATAAGTTGTAAGGTAACTGTTTTGTTAGTGTACCCTTTTCCATTAATGGCATGTGTCCTGAATGCACAGAAAGGGGTCGGAATGTTGGTGATCCAACTTTTAAAACCCCCCCGGCCATCATAAGTTCAGGGGTCTGCAATTCAATTGATGTGGGAGCTTTTCCTGTTGATGTGTTCACATTGCGATCACAAACAACACATATTCGGACTGTGCCATTCCTGACTGCAAGAATCTAAGTCAGAACCCTACCCACTTCAATTGAATTGCAGCAGAGCCTTGAACTTATGATAGAGAGGAACCAGGTGATTCATGTCACCTAGCTAGGAGGGCCTTTGAAACTATAGTTCATTGAAGAACCACAAATTCCAGCATTATGTAGTGGAGTGAATATTAAGGACCAAAAGTTAAATTCGTTTGGAACTTTATTATATATATATTTATAGTGACTGTCTAAGAACCTGTGAGTTTGAATGACGACAATGGGCATGGTATGTCGGACTCCAAGAAGTGTAGCATATTTTAATGGAATTGGATTAAAGATTGACTTGGGGGCCTCATTTATCAAAACTGTTCTACTTGCTCAAAGCAACCAATCAGAGCTCAATTTTCATGCTACAAATAAAGCTGGTAGGCTGTAGTTCCTTACTTTACCAGTCTTGGCAGTGATTCAACCAACTGGTGAGCATTATATCAGATAATATCAGTTTGTATGTTTTCTTTATGATTGTTTTCTCTTAAGTTCAATGTCCATCTTCCCCCATGATGGGATTATGGTGTCAGTCTGACCCCAATGCATTTGTGATGATAGACATAGGTTGTATTTACAGTGTGTTCAGCCATGCGATGCCCCAGCCTCTGTGCATGCTATAGTTGAACACACTATGTAAAACATTCTCACAGATCCCTATGTGCTTTTCCTTGTTTTACACATACAGAAAGGAAACCTAATAAGCCTCAGAAACTGAAAAAGTACTTACATATGCACTTTCTGAGTACAATGGCAGTCATGCCCTGGGATTAAGTAATACAGTTATAACTACTAGTTCTATTAAGATGATACAGTGTGAGAAGAAGGCCTCTGATACACTGGAGGTTCCCATCATAACACAAAAATCAGTTTATCTGAACCAGCAACTTATAATACATGCAAGGGAAATTACTGGATGTCATTTTCAGCACTACATGAGCCAATGAGAAGGTACATAGACACAAAACTTGTTAAACTTATAGACCAGAATCCACAATGCATGGAACACTATTCCTCTCATTGTAAGTACCATGTGTTGTTTGCCACTTTGTAGACCAGCGTCTCCAGATAGAAAATATCAGAAGTAGCTTGGATTGAGGCAAACTGTCTGGCCTGAATGAGGCAACAGTAGTGTTTGTTCACTGTAAATTGACATGCATGCCACCCCAACGGAAATGCCACACAATGCCATATCTGTCTCCTGTGCCACTATCTTCTGTTGCTGGCTATTGACTGGATGCTTTACTATGCAACTGCACATAGCAACAATGTTACTGACTCCAGGAAATGTTTGTTCTTCACACAACTCATTTATGACTAGATAGACGCTAAAACTAAATGTTTGCCTGACCCATCCCCTTATCAGGGAGCTAACATAAAAACAATACTGACTAGATTGCTCAATTTTCCATAAGGGATAGTCTGTTTGTTTGTTGGGCAGGCAACAATGAAGTAACCCACTTGGGGATATTAACCAAATATTTAGCTTCAGGAGTGTGGGAGTGAGACCTCAAAAGTCCATGCCCCTAATTCGACTACAACTCAGGATCATAAGGAAGTGTCTACACCGGAAATAGACTGCAACAAAAACAGAAAAAACTGAGAAGGAACGAGGTCCCCGTTATGTGCATACTGTGGGATACATGGCGAATCCTCAGGACGTATCCCTGCAATGGATGGAAACACAAGATGTGAATGAAGCCTTAATGTTGCATGTTTCCTCACTAATAGCTTTAATTCAATAAATTGGGTACATATGATCCATAAATGGTCAAAATTATCCATTATGATAATGCCTCACAGTAAAACAACTTACACACATTAACTTATTCTTTATGTGAAGGAAAGGAGTGGATATTGGCAGGCATTTATTTTTTTTATTGTACATTGGTAATCATCAGAAAAAAAAATCCCTAGATATTGCAGCAATACCGTACTGTATATTAAATCACTGTCATGGATCTCAGCTATAACATCACAAATGTCTATATGATCTTATAATAAAGTCCCTCTATAGTGAGCAAATACGTCTATATCTTGTGTGGTTAATATTTTGTCTCTAGGTTGACAAAAAGACGTGCCAAAAACATAGTGAGTATATCTTTATCTGATGTTGCTTGAAAGGACAAAGACTATTTGCTATAAATTTGGAAAGCAGAAACATTCAGTTCATAGTGAAACTCCCCTCAAGATTATTAAATGTCTGCATGGAGGGGAAAATGTCAAGCATTAGCCTTATCTTATCATTCACAGCCATAGTGATTGTACAGAGTCTGTGTTAGCAACTTATTGGAATATACAGATGATGTCTCTTGCGTCACCAAGTGTTTCAAGGTGCAGGATGTCTCCCGTCTCGGAGCAAAGGTCGTTACAGTCTCTCAGTGTTCTCTGCTACTAACAGAGTGCATTTTAGTTATTAAAATACAGTTTCTACCGTTACAGTGCTTGCAATGGGGAAGTGGTCATTTTGGCATATATTAGTTAGTTATTCTCCTCAACTATGAGTGACACCACTAAGAGAATTGTATTAGCAATTCTGAACTATGATTGACACCACTATTGAAGAGAATTTCAATCCCCATAAAACTGATGCAATAAGTGTTGGATTCTAGGAGTAAGGGCAATCTAGATCTGAATGAAAGAAAAATAAATAATAGCGTAACATTGTATACTTAGGGCACTGACCCATCAGCTTTGACTTCAGAGTCGACTTCAAAAAGAAATGAAAAACATTGTCCTCCAATTCAACTTTAAAGCCTCACATGATCCAATGATCAACGTGGGAAAAACAAAACTCCAGGTTCCCTTTCCAAATGAGTTTCAAAGTATAAATTACATGCAAACTGCATAATGAGAGGCACAGCAGTGTCCAGCCTAGGCAGAGACCCCACAGGTACAGTAATCTGTAGGGTGATGTTATTTTCTCTGCAGTTCCATTTCTACTGCAATAGTGAGTGTGAAATGTGAAATATATTATATATTAAGTATATAAATATATATAGTGAGTGTGAAATATGAAATATATTATATATTACGTAAAAATTAAAAGGGGCAGTCCAATAACAACAAGTTATCCTCTATCTACGGATAGGCCACAACTTGCTGATTGCAGAGGTTTCCAGTGGTTGGACCTCTACAGATGCCAAGAATGGGGGTCCATTTCAACACCAAATGAATGGAGGGGAAGGTCAGACATGCACACTGCTATCAGTTCTTTTTCTATGGCATTTGCAGAGATAATAATTACTGATAATTATATCGACTTGTTGACCATATTATACCCTTTCTCTAAAACCAATGAATGGAAGAAAATAAAAACAGAAAAAACTCAGTGGCTACTTGCTGCAATGAAAACCTTAAAGAGGACACATAGAAATTTGGCACTAGGAGCTGCTTACTAAAGTAAGCAGCTCCTAGTGCTAAAACAAACACCACAGTGTTAGAATGATAGCATTATCGGAAACCTCCGCATTTATGAAAACTAGTGCAAATTGCTTCACTAATGTGCAGATTGCACCAGATAATTCAATAGTCGCACACGTTGTTTAATTATCTGGCGCAATTAGCACTGCTATGGGTAGTTTGGTAACAGTAGCACCTTTTTCTTTTTGGTGCACTTTCATTATACAGCACGCAACACAATTTTGTCGAGTTGCATTAATAAACGTGGTGAAACTAAGCACTACCAGACCCCTTTAGACGCACAGTTTTCTAAAGTGTCGGACATAGTGCAAACCAGGATTGATAAAATGGACCAACTCCAACTCTACAAACATATAATAATAAAAAGATGTTTCATTTAAATGTCTGTTCTATTCCTGATTTAAGGATTTAGACCAGGGGTGAACAACATTTATTGGTCCAAGGGCTTCACAGTCAAGTTTAAGGGGCCACATCAGTAACTAATACCCTAGATCCCTCAACAACCACAGTACAGCACAAAATGCCAACCCAGAAATTCTAAATACCACAGTACAGCACAGTACACATAGCAAGCTTAAAATTCTGAAGACCCCATATCATACTAACAATAATGGAGAAACACCAGAATAGACAAATACTGATACTAAAGACCCCCAGAACATAAAATTAATACTGGAGACCTCTAGAGAATAAGACTAATAATACGTAGACCCCAGAGCAGTCCAAAAACATGGTCTCCTTTACCGTCTTCATCTCCTCCCTGCACCACACTATAGCCTCTTCTCTCTACCATGTGCCGCTCTGTGCCCCGAGCTGGTTGTATGCAGCGGCATCAGGACCCAGAGAAAAACTGAGCCAGGAGCAGGAGAGTACCTGGGAGTAGTACAGTACTGCTGACAGGACTTATCACTCCTGGTTCCCCTCCTGCGGGGCCTCTGCTCTGGGTCCTCACCTCAACGCATAAAACTTTTGTCAGGACACACTATGGAGTGTCAGGAAAGGATCAGGGAGCAGTGAGGACTTCTCACCTACACTCACCTCTACCTGGCCTCCGCCACTAATGAATGCTTCCATCAAATATGTTACATCAATTATGGAAGTGCTCATTGGACTGTCAGCACAACCACAACTCATGGCTTGATAGGCTGCATGTGGCATGTCAGTGAGGCTTGTGCACCCCTGATCACCCTTTTAGTTTATAGATGAGAGAAATAAGGCACTGGGAAGGAATGCCTACATTTATCTCAGCACTGCTAGAGGCATGTGGAAAACAGGACTGTGGATTCGGAGTCAAAGTTTGGCTTACCAATTCCATAGCCCTGGTGCAACTGTGACATAAAAGTGGTACAAACACCTCATAAATACATGTGCAAGCTCCAAAAACGTTCTTTTTAGTGCAAAGATAGACAAAAGACTGGCGCAGACACAATGATATCTTGGCCATTATCTTTAAGCAAGGCAAAAAGGACAGAGATGGAGAGCATTGATTCTGTCAGACAGTATAGTCAACCACAATGCGTTTCTTCCAAGAATAACTGAAATTGTTACGAGTCTATCATCACCTCATCACTGCGTCATCTGAATAACACTTTTCTCATTTATGTACAAGACTCAGAATCCAGGACTCAGCACTATTAGATTTTCAGTCCATGAGGAGCTCATAGGATAACTGTAATAGGCATTGCACCCTACAGGGATATACAAGTCAGGATGTTGACACCAGAAAAACAAATAACAAATGGTTTCCAGAGTAGCCTTTGCAACAAACAAAATATATACTCGAGTATAAGCCTAGTTTTTCAGCACAAAAAATTGTACTTATACTGGAGTAAACGCCGAGTTTTACCAGGTTTTTGTGGTACCCTAAATTATTATTCCAGATTATAGGTTACATAGTATATCTTACACCAAATGCCACATTATGATAAACACTGTAGTGAGAAACTATTAGATTCTTGTTCTCAGAGGTGAAATATATGGGAGGTGCTAGGTTGCAGTTGTACTGAGACCTGGATGCCTAAGAGGTTCCGGAAACCCTTCTGCAACTTTAGACAAAGTAGTAATGGTACATGTTCAAGATTTTCTATTTGGCTCCATGGGGGAGATTTGTCATTAGGCATTTTGCGCAGTTGTTAGACTGGCAGTTTTCCAACAGTCAGATTTATAGTTCGGTGTATCAGCTGTGTGTGCTCTATGCGAATAGACTCCACCAGTCGCACGTATGTTTAACTGCTCAATTTCTGCCTTTTTGCAATGTTTTTGCACAGGAAATTCTCAGATACCTCAAATATAAAATTGAACAAAGACTTCAAAATTGTGCATGTTTGAGATAAATCTCCCCCTGTAGTAGCAATGGACCCACATACACCATCTCCTATGTGGTGTAGTTTTGGGATTAAATTTGCGTTCTTTTCTAAAAAAAAAAACCTTGACAAAACGATGTTTGCGCAAAAATTTGTGACAATTATATGCCAAGAAGCTACATAGGACTAATGATAAATCTCCCCCCATGAGTCTATAAGGTCACACGCTGGCCACTCATTGGAACTTCTTGCCACAACCTGGAAGGTCTGGAGCAGCACAAGAAGCAGGAGCCCCATATGAGATTTCTGAAAAACATTTTTAATAAGACATAGGGCTAAATAAAATATTGAGACTTTCTAATTCTGTATGGGTTCTTTACATCACAGACAAGACAGACTGGATTACAATAGAATACACTTTTCCACTACACACAATAAATGAGGCCACAGCTTATCTAAAAAAAAAAATAATTTAAATAGCACACACAGATTCCGCAGTGCTGAACAGAACTTGCCAACTCACAATCTAATCAACCTACCAGTATGTTTTGGAGTGTGAGAGGAAGCCCATGCAAACACAGAGAGAACATACAAACTCTTTGCAGATGTTGACCCTGGCACTTGAACCCAGGTCCCCAGCGCTGCAAGGCTGTAATGCTAACCACTAAGCCACCGTGCTGCCCTATCTGCACGGAGAATACATAGAAAACTCTCCACAGACCTTCAGACGATCATTGCCACAATGCTGCTATAAAGCATATCACTAAATGTTGTTACTAAAGTTCAGGAAAGATGGCATGGAAAGAGAATAGAATTAAAAACAAGTTATACATTTTATTTTCTGGTTTTAATGAGTCAAAAAATGTAAATTGGTAAAACATTCCCTTTAAATGTATTGTGAAAATAAAGAATTCCTTCAATGGACTACAACATTCCAAATACCTGGTTAAATTCTGTTCTACCTGTGTATACAACAATAAACCTTTCTGTAGACACAAAAACAGGGGCGTAACTACAGTGGTAGCAGCCATAGCAACCACTATGGGGTCCACAGTGTTAGGGGGCCCCAGCAACCAACCTGACACACTAAAGAGTGGAAGATGTGTTTCATTATATCCATATTATGCTGCATTGTGATTATGTGATTATGACTTTGCTATGTATACGGTGTATGGCGTCTGCATATACTGTATGTGTGTATATATGCTGTGTGTTTGTATATGTCACTGTATGTGTGTGTATATGCTCTATATGAGTGTGCATAAGTGTATAAATGTGTGATTGTAACTTGCATGTGTGAGTATACAAATATGTATAATTTTTAAGTGGGAAGGGGGGCCCCAAGCCGAAGCCTGCTATGGGGCCCTGCCACTCCAACTTACGCCACTGCACACAAAGCAAACTTCCCATAAGCACATAATACAGATATATTACAGCAAGGAATGGTTTAGGACATTAAAATTCACAAGGAACAAGATGTTCTACAAACTGAACAATATGAAACCAACTGTTCCAAATGCAACACAACTGTGAGTGCTAAAGAATGCACCAATGTCGTGCCAACATTAAAAACAGCTACTGGAATATTGTACACGTTTTTCCCCTAGACTTTAGTATAAAAGTTCCAGAGAAAAGGGTTTATAGGCACTGTAAGCCAAAGGCGTTCATGTGGACGGTTATTCCATTAGATCTGGTGAAGCTTCTATGATGAAGATTTGTTTATGTTATTTTATTCTCTGTTTTTGTGTTGAAGGCAAAAAAAACCCTCATGATCCAAAAAGTTGTGGTGTCATGTTCTGTGTGCGGAGATTCTAGCCAAGCACGTGGCTAATAAATTCTGCATTGCAGAATGCAGAAGACCAGTGGAGATCAGATGCTAAAAGTAAACTTAAGTTGTTAAAAGGGAACCTGTCACCAGCTTTTACCCCATTAACCTCTTGCCACTCCTTCACGTAGTGCTGCAAGGAGCGCTGTAACGTAGCGCTCTATCCAGTAATAGTATGTCATAGAGAAGGTCCACTGCTGACAACCCAGTGTAAGAGCACGACCGTAGCATTTAAATGGCCTTGTGTGGGTTTTAGTTTTGAAAATTGAGCAATATATAGGGGTGTCTAATATTATATATATCAGACACCCCTATAAATTTTATTTCCCTCTATTAAACAACAAATTTATTCAACTTTACTTTGCTGCTTGACTCCGATACGGTTACACAAAATAGGTCGTATTACATCCCCCAGTTGCCATAGATACACCAGCCTCCTTCTGGCACATGATTTGGGCCTGCCCATTCCTCCAAACATTTTGGAAGGAGGTGATCAATACACTACAATACACCTCATATCATAGAATCCCCCATCGCTCTAACGCCTGCAATCTGCCTATTTGGGCTTTTAGATGAAGAGCTACAGCTGCATCATACTAGGATCTCCCTCCAAGAGGCGCTGTTCATGGCCCGCAAAGTAGTAGCACTCCGATGGGTGCACCCAAGCACACCAAGGTGTTCTCAATGGAAAACCCATGTCAACGGTATAGTACCATATGAAAAGGTAACCTTCCTGTATAGGCAGTGGCCTGAGAAATTTACGAGGGTGTGCGGTAAATGGTGCGACTCACCCCTGACCCTATACCCTGCTCCAGCTATGTCCTCCTCGCTTAATGCCCTTATGTGAAAATTATTATCCACTTGTTACTACTGGGTGCTTTGTATCTTGCTAATTGGTTGTCCTGCCCGAGGTGCCGTCTGTGACAGGATTGGCTGCCGTGTGTGCATCACTCTGTTTTTATGTTAGTTCCATACACACCTTATATGTGCACATAGGTTGTTTCAGATGAAACTAAATATGTTCATGTAAGCACTGTCAATGTGATGTGAAACCTGTATGTGCCTTTTATGAGTCTTTTATTCTAAACGAGTTTAAAAAATATCAAGAAATTTTAAAAATGATGAAAACTGAAAAGCAGGCAGATTGGAAATGTTAGTAACTAATTTGGGTGGTAAAGCTATCTGTCTGAAAACAACATCATTTTGAAATGATGGTGGGAAATGCATTGGTCACAGCCTCCCCCCAGTATATAACCAACAGCCCCCCACTATATAGCCAGCCCCTGCCACCTAGTATAAAGCCAGTAGCCCCCTTGTATATAGCCAGTGCCTGCCCCCGGTATATAGCCAGCAGCCCCCTTGTATAAAGCTGGTGCCTGCCCCCCAGTATATAGCCAATGGCCTCCCCCACCTTTCCAACGTCACCTGCGTCCTCTTCTGTCTTCAGCTCTGGCTCACCGCGTGGTCCCGTCACATACACCATGACGTCAGCCACTTGCTGACATCATACACGGTGTTCCAAATTATTATGCAAATAATATTTTCTCATATTTTCCAAAATTACCTATATGAATTGCAGTCATCAACTATTTTGAGTATAATGGAAAAGTTTTTGAACAAACTGCCTATGATAACAGTATATTATAAAAATAAAATAAACACTCATAATGCATGTTCTAAATTATTATGCACAGCAGAGTTTTAAACCTTTTCATTTTTATTAAGAACAAAAAAAAGTCATTTGTGACATTATAAGCATTAGCAGGTTATTACAAACTGAAAAACAGTTTTCAAGTCAAAAATTTACTCTAGGTGATGTTTCATATGCACATAGGACCGCTTGTTTGAATGGAGCTTCTGAACTCTCTCTTCCATTGATTTGTCAGTCTTTGGATGGTTTCTTCTTCAATTGTTTTGCATGAGGACAGAATACTCTCCCAGAGCTGTTTCTTAGATGTGAACTGCCTCCCGCCATCATAGACACTCCTTTTGATGATGCTCCAGAGGTTCTCAATGGGGTTGAGGTCAGGGGAGTATGGGGCCCACACCATAGGTTTGTCCCCTTTTATGCCCATAGCAGCCAGAGATGCAGATGTGTTATTTTCAGCATGAGACGGTGCATTATTATGCATGTAAATGATCTTGCTGCGGAATGCACGGTTCTTCTTCTTGAACCATCTTCTTCTTTGAGAAACTCCACATACATTATGGAGTCAATCTTTACCCCTTCAGGGAGCTTAAAGGGGCCGACAATCTCACTCCCCATGATTCCCGTCCAAAACATTACTCCACCTGTTTTCATGGGGTGTCCATCAACCGGCCATGCTCCACTCCATCTATCTGGACCATTGGTGAACAAAACAGTTTTGAAGTCACTCTTCATGTATTTTTTGGCCCGCTGGAGCTGTTTCTGCTTGTGTGCAGTGGATAGAGGAGGTGGACAGGATGGCTTATGCACAGCTGCAAACCTCTGAAGGACCCTGCATCTTGTTGTTCAGGGGACGTTGGAGGCACCAGCAGCTTCAAAAACTTGTCTGCTGCTATGACAAAGCATTTTTGCAGCTGCTCTTTTAACCTGACGTAATCGCCTGTTGGAAACACTTCACAATTTGTTGCTTCTCAGCAGCCTACATATATCCTTTTTCTTTCCCATTTTGGCTGAAAATGTAAGCTGCTTAATAATGTGGGACAGACTTCTTAAGTTGTCTGCAATTGCTTTGAGTGATATAAAGAGCCCTGACACACATCACCATCAATGAGTTTAACAGACAAACAAAACAATTCTTACCTTACTCCTAAACACTTTTTGCATAATAATTTGGAACACAACGTATTGTGTGCCGATGGAAGTGCACAAACTATGATGTTGGCAAGCGGCTGTCATCATGGTTTTGTGCAACAAGACCGCACGGGGAGCCAAAGCTGGGGCTGACAGAAGAGGACCTGTGGGGGGCATCGGAAAGGTACAAAGTTTTTTTTCTTTCAATGACTCGAGTATAAGCCGACACACTGAGCTCTGCCATCTCACCTAACCAATAATAAAGAGCTTATGTCTGTCTGTAGAGTTTGTAGAGCTGGTCTCCTACACACTGTCTTCTGCCTCCCTTACTGCTCTTACAGGAGAGCTTACTGTAGTACAGAAGATGTGTGTTCAAGTGAGAGGAATCTGACCAGACAGAAAGATCTGCAGGACCATAGGACTAAATTTATGGTCAAATGCAAGGACAGCCAAAATGTAAATCATCAGGATTGATAGACAGGTTTGAATTGTATCTGTGAAATATTGTATTTCTGTTGATAACGGTGAATTACAGAATGTGTTTTTTTTGCCCTCCTGAGTATATTTAAGGATTTTGTCTTTGTAGGAATACCCCTTTCATTTCCGTGACAGCTGGGACTCTGCCCTATCTATAACAGTGTGGCAGTATTGCAGTATATGGTAGAAGCGATCAGACCCCCTAAAGATAAAGTTATAGGTAAACTCCATAATATAAAATGGTGCCCAAATGTCCAATCAGAATTTTTTTATTGGTACATGATTGTACTAAGCCAAAGACAGGAGGGAAGGTGTCATTGGATTGCACAGTTGTAGCTGTAAAAATAGAGCCCACAAGGAAATGGCCTAAAGCGCGGCATGTAAGATATTGACGCCAGGAAGTTACGCAGAAAACAAACCTCTATACAACTCTGTTCACAGAAAAATAATAAAAGTTATGGATTTTTAAAGACAGAGTAAAAAATGGAAATGCTGAAATGAAAACTGACCTGGTCCTTAAGAGCTTAATAAATAAAAATACATAAACTTATATAGATATAAAACATAGATTCTTCAATGTTAGGAAAATTGAAATAAGTACCTGATTGGCTGGTGCCTTATGCACGTACACCTTTCTCATCTGGGCTTCTCTAGAGACTGCCCTTTCTAAAAGAAAGGACAGTCTCTGGCTCTCCAGGGGCCCAAAGTACTTCATGGTACCCCTCGGATACGCCTGCCACCCAACCGGATACAGCTACCTGCAAATGAGAAGACAGGGAATTTGTTGAATAGTGTAAACAGCACAAAAAAATCAGACAGGGTTTGATTTTGATTATTCTGTGTCATAGAACAGAGCATTTTAAAGGCCAAATTTAAAGGGAACTACCAAACCTTATTTTGATACTTGTATACATGCTTTTCTTATGTTATCTATAGGTCTTATTGCCATGTAACAGTGACCAGTAAGTGTATAATGACCCACAGCACCTACTTACTCTTGGTGCTATCATCACATGAGTCATTTTCGGTCATCAATCATGGCTTCCCACTACCAACAAACATAATCATCAGATGGTCGACATGCTGCTTCATCAGTTGTGGTGGTGTCACACGTGGAGTTTTGAACCCGTTTTAAGTCATGCGTTTTGGCAGTTTTTCCCAATTATCTTAATGAAGATAATTGGGAATGACGGACAGAAACGGTTAAAAAACGCATGCGGTTTTTAACGGACTGAAAACGCATGATTAAAAAACGGGTTCAAAAAGCAACGTGTGACACCTCACTTGGTAAGAATGGAACCCTTGTTCTCGTGACCAGTGGGCTCCGTTCTCATGATCATGGCAGTTCCAGCAATCGGGTATTTTACAGCCCAAAAGCATCAATAAGTATTTAGAGAGAACCGATCAGGTCCCTCTATGTTCCTGTAAACTTAAACAATCCGGTACTAAATCTGTATGCAAATGACACGGGAGAGGTCCAATGAATAATTATCATATTCAGGAGTCCAACTTACTCATGAGTGGGAGGCACAGCCACACCTCTCCCCCCATAGCGCTTGACTGACAGCCTGTATAATGATGTGGCACACCTAATGCTGGCTCCTCTATGTGATTCCTGGTGCTGGCGCCCCCTGCAGCCTGTGTGTGAGAGATACAACTGATCCTGGATGCAACCATGTGTATAGTAGAACATGTCAGGTACTTGTGTAGCTGATGTCTGTGTCTCACACATGTGTATAGCAGAACATGTCAGGTACTTGTGTAGCTGATGTCTGTATCACACATGTGTATAGCAGAAAATGCCAGGTACTTGTGTAGCTGATGTCTGTATCACACATGTGTATAGCAGAACATGCCAGGTACTTGTGTAGCTGATGTCTGTGTCTCTCACATGTGTATAGCAGAACATGGCAGGTATTTGTGTGGCTGATGTCTGTGTCTCTCACATGTGTATAGCATAACATGCCAGGTACTTGTGTAGCTGATGTCTGTGTCTCACACATGTGTATAGCAGAACACAGCATGTCAGCAGGTAAAGCACAGAAACTACTAGTACTTTACTATACATTACACACAGACAACCAATCCAACTGTGCAAATAAAGATTAATAAGCAAGTCAATAACTGAATGATTTCTATAATTGCAAAAAATGAAGAAAAGAGATGTGCAATTATGACACATATAATTTTATTTATAATTTATTATATGTGTCATAATTGCACATCTCTTTTCTTCATTTTTTGCATTCATATTTTTCAGATGTGTGACATATTACTAATTGTTATAGTAATTCCCCATTTTTTTCAAAAGACTGATTTCTATAATTATTAACTTTGACACTTACTTAAAAATTTGTAAAATGGGAACATAGAATCTGAATGGTTGCTATGGAGAACTATTTTTTCTTTCAATGTCAGTCAAAAATAGATTACAAATCTGATTGCCATGGGTCCCAGTTTGAATACATTTTCTCCATTATCTCCAATACATGCCTCCCACTATTCCAGATAATTTAGATTAATAAATGTGTGTTAGCATTTGTGAGGAATTAACATGTACAGGCGGTCCCCTACTTAAGGACACCCGACTTACAGACAACCCATAGTTACAGACAGACCCCTCTGCCCACTGTGACCTCTGGTGAAGCTCTCTGGATGCTTTACTATAGTCCCAGACTGCAATGATCAGCTATAAGATGTCTGTAATGAAGCTTTATTGATAATTCTTGGTCCAATTACACCAAAAATTTTGAAACTCCAATTGTCACTGGGGCAAAAGAAAAAAAAAATTGTCTAGAACTTCAATTATAAAATATACAGTTTCGACTTACATACAAATTCAACTTAAAGGGAACCCGTCACCACTATTTTCACAAATACAGGTAGTGACAGGTTCCTATAGAGCTCTAATAACTATTTGACACTCTGCTTGTAGCTAAAAATTATGCCCCTGAGATTCCCATATATTCAACTTTATAGTTTTATCTGGTAACTAAGCATGGCTACATGGAGTCCAGGTGGGCATGGCCTCCTCAGGCTGAATCCAGCAGCTCCTCCCCATCCCTATCTCTGTATGCTGCTATAATGTCATGTGACCAGGGTGACATCATCACAGGTCCTATAGCTTTTGTAGCATTAGGAACTGTACACTAAGCATATATGTCATGAAATCACAGCATATTTTATCACATGAAATCACAGCAGCCTGCATGGAGAGGAGTAGAAGTCCATGGAGGCTGCTGTGATTGTTTTATGTGGTCAGATATGTACATGGGGTATAGTTTTCATATTAAGTAGCTCAAGGACCTTTGATGATGTCACCCTGGTCACATGACATTAGGCCACGCCCCCCGTGGACTCGCTCCAAAGCTGCATAGATACCAGGCAAGATTATAACTATGATTTTATGGGGATCTGAGGGGAACAATTTTTAGCTAAAAGCAGGGTGTCAGATAGTTACTAGAGCTCTATAGGAACCTGCAACTACCTGTATTTGTGAAAATAGTGGTGACGGGTTCCCTTTAAGAACAAACCTCCGGACCCTATCTTGTATGCAACCCAGGGACTGCCTGTATTGGCTATGCTGTATACAAGATATGGGCCACTTACATGTACTGGCTATGCTGTATACAGGATATTGGTCACTGACATGTACTGGCTGCGCTGAATACAGGAAATTGGTCACTGACATGCATTGGCTATGCTGTATATAGGAGAAAGGTCACTGACATGTATTGGCTATGCTGTACATAGGAAACGGGTCACTGACATGAACTGGCTATGCTGTATACAGGATATGGGTCACTGACATGAACTGGATATGCTGTATACAGGATATTGGTCACTGACATGAACTGGCTATGCTGTATACAGGATATGGGTCACTGACATGAACTGGATATGCTGTATACAGGATATTGGTCACTGACATGAACTGGCTATGCTGTATACAGCATACAGGATACAGTTGGTATAATGTAAATTCTCTTTGGAATGTCAACAGTTTAACCCAGGAAGAAGTACGGCGGCGCCTCACAACCACTAAGATAGATAAATCACCGGGGCCAGATGGCATACACCCCCGGGTTCTGCATGAACTATGTACTGTGATAGACAGACCGTTATTTTTAATATTTGAAGATTCACTGAGGACTGGTTATGTTCCACAGGACTGATGAATAGCAAATGTGGTACCAATATACAAAAAAGGATCAAAAAGCGATCCTGGAAACTACAGACCTGTGAGTCTAACTTCTGTGGTGGGGAAAATATTTGAGGGGTTTGTTAGAGATGCTATCCTGGAGTATCTCACTGTGCATAACCTTATAACCCAGCGTCAGCATGGGTTTATGAGAGATCGGTCCTGTCAGACTAATCTGATTGGTTTCTACGAGGAGGTAAGTTCAAGACTGGTTCTGGGGGACGCTGTGGATGTTGTATATCTGGACTTTTCAAAGGCATTTGACACCGTGCCGCATAAGAGGTTGGTATATAAAATGAGACTGCTGGGAAAATCTGTGTATTTGGGTAAGTAATTGGTGATAGAAAACAGAGGGTCATCATTAAAGGGAACCTACCACCACGAATCTACCTATAAAGGTAGATGGGGTGGTGGGTGGATCAATAGGACGTGAGGATCGCCCTTTTAAGGGCTAATACTCACGTCCCGCACTGTTTTGTGAACTTATATTATCGCTTTACGCTAATTTTGTTATGCGGCTACTGGGGCGTGGAGTAGCCGCAGCTATGGCTACACGGCACGGCTACTCCACGCCCCGGTAGCTGCATAACAAAATTAGCATAAAGCGATAAGTTCACAAAACAGCGCAGGGACGTGAGGATTAGCCCTTAAAAGGGCTATCCTCATGTCCTATTGATCCACCTACCACCCGATCTACCTTTATAGGTAGATTCGTGGTGGTAGGTTCCCTTTAATGGCACATTCTCGGATTGGGTTGACGTTACCAGTGGAGTGCCACAGGGGTCAGTATTGGGGCCACTTCTTTTTAATATTTTTATTAATGACCTTGTAGTGGGTTTACACAGTCAGGTTTCAATATTTGCAGATGATACTAAGCTGTGTAAAGTAATAAATACTGAGGTCGATAGTTTAGCATTACAGAGGGATTTGTGGAAGCTTGAGGAGTGGGCAGAGAAATGGTTGATGAGGTTAAATGTAGATAAATGTAAAGTTATGCACTTGGGCCATGGAAACAAAAAGTATAATTATGTTCTAAACAGTCAATTACTTAGTAAAGCTGGAGCTGAAAAGGACTTGGGGGTATTGGTGGATGGTAAACTTAATTTTAGTGACCGGAGCCTGGCGGCTGCTGCTAAAGCAATTAAAATTATGGGATGTATCAAGAGAAGAATAGATTCTCATGATAAAGACATAGTTTTGCCCTTATACAAATCCCTGGTCAGACACACATGGAATATTGTGTACAGTTTTGGGCACCAGGGTATAAAAAGGATATAGTAGAGTTGGAACGGGTGCAGAGGAGAGCAACCAAGATTATTAGGGGAATGCAGGGACTAGAATACACTGACAGATTATAAAATTTGGGATTATTCAGTTTAGAAAAAAGACGACTGAGGGGAGACCTCATTACAATGTACAAATACCTGAATGGACAGTACAAGGATCTCTCCAAAGATCTTTTTATACCTCGGCCTGTGACCAGGACAAGGGGGCATCCTCTACGCCTAGAGGAGAGGCGATTTTACCATCAACATAGACAAAGGTTCTTTACTGTAAGAGCAGTGAGACTATGGAACTCTCTGCCGCAGGAGGTTGTTATGGCGGACACTATGTACATGTTCAAGAGAGGCCTGGATGCCTTTCTGGAGAGAAAAAATATCACGGGTTATGGGGATAATTTGGGGATATTTAATTCTTAAAGGTTGGACTTGATGGACTTATATACTATGATATGGGTCACTAACATGCATTGGCTATGCTAAATACAGGATATGCTGCATTGACATGTATTGGCAATGCTGCATACAGGATACGGGTCAGTGACGTGTTTGAGCTATGCTGTATTCAGGATATGGCGCACTGATATGTATTGGCTATGCTGTATACAGGATATGGGTTACTGATATGTATTGGCTATGCTGTATACATAAAATTGGTCACTGACATGCATTGGCTATGCTGTATATAGGATACGGGTCACTGACATGCATTGGCTATGCTGTATACAGGATACGGGTCACTGACATGCATTGGCTATGCTGTATACAGCATACGGATCACTGACATGCATTGGCTATGCTGAATACAGGATACGGGTCACTGACATGCATTGGCTATGCTGTATACAGGATACGGATCACTGACATTTACTGGCTATGATGCATACATGATATGCTGCACTAACATGTATTAGCTACGCTGTATACAGGATACTGGTCATTGACATACATTGAATTATGCTAGCTAAAGGATATGGGTCATTGGACCGGCTGGCTCTGCCTAGGATTTGTAAAACAAATAACAAAAGAGCACCAGAAAGCAAAAACACACCCAACCCCACAAAAAGGGTTATCCCCCCATGCTGTATACAGGATATAGGTCATCGCATGTAAGTCTATGCTGTATACAGGATACGGTCACTGACATGCATTGGCTAGGTGTATACAGGATACGGGTCACTGACATGCATGGCATGTGCATACAGGTATGCTGCACTGACATGTATTGGCTATGCTGTATACAGTTATGGGTCATTGGCCATGCTGTATACAAGATACGGGTCATACATGTACTGGCTATGCTGCATACATGATATGCTGCACGACATGTATTAGCTACGCTGTATACAGGATCTGGTCTTGACATACATTGATATGCTGTAATGAATATGGGTCATGGCCATGCGTATTACGGAATAGGTCACTGGTATGTATTGGCTATGCTGTATATAGGATATGGTTCGCTGACATGTATTGGCTATGCTACAGGATACGGGTCACTGCCATGTATTGGCTATGCTGTATATAGCATACAGGTCACTGGCATGTATAGGCTATGCTGTGTACAGGATACAGGTCACTAGTATATATAGGCTATGCTGTATATAGCATACAGGTCACTGGCATGTATAGGCTATGCTGTATACAGGTCACTGGCATGTATAGGCTATGCTGTATACAGGTCACTGGCATATAGGCTTGCGTTTACATACAGGTCCTGGCTTATAGCTTGCGTTATACAGGATAAGGTTCACTGGCATGTATAGGTTATGCTGTATACAGGATACAGGTCACTGGCATGTATAGGTTATGTGGTATACAGGATAACAGGTCACTGGCATGTATAGGTTATGCTGTATAAGGATACAGTCACTGGCATGTATAGGTTTATGCTGTATAACATGTATTAGCTACGCTGTATACAGGATACTGGTCATTGACATACATTGAATATGCTGTATATAGGATATGGGTCATTGGCCATGCTGTATACAGGATATAGGTCACTGGAGATCCCCCCCTCTTCCCCCGCGTGGTCTGCAGTGGCCAATTCTGAGCCTCGATTGAAGGTCCATCTATTAGACGCACCCGATCGGGAGGCCTCAGAGACTGTCAAGGTGCACAAAATACGTAGATTAACGCATAATACAATACAACTGACAAGAACACTAGAAAGTTTATAACAATTCTGCTACCTATCTTTTTTTGTCACTATTTTGGTAGTTTTGCGTCATGTTTTGTACTTTTTATTTTTCTGTTCTTCTTAAATTTTAATATGTATATATTTTTAAATAATGGCAGAGATGAGACAAAGACTCAGCAGCATGAGAAATCATAGCAGCTTGTAGACCCCCTGTACCCGAGCTGGTAGGGCCATGGCCTTTTGACTAAACTTTATAGCTAGTAGGTGGGTTTTAACACCCATTCCTGCTTGGGGGCCACAATGCACTGCATAGACGTACGAACGCACACCCGCCCACCGACATCTTAAGGTGTCAATGGGGAATCTAAATCAAGCAGAACATGGCTTTGACAAATGTTTAAGTGTTCATTACATGACAACACTGCCTTGCAACTGGGGGCAAGGGGATATCTGCCCTCGGCCTGCTTTGAACAAACCACCATTTGCGTTCCGCAATCTCCCTGCCCCCAACCTCTACGTGCCACTCTTCATTGATAAAGCCTCTTGATTCCATCATAAATCATACGACTTCCGATCCGACCCGATCGAAGCCACTTTTCTCGGTTATGGAGTCCTTCTTGCAGGCTCACATCCAGGATAATTCCAGTAAACGGGCTGGTGATAATAGGAAAGTTTCGTCCCTTCATTAATAGATCCTGGTGTGGCTTTGGGTCCCTTGTTTTGGTTACCTCTGTGGCCTTTGGACAGGGGAGGGGCGGACTTGGTACTCTCCTCTATACAGGTTCACCTATGGCCGCTTTGATGTTACTTGTATACATATCCAGCATTGGGAAGGCAATGAAGCCTGAAGACCGTGAGACTGTGCCTTGATCGCTCTTCCCCGCCGATAGACATCTGAGTCTATCCATCTACATAGAAACACAACACCCCCGAAGGCAGGCAAGAAAGGAACACGGGACTTTTGAATGACTCAGGAATAAAACACAGCATAGATGGGAGACTTTTGGTGTCTTGTTAATGTAAAGTATTTACAAAGCCAATAATTAATATTCAATAACCCTTAAGCCGGGGACGAAGACCTACCATGTGGGATTGGCCAATAATTTGTGGCATGAAGAATCCTCCTGTATGTTATGACACCTAGTCATATAGTATGTTTATGTCCTTATTTTATTCTAACAAACAAAAGGAACGAGTATCTGTGTACAAAAGAAAGCAAATTTCACGGTATACGCACCTAACAATAAACTCACGAACAAGCTTCAGAGTATCTCACATGACTGGTAGGCCATATAAAAGCACAACAGGTCCCTTTTTTGTTCAAAATCAAAATACACTCACTCAAGTTTTATGACGGAGGGTTGTACTACATGTCTTAAACGGTTTTACAGGTGGTGAGTATAATAATACTTTTTAATAGACTCAGCTACAAAATGGGTCTGGGTCGCCACTGGTGTTTGGTTTATTTTCATTCGGAGTCTGCGATATCTAAATTAGAATTGATGGGGATCCTGAGGCACTGTTCCTTCTTCTTGTCTTATTTCGGCATTCAACTCCACAAATACACAACAGTTTGGGTCTACCTTCATTCCAAACACAACCACCCTACTACATATCATTCCATTCAGCATTAGACTTGTTCCTCCTTGGCAGATTGGATGCCTACGGTATGTCCTCATACACATCACAGATTCTTTCGCAAGCATATCTCCTTAAATCAATGTACTTCTTGTTAGGACGACGCCAGTACGTGGGTCACGGCTCCTCTTTAACTATGAACTGCATGGAATTCACCTCGAAACGTATAGTCAACCCAGGATTCAGAGCTACTATATGTCTTCACGCTATTTGCCCGTTAGTTCAGGCGAACCAATATCCTACCGTACTCCTATCAAGTACATATACAGTTGCCCACGAACTGAATGTTCCACCAATATAAACAAAGTGAGAATAGCACCCACTAGGACAAAGTACAACCACGCCTGCAATCAGCCCTGCAGTGAGGGATGTGAAGTTAGCATAGATAGTATGTGGCACTGCTAATGGATAAATTAGATACTTTTATACTTACACAAGTTTGTATAGCAGTACTTTAATATTTATCCGTTTTAACTTGATGTTAGACATGTCCTATACAGTAAAATTGATTCTTATGGGGACTGCAAAGTTATGAATAAATTATTTACTGGAACGTTGGAAAATGTCTAATTAGTGGGTACGCTGTGTGGGGAATAATTTGAAGCTGAGGCGGGGCTGGGCTAAGATAGGATTGATTGCCGCCACGTGGGGAGGTTGGCCGGATCCGTCGTTGTTTGAGTGATTTTCTGAGATAAGGTTCGGCATGCGAGATGAAGGGGGACGGTTGAGAGTGAGGGCGAGATTAAGACAAGGGAGTAGACATTGAAAAGCGGTGAGTAATGGATGGGGAGGGGGCGAATGGTTGTGTCAAAAGGGGGAGGTCAGGGTGGGTTTATTTAGTGGTGGGGCGAAGAATTGATCTAGTGGATCGGGGCGGGGGTTAGGTATGCGAAAAAGGTGGGAAGTCAAAGACCAGGATGGTGATATTGCTCCACCTGTTTTCCGATACCGTTCCACTCTCCATAGGGCCATAGAGAAGGAGAGGAAATAGTATATAAAATATGTGAACTAAATTTAAACATTCAGAGACACTCTGAGTCCCCTCACTGTGACATCGGCAGCAGGTTATTAAAAGTCTATATCAATCCCTTGCCCAAACTAATGTATAGTATGCTCCTGCATTGGCAAGGCTTGTATGGCGAGTGATCATGGACTGATCTCCTTTCTGGTACGGACCCACCTGCCAATATTGAGCAACAGAACCCTTTACATAATGCTGACAAACGCACAGGCAGCATGCACCGCCAGTACGCCTGTCATCACCTTTCCATGTGATGGTCATTGGGGACAACGATCTAATCTCCATTAACAATGTGTCGGTCTGCATCATAATAATTTACAAAATTAACTACAAGTTTCAAATCACACACCCAAACACACCCACCCACCCCCCCCCTTAACTTAGACCTGAGTAAAATATACATATTAGTTTCCACATCCCAATTCTATCAATCATAAACAGATATTCCCAGAGGTGAACCCGTATTGGAAATAATATATTCTACACCTCCACGTTTTTGTCAGTTTAGCAAATACAAATTTTAAAAAGTTAAATTAAGGTTCTAGTTATATAGCTCATCATTCCTGCAAAAATGCACCTAATGTGCGAGACACTGACACTTGCATTGCCTTTACAAATGCAGTGCAAGGTCACAGGGAAGGGGGGCATATTCGACCCAATTGCATCTGTGTTGCCATGGAAACGATATGTTATCACGGGCCTAGGCCCGCCATCCGTGCACTTGTATTTTTTAAAGTGGAGGGTGAGATATATTCTGCTTGTTGTAACGGACCAGTGAAACAGACATCACTGAGGGCTCTCATAACGTCCCCCACAACCACAGGCTTTATTGGCATAATTTAAAAAATTATTTTTAAAAAAAGCAAGGATGCCATGAATAGAAATATAACAAGAAATTTCCTTATGGTTGCCTTGATCCATAAGTGTTCCTGGTTTATCACTGATGGATTTTTGATGGTACGGTGGGTATGGAGTATTCAGACACGTTTACATTTTTTCACTGCAGCCATTGTAAGAAATAAAGTTTTCTTTAGTTTTTTTCTCATTAATGTCCTTCTCCAACCCTTTCGACAGAAAAAAAACACAAATGTAGATATATTTGTTAATTTCTTCAGACATAAAACTGAATCTGACATGTCATAAGTATCTCAGATCCTTTGCGCTAAAGTACCACCTTTTGATCTAATACACAGCCCGAGTCTCTTGGAATTGATGCACAAGCTTTCACACACTGATTTGGCATTCTTCCTGGCAGGTGCTCTCCAGTTCCCTCAGGTAGATGGTGATATTGGTGGACGCCATTTTCATTCCTCCTACAGAGATACTTATTGGGGTTTAGGTCAGGCTCTGGCTGAGCCAGTCCAAGAATTGTCCACAGGTTTTTGAGCCACTGCCTTGGGGTGGTTTGCATTTTAGCTGTGTGCTTAGGGGCCATTGTCCTTTGTTTGAGGGTGCCTTCGGCCCCGTCTTCGAGGTCCAGAGCCTCTGGAGAGGTTTTCATTCATCAGGATTCTGTACGTGTCCACATTCATCTTTCCTTTCCTTCATTGCAACCATTCCGTCCTTTCCCTACAGCTGAAAAAACTCCCATAGGCATGAGTTGCTGGACCACCGCGATGATGACTTAACCACCCACCTGGGACAGAGTGCCCGTTTCACAGAGCCGCCGCAAAGCGGGTTGATTTTTGCTTGGCGTTGTACCCCAGATCATTCCACAGGTTACTTTACTACTTTGTTTGCGGTGTCAGCCAAGGCGAGGTACAGACATGGAAAGGCAGTTTGTGGTAGGGGACAGGCAGGAGTCCGGACAGGCCGCACGGATCAATGTCAGAGGCTAAGCAGAAGGTCCAGGTCACCAATGGGAAAGCATACACAACACGGCCAACAATACTACTTTCTTCAAAAGTCATTGCACACAGATTCCGGCATGGGAATCTGGGAGAAGTCCGCTTTCACATTCCGGAACTGGCCATGTCATGCGCCCTAGGAGTCTGGGACGTCCGAAGTAGCGTCGGGAGCCGGAAGAGTTACGGGACAAAAAAAAAACAAATGAGTGGAGCAGGGCGCTCGCACTTGAAGGGGCACGGGTGAACTTTCTCCCATCTCCCCTATTGCATCACGGATCGAGCCACAGTGATCTTCTCTCCCACAACTGTTGATTTTGGCTGAGGCCGTGTCGAGGAAAAGTTGTGTGTCATCCAATGGGACACTATGCTCTGAGGGAACCTTGAGTGCTGGGCCGAATTCTTGTAACGCTTGTCCAGATCTTGCTTTGACAACAGTATGTCTCAGCTCCTTGGCAAGTTGCTTAGACCTCATGATTTGCTCGGACCATGCCTTGTGAGCACTAATCAGGCGGGAGTGTGCCTTTCCTCAATCAGGACCAATCAGTATAATTGAACACCGCTGGATCCAATGAACGAGTTGAACTCATGGAGGATCATAGGAAATGACATATTGTGAATTGGAATATGATTGAATATGAATTCTAACAACAAAGGTTCTGAATACTTTTGACCATGTGAATTATTTGTTCTTAAATTGCAAACGTTTCCTTTCTACATTTCTGTTTTTTTCTGTCAAGATGGGCTGCAGAGTGGCAGTTATGACAAATAAAAATTTTTTCAATTAACCATGGCTACAAGACGAATTACAGGGGTCCTGCATGGTTTGTTCCTACTACATAAATTTTTCCTTTATTAACAGATGTTCACCCCTCACAACACATTAACTCTTTGTTAGATTGATCTTTTTATAACCCGAACATATTTGCTACCTGTGCAGATGGAAGCCGTGGAATAGTAAAGCAAGCCATCTGAAACAGTTTTTTTCCATGTCTAACTGAGCACAAGCCTGGACACCATGAAGCCTTAACTGCATCAGCCTGGTGGAGGCTATGCCACTGCAGGGTAGCTGGCGGGTCAGCAGAGCTACTATTGCGTGTGATTGGTTTGCTGCTTGAAAATTGTCTAGCAATGTGTGCCTGGTGGTCACCGCAATGGCATGGACTGGTAAAAGAGGAAAAAAACAAATTTACTGACACATCAGATATAAAAGAACTTTAAGTTATAATATCTCACTTAGATGTTACTACAGTGGGAATGCGGGTATTAGTCTTGTGAGTGCAAATGCACTCCTGTCTGTACAATACACTTTAGTTGGTTACAACTCAATCATTAGATGTCTGTGTGGAGTAGTACAGGATCCCTCTTGATAGCACTGGCCTGTTACTGTATTATAGGGTCAACAAGTTGGGGGATAACAGGGTGAACAGTGGTTCGGGGCATGATAGAGGGAATGATGGAAAAGTAAAGAACATGAAGATGTTCCGTTTGGCACCATGGGGGATACTTTATTTATTTATGAATAATGATGTTCTGATTTATCCTGCTGTTGAGCAGCACAAAAGCACAAGCCTTCTATCTGATATAGATATATGAGCAGCATCAACTTTCATTTCTGGAAAATTCGATGGGCTTCAGTGAGTGTGCAGGCACGGGGCAGATAACGCCCCAACGGCCCCTTCCACCCCTCATGCCCTCTTGGAGCTCTCCCCCTTGATTCTTGATTTCTTAAGGACAGGTGCTTCCACCAGAATAGATTGTCAACCAACACTCTTGACAGCTCGTTTGTGGCCACCTCTGGCAGGACCTCTCTTCTTTAAGCTTCCGATGCCCTTGTTTAAGAAAAAAAGCTCTCTGGCTAGAGCCCTTCAGACCTAATTTTTTCAATTTAAAAACATTACATGTAAAAAGGGTGTAAGAGCTCAAGAAGTACATAATCCACCAGAGATGGGGCATTACCAGTATGTCAGTGTGCTTGGTTTACATTCCTTCTCCTGGGTGTAGATGTCCCGTTAAGAAAGTGGAGCCCCTCAAAATATGCCAACTAAGTAAATATGGACTCTATATTCTAAATTTACATTAAAATAGTCTCTTACCGTATATTAACAATGTGAAGCACAATCCCGAGGTGTAGCGATAGGTCCCAGTTCAACTTGTCCAGATTATCCTCCTCCTCCGGAGGACCTCAGCTTGAGACCCGCCCACAACAACTTGCTGTTCCAAGCCCTTCCACCCCAGAACAGGAAGGCGCTACAAAGAACAATCCCAACTGATATATATTGCAGTTAAAAAAAAAAATTATTTACTATGTAAGCTATTCCAAACCCTATGATGATTATTGATGCAACATTTACTTAATTGTCAGCCACGTTTATATTTTAAGGATAATCTCTCACAATTTTATGGTCTCTTTTATGTGAATCGTGACCAAAAAATCTGCATCAGCTGAGGAAGTAAAGAACGTCTTTAACGAAAACTCATTCACCTATTGCCTGCCGCCGGATCATTTAAAGGGAACCAGAACATAATTTTTAGGTTCCCCATAATCCACAAGTCATTACAACAAAAAAACGATACTTAATTAAACTTTACCTGGCTCCCTGCCGCTCATGTCCCGAGCGTGGTCCACCCCTGACTCAAAGTCAGCTCGTCTGCTTTGATTTTTAATGAATAAACCCGCCCCCGCTCTACCTCTCTCCTTGACCACACCCAGGTACAACAGACAACAACAGCAGCAGGATGCCAGGTAAATTTTTATATAGCTAAAAAGGAGAATTCTGATAAAACTGTCAGAAGGATTGCTTGGGTTATTGACTTGGGGATACGGTGATATAAAAAACAAACGCTGTTCTGGTGACAGGTTCCGCTTTAAAAAGCTTTTAGCACCCCATGATGGGTCCCTGCTCTGCTCGCTCGGCAGCAGGCCGGTTTACAACCCTACACCAACGTATGGGCGGATGATCACGAAGCACCTTTTGACCTATTCCCGCCTGATTCTTCTTGGGATGATGTAAGGTTTCTTCCTTGCAGATCCTCGTCCCATTTCCCTCGGTTGCTGGAAAACATTTAGATGGAGAGCCATTTCCAGTCTCCTACAGAATGCTCTATTGGGTGTTAGTACATGAATGTCAAGTTTTGTCTGAAAGCCAGCTGCTTTGTTAGTTTAAGCGGTTTTGTGCTTAGGGTTATTGTCCTTATTTGGAAGGTGAACCTTTGGGTCCAGTACTGAGATTCAGAGCGCTCTGTAAAGAAAAAAGAAGAGTTTTTTTCATCCAGACATCCTCTGAGGTTGGTCGCATTCATCTTTTCCTTCCATTGTAAACCAGTGGTCCTGTACCTGCAGCTTGAAAAACACTAACAAACCCCATAGCATTCTGCTGCCTCACCCCATGTTTTTACCTCTCAGAGTGTAATTTGGCAAGTGATGAGCAGCCCTGTTTTTCCTCCACACCATACATCTTACGAATTAACACCAAAAAGTTCATCATGGCCTCATCAGATAGATAATCTAAATTATTAGGGGTTCTCGTCTTTACCTCTCTCTTTAACCTCTCTCACAAGGCTCTTCTCCACGATTGCGTGTATGGCTGAGATGGCCAAGTCGTGGAAGGAAACCTACCACTTTAAAATTAAATGACATTATAAGCCAAAATACCTTGGCAACAGCTCCGGAGCTGGCCGGAGCATATCTTCACTATTGCATAAAGCGCTGTAGTCCGTGTAAAACAGGTTTTTAAAAAAAATCGTATATTCAAACCCCCCTTCGGCACACATGCCGCACCAGCCGTGCGTTTCCTTACTGTGAGTGCCGGAGAGCTGTTGTACGCACCAAACTACTCGGGCACACTCACGCCTGCCGCAACTTCAATTTTTAATGTCATTTAAGTGGTAATTTTCCTTTAAGGTTATGAAGGCCACTGTGGTTCTAAGTAACTAGGAGTGCTACCTAAATTCTTTTGTTTGGTCACCTCTGGTGCCTACCACATTTCTGTCTATACGCTCCCTTGGGCAGGTCCCCTAGACCTCATGATTGCTCGTGTGATCTGACTGCACTGTGATCTGTGAGGGGTGTGCCTTTCTAATCACGTCCAATCAGTTTAATTACACCACTGGACTCCATATTTAATAGCGAAACATCTCAAGAGAATCAGAAGCATTGACAGCATGTGAGCTAAATATGATCCATAGAAAGGTCTGTACTTCTGACCATGTGTTAATATATAATATACATTTTTGTTAATATAAGAGGGCCAAATAAAATATATTTATTATTCTTTTTTTCGCGTCAAATGAGTCTTACCGATTGGCTGCAATAAACCAAGACTGAAAAATTTTCCTTTAACCCAACATTATATCATAGTTCACTAAACCCTTAAATAATCCGTACTTAAAAGTACGTCAGGAATATAAGAATTATCTCCAATTAAAGCCACATTTTGGGCATGTTGGAGCTTAAAGCATGATGTAGACCACTAGGGGATTCTGTGACATATTCAATGAGTTTTCCAAGGTGGAAATGGAACACCAACTTCTGAAATAAACAAACACTTAGGTATCCCCATGTTATGATATGCCTATTAAAATAATTTTCCATATTGTAAATGCCGTAGTGCAAAAAAGTCAAAATGCTGTTTTAAACATTTTGTTCCACAACATACAATTAAAAATTAAAGTTAGGCAAAGTACGCCATAAGTACTTTAAATGAAACTACGCTGTTGTATCAAAATGACTTCTTACACGCAAGTGTGGCACAAAAAGTGTTGTTCAGAATATGGATTGAAAAAAATATTTTTCACACAACATTCTGTTTTTTTTAAGTTAATTACATACAACATAGTTATGACCAGAATAGTTAGAAATTAAGTCATAGACACTGTTACATTCATCCTCCTCACACGGTTTTGGTAGCAGGTAGAAGCAGTGATTTGCAATGCCCTTAGGTATTGGATGAATCCTGTAATAAGATTAATAATAACTATTTATTACTAATCTAGTTTGCTTTCTAGGTTTTGGGTGCATCCAGGTTTTTTTCATTGTCCCACTGGTCATGCACTCGATGGCATAACACTTACATCATGACCGTTTGCCTACCCTAAAGCGAATCTGTCACCCAGGATGTTCAAATAATATATACTACGGTTCCAATTGCTATGCTTTGATGATTTAAAAACATAAACCTTTTCAGCTCCAAACATCACCCAACTGCCCACACTACAGTGATTGTAGTACTTATAAAAGTTTTATTCACACCTCATTCTGGTCTTTTGTCCGCAGCGGTTTGAATGAGTACACCACTAGCAAGAGGAGGCATCTGCAGACTGTGTGTGCCTGTATCTCCTCAAACATTCTCACTTCCCAAACTCACCATCCTACCCTCTCCCAAACCACCTGCAGGCGAGCGCCCAGCAAGGGTGAATCAAACTTAATATAAACTACTGAAATGATTCGACTGCTGACAAAATGACATTTTTTACAAGTCCGCATAGCAAAGGACCTACAGGGAAACCACTATAAAAATGACACGTACTTGTGTGAAGGTGCACTAAGTAATGTCACTCAGATTTAACAGAGATCGTTGCCCCAGTTACCAAAAGTCTCTGATCAGCGGTACGATGCCAGGTCCTACTCTGGTAAACACGAGGTGAGCAGTTTATAGTTTTTTTGAGAATAATCAATTTCCTTCTATCGGCTCCATGATTCTTCTAATTCTTCTCCTATAGTGTTATAATCCATTCAATAAAATCCAGCTTAGTAATGACCCGATCCTTCTGATGAACTATACCTATCCCTTTCGTCTCTTAACTGATTCTTGTCAGATTAATTGCTGCGAGAACTACAGCAATGGTGTAGTGTGTTACAACAGGTTAGAATTTATTCGGGCAGCTTTGTTTGAGCAGCTCCCGGTATTAATTTTGATGCACATTTACTTATGTTTGTGAGTTGTTTTTTATAAATTCTTACCTGGAACCTGGAGCTCCGGCTTGAAGAAGAACTTGATTTTTTCTCTCAAAAAACTGCTTTCTATTGAGACTTTGTGGATCAGTCTGTACTCCAACAACAATTATTTTATAGTTTTAGCATACTGGCATTATACAAAACATCTGATGTGGACCGTGAGATTCTTTCATTTAATACACTATTTCTGGTTTTGAGAAGAGTATTACAGCTTTTATTTTAATTCTGCTCTGAAAGAGTGAAGCTGCAGGCAGCACACCGACAGTAATTCTTTGAGACGTTTCACAAATACTACACCGATGTGTTGAAACTCTCTGGTTTGCTAGTTTCCCTTCCTTATGTTCAAAAGCACATAGCACGAGAATTGGGCAGCATGGCCAAATGTCATGAAATACATTATGTGTCCAGGAGGACCTAAGGTCAGGTAACAAAAAAAACATTGGGCAAAAAATGCAAGAGTTTTTGGTCAATGCAAGACTGAGCATGGTTCAGTTCCTGTGGGGTCTGGAAAATGAAGTCACCATGAATCAGAGCATTTAATTCAAGATGTGGGGAGTATTGGGAAAGAAATCAGTAGCTTTACAGTGTGGGAACCATCAAACAATACCCAATAGCTTAACTCCTCGGATCATCTGATACTTAAAGGGGTGTTCCCATCTGGGCATTTACATTAATTGATTCATCTGCCATATGTACATTTCTTCTCAATGGATGTATTAAATAAAATGTCATGTTTCCTGTATCCTCTGATATGACAACCTTTATTTTTTGGCGGCGGTGGCCAGACATGGGCTATTAGTCCTACCTGACCACCTGGATCAGCGTACATTACCACGGAACGGCTGGGGACCTGCGAGTAACTCCGGACATTTCATATACAAACACTTTTGTTTCTTTTGTGCACTCAATCCAGCCAGAGGTGGGCCGTATCCAAGGAACTATCTCGTTTCTAAGGACATCCATGGCAACATTTAAGAGAATTATCTTCACATAGGACACATTTTTTTAATAAATCCAATTGAAGAAATGTTACATTGGCAAAAGATCCAATTAATGTAAATGCCGGATGGAAGATACCCCTTTAAGGATAGCCAAAACACTGCTACAATGAGCCGCCAAAGTAGAAAAAATATGGCTGCATATATTTTTGATGAACTTGCAAACTATTTATACAAAGTTTTTCTAGAAAACAAACCACAAGAATATTATGGAGGTGTGGGTGATTATTTTCTCTTTATTTAGATAGCCCTCCCCCATTGTCACAAATAACCAATAACTTACCTTGTATGGCTGTGATGTTCCCAAACACACTCACTATTGTTTTTTTTTTCCGACCATATTCTCAGCCACTGATGGGCTGATGTGTAGATGTGCCTCCAAATAAACGAGAGCATCACAGTTCAGATCGCTTTTACAACATGACATTAGAATGTTTATTTGTTAATTGCGCACCATAGGTCACGTAAAAGAAAATCTCAGACATTCCCTTAACCTCTCTCAAATTTCTTCAGTGTTCACAATGTGTAAATGATTACTTTACACAGGCAACAATCGATCCAAAATACTTATGGCCAGAGCAAGGTTTCTGGTAACATGGACTGGTGTTTCAATTGCTACAACCAGTTGATTCATCATCAGATCGCTGTTGTGGAGAATAGACTGTCAATCCTTATAAAAATATAACAACAAATGAAAATACATTAACCACATCAAGATTTCTGTATAAACTATTGAGTAAACTTAGCACAGCATACACTCACGCTTGTACAAATATAAAGAACATAAGTTGTAGTATACTGTTTTGTTGTGTACCCTTTTTCCATAATGGCATGTGTCCTGAATGCACAGAAAGGGGTCGGAATGTTGGTGATCCAACTTTTAAACCCCCCGGCCATCATAAGTTCAGGGTCTGCAATTCATTGATTGGGTAGGTGACTTTTCCTGTTGATTGTCACATTGCGATCACAACACACCTATTCGGACTGTGCCATTCCTGCACTGCAGAATCTAATCAGAACCCTCCCCACTTCAATTGAATTGCGCAGAGCCTTGAACTTATGATAAGAGGAACCAGTGATTCATGTCACCTAGCTGGAGGGGCCTTTGAAACTAAGTTCATTGAAAAACCCAATTCCCCAGCATTATGTATGGAGTGAATATTAGGACCAAAAGTTAAATTCGTTTGAACTTTAATATATATATTTATAGTGACTGTCTAAGAACCTGTGAGTTTGAATGACGAAATGGGCTGGTATGTCGGACTCCAAGAAGTGTACATATTTTAATGGAATTGGATTAAAGATGACTTGGGGCCTCATTTATCAAAACTGTTCTACTTGCTCAAGCAACCAATTGGAGCTCAATTCATACTACAATAAAGCTGATAGGACTGTAGTTCCATACTTTCCAGTCTTGGCAGTGATTCAACCAACTGGGAGCATTATTCAGATAATATCAGTTTGTGTATGTTTTCTTTATGATTGTTTTCTCTTATTCAATGTCCTACTTCCCCAATGATGGGATTATGGTGTCAGTCTGACCCCAATGCATTTGTGATGAGACATAGGTTGTATTACAGTGTGTTCAGCCATGCGATCCCCAGCCTCTGTGCATGCTATAGTTGAACACACTATGTAACAATTCTCACAGATCCCTATGTGCTTTTCCTTGTTTTACACATACAGAAGGAAACCTAATAAGCCTCAACTGAAAAAGTACTTACATATGCACTTTCTGATACAATGGCAGTCATGCCCTGGGTAAGTAATACAGTTATACACTACTAGTTCTATTAAGATGATACTGTGTGAGAAGAAGGCCTCTGATACACTGGAGGTTCCCATCATAACACAAAATCAGTTTATCTAACCAGCAACTTATAATACATTCAAGGAAATTACTGGATGTCATTTTCAGCACTACATGACCAATGAGAAGGTACATAGACAAAAACTTGTTAAACTTATAGACCGAATCCATTTTCCCCAAATGCTGGAACACTATTCCTCTATTGTAAGTACCATGTTGTTCCACTTTGTGACCAGCAGTCCCCAGATAGAAAATATCAGAAGTAGCTTGGATTGAGGCAAACGTCTGGCCTGAATGAGGCAACAGTATGTTTGTTCACTGTAAATTGACATGCAGCCACCCCAACGGAATGCCACACAATGCCATATCTGTCTCCTTGCCCTATCTTCTGTTGCTGGCTATGACTGGATGCTTTACTCTATGAACTGCACTAGCAACAATGTTACTGACTCCAGGAAATGTTTGTTTTCACACAACTCATTTATGACTAGATAGACCTAAAACTAAATGTTGCCTGAACCCATCCCCTATCACAGGGAGCTAACATAAAACAATACTGACTAGATTGCTAAATTTTCCATAAGGGAAGTCTTTTGTTTGTTGGGCAGGCACATGAAGTAACCCACTTGGGGATATTAACCAAACATTTAGCTTCAGGAGTGTGGGAGTGAGACCCTCAAAAGTCCATGCCCCTAATTCGACTACACCTCAGGATCATAAGGAAGTGCTACACCGGAAATTAGACGCAAACAAAACAGAAAAACTGAGAGGAACAGGTCACCGTTATGTGCTATTGGTATACATGGCGAATCCTCAGGACGTATCCTGCAATGGATGGACACAAAGTGTAATGAAGCCTTAATGTTGCATGTTTCCTCACTAAGAGCTTTAATTCAATAAATTGGGTACATTGATCCATAAATGGTCAAAATTAATCTTATAATGCCTCACTAAAACAACTTACACACATAATACAATCTATTCATTTATGAAGGAAGGAGTGGATTGGCAGGCATTATTTTTTTTTTGTACATGGGTATCATCAGAAAAAAAATCCCCTAGATATTGCAGCAAACGGTAATTAAATCCTGTCATTATCTCAGCTATAACACCACATGTCTATTGACTTATATAAGTCCCTCTATAGTAGCAAATACGTCTATATCTTGTTGGTTAATTTTTGTCTCTAGGTGTACAAAAAGACGTGCAAAACATAGTGAGTATACTTTATCTGGATGTTGCTTGAAAGAACAAAGACTATTTGCTATAATTTGGAAACAGAAACATCTTTCATAGTGAAACTCCCCTCAAGATTTTTAATGTCTGCATGGCGGGAAATGTCAAGCTTAGCCTATCTTATCATTCACAGCCATAGTGATTGTACAGAGTCTGTGTTAGCAACTTATTGGAATATCAGATGATGTCTCTTGCGTCACCAAGTGTTTCAAGGTGCAGGATGTCTCCCGGCTCGGAGCAAAGGTCGTTACAGTCTCTCAGTGTTCTCTGCTACTAAGAGTGCATTTTAGTTATTAAAATACAGTTTCTACCGTTACAGTGCTTGCAATGGGGAAAGTGGTCATTTATGGCTATATTCAGTTAGTTATTCTCCTCAACTATGAGAGTGACACCACAGCAGAATTGTATTAGCAATTCTAACTATGATTGACACCCTATTGAAGAGAATTTCATCCTCCATAAAACTGATGCAATAATGGTTGTTTCTAGGAGTAAGGGGCAATCAGATCTGAATGAAGAAAAATAAATAATAGCGTACATTGTATCCTTAGGGCACTGACCCATCAGCTTTGACTTCAGCGTCGACTTCATCAAAAAGAATGAAAAACATTGTCCTCCAATTCAACTTTAAAGCCTCACATGATGCCAATGATCAACGTGGAAAAACAAACTCCAGGTTCCCTTTCCATGAGTTTCAAAGTATAAATTCATGCAAACTGCATATGAGAGGCACAGGCGTGTCCACCTGGGCAGAGACCCACAGGTACACACTAACGCTGTAGGGTGATGTTATTTTCTCGCAGTTCCATTTCTACTAACTGCTAGTGAGTGTGAAATATGAAATAAATATATATGTAAGTATAAATAATATATTAGTGAGTTTGAAATATGAAATATATATATATTAGTGAAATTTAAAGGGCATCCAATAAACAACAGTTATCCTCTATCTACGGATAGGCCACAACTTGCTGATTGCAGAGGTTTCCAGTGGTTGGACCTCTACAGATGCCAAGAATGGGGTCCATTTCACACCAAATGAATGGAGGGGAAGGTCAGACAGCCACTGCTTATCAGTTCTTTTTCTATGGCATTTGCAGAGATAATATTACTGATAATTATATCGACTTTTTGACCATATTATACCCTTTCTCTAAAACCACTGAATGGAAGAAAATAAACACGAAAAAACTCAGTGGCTACTTGCTGCAATGAAACCTAAGAGGACACATGAAATTTTGGCACTAGAGAGCTGCTTACTAAAGTAGCGCTCCTAGTGCTAAAACAAACACCACAGTGTTATAATGATAGCATTATCGAAACCTCCAGCATTTATGAAAACTAGTGCAAATTGCTTCACTAATGTGCAGATTGCACCAATATTCAATAGTCGCACACGTTGTTTAAATTATCTGGCGCAATTAGCACTGCATGGTAGTTTGGTACAGTAGTCAGCAGTAGCACCTTTTTCTTTTTGGTGCACTTTCATTATACAGCACGCAACACATTTTGTCGAGTTGCATTAATAAACGTGGTGAAACTAAGCACTACCAGACCCCTTTAGACCCATTTTTCTAAAGTGTCGGACAATGGCAAACCAGGATTGATAAAATGGACCAACTCCAACTCTCACAAAACATATAATAATAAAGATGTTTCATTTAAATGTCTGTTCTATTCCTGATTTAAGGATTTTAGACCAGGGTTGAACAACATTTTATTGGTCCAAGGGCTTCACAGTCCAGTTTAAGGGCCACATCAGTACTCTACCCTAGATCCCTCAGCAACCACAGTACGGCACAAACTGCCAACCCAAATTATAAATACCCAGTACAGCACAGACACTAGCAAGCTTAAAATTCTGAATAGACCCCCATATCATACTAACAAGGAGAAACCCGAATAGACAAATACTGATACTAAAGACCTTCAGAACATAAATTAATACTGGAGACCTCTAGAGATAATACTAATAATCGTATACCCCAGAGCAGTCCAAAACCATGGTCTCCTTTAGCCGTCTTCATCTCCTCCCTGCACCACACTATAGCCTCTTCTCTCTACCTGTGCTGTGCCCCCCCGAGCTGGTTGTATGAGAGAAAAACTGAGCCGGAGCAGGAGATCCTGGGAGTTACAGTACTGCTGACCAGACTTATCACTCCTGGTTCCCCTCCTGCGGGGCCGTCTCCTGGGTCCTCCCTCAACGCTAAACTTTTGTCAGGACACACATGGAGTGGCAGGAAAGGATCAGGGAGCAGTGAGGACTTCTCACCTACACTCACCTCTACCTGGCCTCCGCACTAATGAATGCTTCCATCAGATATGTTACATCAATTATGAAGTGCTCATTGGACTGTCACACAACCACAACTCATTGGCTTGATAGGCTGCGTGTGGCATGTCAGTGAGGCTTGTGCACCCCTGATCACCCTTTTAGTTTTAGATGAGCAGAAATAAGCACTGGAAGGAATGCCTACATTATCTCAGCAGCTGCTAGAGGCATGTGAAAACAGGACTGTGTATTCGGAGTCAAAGTTGGCTACCATTCCATAGCCCTGGTGCACTGTGACATAAAAGTGGTACAAACACCTCATAAATAATGGCAGCTCCAAAACGTTCTTTTTAGTGCAAAGATAGACAAAAACTGCGCAACACAATTATATCTTGGCCATTATCTTTACGCAAGGCAAAAAGGACAGAGATGAGAGACATTGATTCTGCTAGACATTATAGTTCACCACAATGCGTCCTTTCTTCCAAGAATACCTGAATTGTTACTAGTCTATCATCAATCCTCCACTGCGTTCTCTGAATAACACTTTTCTCATTATGTACAAGACTCAGAATCCAGGGAGCCAAGTAAATCCAGGAACTCAGCACTATTAGATTTCAGTCCATCGGACTCTAGGAATAAATGTACTAAGGCATTATTGCACCCTACAGGAGATAACAAGTCAGGATGTTGACACCAGAAAAACAAATAACAATGGTTTCCAGAGTAGCCTTTGCAACAACAAATACCATATAATACCGAGTATGGCTAGTTTTCAGCACAAAAAATCTGCTAAAAACCCCAATCGCGGCTTTACTGGAGTAAACGCAGAGTTTTACCAGGTTTTTGTGGTAAAATTAGGGGTTTCGGCTTATACTTGGGTCGGCTTATACTCGAGTATATACGGTACCCTAAATTATTATTCCAGATTATAGGTTACATAGTATATTTTACACCAAATCCCCATGATGATAAACACTGTAGTGAGAACTATTAGATTCTTGTTCTCAGCGGTGAATATATGGGAGGTGCTAGGTTGCAGTTGTACGAGACCTGGATGCCTAAGAGGTTCCCGAAACCCTTCTGCAACTTTAGACAAAGTAGTAATGGTACATGTTCAAGATTTTCTATTTGGCTCCATGGGGGCGATTTGTCTTAGGCATTTTGCCATTGTTAGACTGGCAGTTTTCCAACAGTCAGATTTATAGTTCGGTGTATCAGCTGTGTTTGCTTCTATGCGAAAGACTCCACCAGTCGCACGTAGTTTTAACTGCTCAATTTCTGCTTTTTGCAATGTTTTGGCACAGGAAATTCTCAGATACCTCAATATAAAATTGAACAAAGACTTCAAAATTGTGCAGTTTTGAGATAACTCCCCCTGTAGTAGCAATGGACCACATACACCAGCTCCTATGTGGTGTAGTTTTGGGATTATTTGCGTTTCTTTCAAAAAAAAAACCTTGACAAAACGATGTTTGCACACAAAATTTTGTGACATTATGCCAAGAAGCACATAGGACTAATGATAAATCTCCCCCCATGAGTCTATAAGGTCACACGTGGCCACTCATTGGAACTTCTTGCCACAACCTGGAAGTCTGGAGCAGCCACAAGAAGCAGGAGCCCCCATATGAGATTTCTGAAAAACATTTTTAATAAGACATAGGGCTAAATAAATATGAGACTTTATTCTAATTCTGTATGGGTTCTTTAAAATCACAGACAAGACAGACTGGATTACAATAGAATACACTTTTCCACTACACACACTAAATGAGGCCACAGCTTATCTAAAAAAAAAATAATTTAAATAGCACCACAGATTCCGCAGTGCTGAACAAACTTGCCAACTCACATCTAATCAACCTACCAGTATTTTTTTGGAGTGTGAGAGGAAGCCCATGCACACAGATGAGAACATACAAACTCTTTGCAGATGTTGACCCTGGCCTGAACCCAGGTCCCCAGCGCTGCGGGGCTTAATGCTAACCACTAAGCCACCGTGCTGCCCTATCTGCACGGAGAATACATAGAAAACTCTCACAGACCTTCATACGATCATTGCCAGAATGCTGCTATAAAGCAATCACTAAATGTTGTTTACTAAAGTTCAGGAAAGATGGCAATGGAAGAGAATAGAATTAAAACAAGTTATCCTTTTTTCTGGTTTTAATGAGTCAAAAAGTAAATTGGAAACATCCCTTTAAATGTATTGTGAAATAAAGAATTCCGTCAATGGACTACAACATTCCAAATCACTGGTTAAAATGCTTCTACCTGTGGTATCACACAATAACCTTTCTGTAGAAAAACAAAACAGGGGCGTAACTACAGTGGTAGCACCATAGCAACCACTAGGGTTCCACAGTGTTAGGGGGCCCCAGCAACCAACCTGACACACTAAGAGTGGTAGTGTGTTTCATTATATCCATAATTCTGCATGTGATTATGTGATTATGACTTTGCGATGTATACGGTGTATGGCGTCTGGGCATATACTTTATGTGTGTATATGCTGTGTGTTTGTATATTCACTGTATGTGTGTGTATATGCTCTCTATGAGTGTGCATAAGTGTATAAAGTGTGATTGTGCTTGCATTTGTTGAGTATACAAATATTGAAATTTTTAGTTGGAGGGGGGACCCCAAGCCAAGCCTGCATGGGGCCCGGCCACTCCTACTTACGCCACTGCACCAAGCAAACTTCCCCTAAGCACATAATCAGATATATTAGCGCAAGGATGGTTTAGGACATAACCAAGACAAGATGTCTACAACCTGAACAATAGAAGACCACTGTTCCAAATGCAACACAACTGTGTACTGCTAAAGAATGCACCAATGTCGTCCAAACATTAAAACAGCTACTGGAATATTGTACATGTTTTCCCTAACCTTTATTATAAAAGTTCCAAGAAAAGTGTTTAGTAGGCACTGTAAGCAAAGGCGTTCATGTAGAGGTTATTCCTATATCTGGTTGAGCTTCTATGATGAAGATTTGTTTATGTTATTTTATTTATTCTCTGTTTTTGTGTGGAAGGCAAAAAAAACCTCATGATCCAAAAGTTGTGGTGTCATGTTCTGTTGCGAGATTTCTAGCCAAGCCACTGCGAATAAATTCTGCATATGTCAGAATGCAAAACCAGTGGAGATCAGAATGCTAAAAGTAAACTTAAGTTGTTTAAAAGGAACCTGTCAACCAGCTTTTACCCTATAACCTCTTGCCACTCCTTCACGTAGTGCTGCAAGGAGCGCTGTAACGTAGCGCTCTATCCAGTAATAGTATGTCATGGAAGGTCCAACTGCGGACAACCCAGTGTAGAGCACACCGTAGCATTTAAAAATGGCCTTGTGTGGGTTTTTAGTTTGAAAATTGAGCAATATATAGGGGTGTCTAATATTATATATTTCCTTGTGCCCGAAGCGAGGTTATGATGGCGCTACGTATAGATTCCACGCGGGGGTCCAGTGTTTTAAAGGATACCGCTTTATTGATACAACTTGAGATGCTCGAGCATCTCACGTTTATCAATAAGGCGTAACCTTTTAAAACCACTGGACCCCCGCGTGGAAATCTATACGTATCGCCATCATACCTCGCTTTCGGGCCAACAAAGGATATTCATTCCACCGTTCCTGGATCCTGGTCCATCAGTGAACGTGGAGTTTCGAGGTCGGCAGCTATGTCCTTCTACTTGCTCATTTCACTCAAACTAAGGTGAGAGTCCTCCTTTTACTCTACCATTGAACCTAACTTTATCACACGATTGTTGCGCTCTCTTTCTTCTTGTTTTTTTCTTGGCACTGGGGATTCTTTCCACACCACCTGATCCCGGTCAACCTAGCTATATTATATATATATAATCAGACACCCCTATAATATATATTGTATATCTCACAAAGATCATTAAAAACAAAATGATCCCCCAAAATGAATTCAGAAATCTCCTTAAAATACAGAAAACCGTTTCATTGTAAGATGGCGTGACATCCAATTAAATATCAGAAATTTTATCTCCCTCTTTAAACACAAATGTATTCACTTTATGTATTCCATCATGCTGCTTGACTCCGATACGGTTCACACAAATAGGTCTGATTACATCCCCCAGTTGCCAGCATACACCACCTCCTTCTGGCACTGATTTGGCCTGCCCATTCCTCCAAACATTTGGAAGGAGGTGATCATACACTACATACACCTCATATCATAGAATCCCCCATCGCTCTAACTACGCCTCAATGCCTATTTGGGCTTTTAGATGAGAGCTACAGCTGCATCATACTAGGATATCCCTCCAAGAGGCGCTGTTCTGGCCCGCAAGTAGTACATCCGTGGGTTCACCCAAGCACACCAGGTGTTCTCAAACCCATGTCAACTGTATAGTAACCATATGAAAAGGTTAACCTTCCTGTATAGGCAGTGGCCGGAGAAATTTCGAGGGTGTGCGGTTAAAATGGTGCGACTCACCCCTGACCCTATCCCCTGCTCCAGCTATGTCCTCCTCGCTAATGCCCTTAATGTGAATGCATGTGTACGTTTCTTCTGTATAAATTACTATCCACTTGTTACTACTGGGTGCTTTGTAGTCTTGCTAATTGGTCGTATCCTCCGGCCCGAGGTGCCGTCTGTGACAGGTTGGCTGCCGTGTGCATCACTCTGTTTTTATGTTAGTTCCATACACACCTTATTGTGCACAAGGTTGTTCAGATGAACTAATATGTTTCATGTAGCAACTGTCAATGTGATGTGAAACTGTTATTGCCTTTTATGAGTCTTTTATTCTAAACGTTAAAAATATCAAGAAATTTTAAATGAGATGAAAACTGAAAAGCAGGCAGATTGGAAATGTTGTAACTAATTTGGTGTGTAAGCTATCTGTCTGAAAACACACTCATTTTGAATGAGGTGGGAAATGCATTGGTCACCGCCTCCCCCCAGTATATAACCAACAGCCCCCCACTAATAGCCGCCCCAGCCCCTGCCACCTAGTATAAAGCCAGTAGCCCCCTTGTTATAGCCAGTGCCTGCCCCCGGTTATTAGCCACAGCCCCCTTGTATAACCTGGTGCCTGCCCCCAGTATATGCCAATGGCCTCCCCCACCTTTCCAAGTCACCGAGCGTCCTCTTCTGTCTTCAGCTCTGGCTCCTCGTGCGGTCCCCGCTTGCTGACTCATCAACGGTGTTCCAAATTTTTATGCATATATTTTTCTCATATTTTCCAAAATTACTACATATAGAATTGCAGTCATCACTTTTTGATATAATGGAAAAGTTTTGAACAACTGCCTATGATAACAGTATATTATAAAAATAAAATAAACACTCATAATGCATGTTCTAAATTATTGCACAGCGAGTGTTAAAAACCTTTTCTTTTTATTAAGACAAAAAACGTCATTTGTGACATTATAAAGCAGTAGCAGGTTATTACCAACTGAAAAACAGTTTCAAGTCAAAAATTTACTCTCGGTGATTGTTTTCATATGCCCATAGGACCGCTTGTTGATGGAGCTTCTGACTCTCTCTTCCATTGATTTGTCAGTCTTTGGATGGTTTCTTCTTCTTCTTCAATGTTTGCATGAGGACGAAATACCTCCGAGCTGTTTCTTAGATTGAACTGCTCCCGCCATCATAGAAACTACTCCTTTTGATGATGCTCCAGGGTTCTCAATGGGGTTGAGTCAGGGGAGTATGGGGCACACCATAGGTTTGTCCCCTTTTATGCCCATAGCGCCAGAGATTGCGATGTTTATTTCCAGCATGAGACGGTGCATTATTAGCATGTAAATGACTTGCTGCGGAATGCACGGTTCTTCTTCTTGACATCTTCTTCTTTGAGAAACTCCACATACATTATGGAGTCAATCTTTACCCCTTCAGGGACCCTAAACATTACTCCACCTGTTTTCATGGGGTGTCCATCAACTAGCCATCCTCCACTCCATCTATCTGGACCATTGGTGACAAACAGTTTTGAAGTCACTCTTCATGTATTTTTTGGCCCGCTGGACTGTTTCTGCTTGTGTGCAGTGATAGAGGGGTGGACAATGGCTTATGCACAGCTGCAAACCTCTGAAGGACCCTGCATCTTGTTGTTGAGGGACGTTGGAGGCAACAGCAGCTTCAAAACTTGTCTGCTGCTATGACAAAGCATTTTTGCAGCTGCTCTTTTAACCTGACGTACTCGCCTGTTGGAAACACTTCACAATTTGTTGCTTCCAGCAGCCTACATATATCCTTTTTTTCTTTCCCATTTGTGGCTGAAAATGTAGCTGCTTAATAATGTGGGACAGACTTCTTAGTTGTCTGCATTGCTTTGAGGTGATATTAAGAGCCCTGACACACATCACCATCAATGAGTTTACAGACAAACAAAACTTCTTACCTTATCACTCCTAAAACACACTTTGCATAATAATTGGACACAACGTATTGTGTGCCGTGGAAGTGCCAAACTATGATGTGGCAAGCGGCTGTCATCATGGTTTTGTGCAAACAAGACCGCACGGGGAGCCAAAGCTGGGGCTGACAGAAGAGGACCTGTGGGGGGCACGGAAAGGTCCAAAGTTTTTTTTTTCTTTCATACTCAGTATAAGCCGACACATCGAGCTCTGCCATCTCACTAACCAATAATAAAGAGCTTATGTCTGTCTGTAGAGTTTGTATAGCTGGTCTCCTACACGCTGTCTTCTGCTCCTTACTGCTCTTACAGGAGATCTTACTGTAGTACAGAAGATGTGTGTTCAAGTGAGAGGAATCTGACCAGACGAAAGATCTGCAGGACCATAGGAAACTAAATTTATGGTCAATGCACGGACAGCCAATGGTAAATCATCAGGATTGTAGACAGGTTGGAATTGTATCCTGTAAATATGTAGTTCCTGTTGATAACGGTGAATTACAGAATGTGTTTTTTTGCCCTCCTGATATTTTAGGATTTTGTACTTTGTAGAATTCACCCCTTTCTTTCGTGACAGCTGGAACTCTGCCCTATCTATACAGTGTGGCATATTGCAGTATATGGTAAGCGATCAGACCCCCTAAAGATAAAGTTATAGGTAACTCCATAATATAAATGGTGCCCAAATGTCCAATCAAATTTTTTTATGGTACATGATTGTACTAAGCCAAAGACAGAGGGAAGGTGTCATGGATTGCACAGTTGTAGCTGTAAAATAGAGCCCACAGGATGGCCTAAAGCCGCGGCATGAAGTATTGACCTCAGGAAGTTACGCAGAAACAAACCTCTATACAACCTGTTCACGAAAATATAAAAGTTGTGGATTTTTAAGACAGAGTAAAAATGGAAATGCTGAAATGAAAACTGACCTGGTCCTTAAGAGCTTAATAAAAAAAAATACATAAACTTATATAGATATAACATAGATTCTTCAATGTTAGGGAAAATTGAAAAAGTACCTGATTGGCTGGTGCCTTATGCACGATCCCTTTCTCATCTGTGCTTCTCTAGAGACTGCCTTTTCTAAAAGAAAGGACAGTCTGCTCTCTCCAGGGGCCCAATACTTCATGGTACCCCTCGGATACGCCTGCCACCCAAACCGGATAACGCTACCTGCAAATGAGAAGACGGGAATTTGTTGAATATGTAACAGCACAAAAAATCAGACAGGTTTGATTTCTGATTATTCTGTGTCATAAACAGGCATTTTAAAAGGCCAAATTTAAAGGACGACCAAACCTATTTTGATACTTGTATACATGCTTTTCTATGTTATCTATAGTCTTATTGCCATGTACACTGACCAGTATTGTATAATGACCCACAGCACCTACTTACTCTTCGGTGTCAATATCATGAGTCTTTTCGGTCATCAATCATGGCTTCCCCCACTACAACAACATAATCATCAGATGGTCGACATGCTGCTTGCTCTGTTGTGTGGTGTCACACGTGGAGTTTTTGAACCCGTTTTAAGTCATGCGTTTTGGCAGTTTTTTCCCAATTATCTTAATGAAGATAATTGGGAATACTGACAAAACGTTGTTAAAAACCAGGCGGTTTTAAACGGACTGAAAACGCATGATTAAAAAACGGTTCAAAAAGCACGTGTGACACTCACTTGGTAGAATGGAACCCCTTGTTCTCGTGACCAGTGGGCTCCGTTCTCATGATCATGGCAGTTCCAGCAATCGGTATTTTTACGCCCAAAAGCATCATAAGTATTTAGAGAGAACCGATCAGGTCCCTCTATGTCCTGAAACTTAACACTCCGGTACAAATCGTATGCAAATGACACGGGAGAGGTCCAATATAATTATCATATTCAGGAGTCCAACTACTCATGAGTGGGAGGCACACCCAACCTCTCCCCCCATACGCTTGACTGACAGCCTGTATAATTGATGTGGCACACCTAATGCTGGCTCCTCTATTGTATCCTGGCTGGAGCCCCCTGCAGCCTGTGTGTGAGAGATACAACGATCCTGGATGCAACCATGTGTATATAGAGAACATGTCAGGTCTTGTGTAGCTGATGTCTTGTGTCTCACACATGTGTATAGCGAACATGTCAGTACTTGTGTTATCTGAATGTCTGTATCACATGTGTATAGCAGAAAATGCCAGGTACTTGTGTAGCTGAGTCTGTATCACACATGTGTTATGCGAGAACATGCCCGTTACTTGTGTAGCTGATGTCTGTGTCTCTCACATGTGTATAGCAGAACATGGCAGGTATTTGTGTGGCTGATGTCGTGTCTCTCATCAAGCGTATAGCTAACATTGCCAGGTACTTGTGTACTGATGTCTGTGTCTCACACATGTTATAGCAGAACACAGCATGTCAGCAGGTACAGCACAGAAACCTACTATACTTACTATACATACACACAGACAACCAATCCAACTGTGCAAATAAAGATTAATAAGCAAGTCAATAACTGAATGATTTCTATAATTGCAAAAAATGAAGAAAAGAGATGTGCAATTATGACACATATAATTTTATTTATAATTTATTATATGTGTCATAATTGCACATCTCTTTTCTTCTTTTTTGCATTCATATTTTTCAGATGTGTGACATTATACTAATTGTTATGTAATTCCCCTTTTTTTCAAAGACTGATTTCTATTTATTAATTTTGACACTTACTTAAAAATTTGTAAAATGGGAACATAGAATCTGAATGGTTGCTATGGGAACTTTTTTTCTTTCAATGTCAGTCAAAAATAGATTACAAATCTGATTGCCATGGGTCCCAGTTTGAATCATTTTCTCCATTATCTCCAATACATTCTCCCTATTCCAGTAATTTAGATTAAATAATGTGTGTTAGCATTTGTGAGGAATTAACATGTATTGGCTATGCTGTATACAAGATATTGGCACTTACATGTACTGGCTATGCTGATATCAGGATATTGGTCACGACTGTACTTGGGCCTGCGCTGAATACAGGAAATTGGTCACTGACATGCATTGGCTATGCTGTATTAGGAGAAGGGTACTGACATGTATTGGCTATGCTGTATACAGGATATGGGTCACTGACATGACTGGCTATGCTGTATACAAATATGGGTCACTGACATAACTGATATGCTGTATCAGGTCTTGTCACTGACATGACCTTGGCTTGCTGTAGTACAAGCATACATGACCAGTTGTATAATGTAAATTCTCCTTGGAATTGTCAAAGTTGTAACCCAGGAAGAAGTACGGGGCGGCGCTCCAACCACAGATAGATAAATCACCGGGGCCAGATGGCATACCCCCCCGGTTCTGCATGAACTTGTACTGTTGATAGACAGACCGTTTTTTTAATATTTGAAGATTCACGAGGACTTGTTATGTTCCACAGACTGATGAATACAAATGTTTGCCAATATCCAAAAAGGATCAAAAAGCGCTCCTGGAAACTACAGACCTCTGAGTAGGGAAACTTCTGTGGTAGGAAAATTTTGAAGGGGTTTGTATATATGCTTCCTGGAGTATCTCCGTGGCATACCCTTAATAACCCGCGTAGCATGGGTTGAGAGAGATCGGTCCTGTCCAGACTACCTGATTGGTTTCTACGGAGGTAAGTTCAAGCCTGGGTCTGGGGGAGCGCTGTGGTGTTGTATATCTGGACCTTTTCACGGCATTTGACACCGTTCCGCTAAGAGTTGGTATATAAAATGAGACTGCTGGGAACATCTGTGTATTTGGGTAAGTAATTGGTGATAGAAAACAGAGGGTCATCATTAAAGTGGAACTACCACCACGAATCTACTATAAGGTAGATGGGTGGTGGGTGGCTCATAGGACGTGAGATCGCCCTTTTAAGGGTAATAACTCCGTCCCGCACTGTTTTGGTGACTTATATGTATCGCTTAAACGCTAATTTTGTTATGCGGCTACTGGTGCGTGGTTAGCGCAGCTATGGCTACCGGCACGGCTACTCCACGCCCCAGTGCCACTTTATATACCGCCTCCTACCCACAATCTTTCGTCCCGTGCAGCTGCTTGAACTGCGCGCCCTCGTCCAACGACCTGCTTCTGCGCAGGCGCAGAACCGCAGCGCCCGCGCCTGTTTCGGAGCAAGTGACTGCACAGCGGACTGCTGTTCTGCGCTGGTTCTTCCGGACATGTGCGTCAGGTTCGTCCCGACTAGGGCGCACACTGCAAGGAGCTGCGCAACGAAGATTGTGGTAGGAGGGTAAAGTGGCTCTGGGGCGTGGGTAGCCACGCCCCGGTAAGGCTGCATAACAAAATTAGCCCTAAAGCGATAATTACAAACAGCGTCAGGACGTGGAGGATTAGCCCTTAAAAGGGCCTATCCTCATGTCCTATTGACCACCTACCACCCGCGTACCTTTTATAGGTAGATTCGTGGGGTAGGTCCCTTTAATGGCACATTCTCGGATTGGGTGGACGTTACCAGGTGGTAGTTCCACATGGGTCAGTTTGGGGGCCAACTTCTTTTTAAAGTTTTATTAATGACCTGTAGTGGGTTACCCGTCAGTTCACATATTTGCAATGAACTAACTGTGTAAGTACTAATACTGAGGTCGATGTTTAGCATTACAGAGGGTATTGTGGAAGCTTAGGAGTGGAGACAACATGGTTGATGAGGTTAAATGTAGTATAAATGTACACGTTATGCACTTGGGCATGAAACAAACAGGTATATTATGTTGTCTAACATCATTCACTTAGTCAGCTGAGCTGAAAAGGACTTGGGGATGGGTTTGGTGATGGTAAACTTAATTTGTGTGACCGGCAGCCTGTCGGCTGCTGCTAAAGCAATTAGAATTAATGGGAATGTACAAGAGAAATAGATTCTCATATATAAGACTCTAGTTTTGCCCTTATACAATCCCTGGTCAGACCACATGAATATGTAAAATACATTTTTGGGCACCAGGTATAAAAAGGATCTATAGAGTTGGGACGGGTGCAGAGGAGACGCAACCAAGATTAATTAGGGGAAATGCAGTGACTCACGAATACACTGAACAATTTACAAATTTGGGATATTCAGTTTGAAAAAGACGACTGAGGGAACCCCATTACAATGTCAAAGACTGACTTGGACAGTACACAGCTCCTCCAAGATCTTTTATATACTCGCCTGTGACCCAGGACAGGGGGCATCCTCCTAACCCTAGAGGAGGGCGTTTTACCATCACATAGACAAAGGTTCTTTAGCTGTAAGAGCAGTGAGACTTGACTCTCAGTGCCGCAGTGGTAGTTGTTTATGTGCGGACACTATTTACATGTTCAAGAAGAGGCCTGGATGCCCTTTCTTCGAGAAGAAAAAGATCACGGGTTATGGGGATAATTTGGGGCTATTTAATTCTTAAGGTTGGACTTGTGGACTTTATATATATGAATGGGTCCTAACATGCTTGGCTATGCTAATACAGGATAGCTAGCTGCATTTGACATGTTGGCAAAGGCTGCATACACAGGATACGGGTCGGACGTGTTTGATCTATGGTGTACTTCTGGATATGGCCACTGATATGTATTGGCTATGCTGATACAGGATTGGGTTACTGGCTATGTATTGTCTATGCCGTATACATAAATTTGGTCACTGACATCATGCATGGCTATGGCTGTATATAGGATACTGGTCACTGACTCCTTGGCTATGCTGTATACGAATACGGGTCAACTGACATCATTGGCTATGCTGTATACAGCATACGGTCACTGACATCTATGGCTATGCTGAATACAGATAGTGGTCACTGACATGCATTGGCTATGTGATACCAGGATCGGTTATCACTGACATTTACTGGCATGATGGCTACTGAGATGCGCACTAACATGTATTAGCTACGCTGTATCAGGTACATGGTCATTGACCTACATTGAATATGCTGTATATAGGATATGGGTCTTGGCCATGCTGTATACAGATATAGTGTCCTTGCTGTAATCTAGCTTGTATACAGGATACGGTTCACTGACATGCATTGGCTAGGTGATACAGGATACGGGTCACTGACTGCACTTGGCTCTGATACAGGATATGCTGCACTGACATGTATTGGTGCTAGTGTATACAGTTATGGGTTTCGGCCATGCTTATAAAGATACGGTCCACTGACATGAACTGGCTATCTGCATACCATGAATAGGCTGCCTGACATGTTTAGCTACCTGTATACAGGATACTGGTCATTGACATCATGTGAATTGTTATATAGATATGGGTCGTGGGCCATGCTGTATACAGTATATCGAGGTCACTGGTATGTATTGGCTATGCTGTATATAGGATATGGTTTCGTCTGACATGTATCTGGCTAGTGCTACAGGATACGTGTCACTGCCATGTATTGGCTATGCTGTATATGCATACAGGTCACTGGCATTAGGCATGCTGTGTAAGATACCGTCCCTAGTATTATAGGCTATGCTGTATTAGCATACAGGTCACGGGCATGTATAGGCTATGCTGTATACAGGTCACTGGCATGTTATGGCTATGCTGTATACAGTCCTGGCATTTAGCTAGCTGTTACAGAACAGGTCCTGCATGTCTAGGCTGTAACAGTACAGGTCACTGGCATGTATGGTTATCTGTATACAGGATACAGGTCCCTGGCATGTAGGTTTGCTGTAGATACAGTGATATAGGTCACTGGATCAGTGGCATGTATAGGTTATGCTGTATACAGGATACTGGTCCTGGCTGTAAGGCTATTTGTGTACTACTAGGCTATCATTGTATACAGATCTACATGTCATGCTGGCTGTTTTAGTCTATGCTGTATACAGGATACAGGTCACTGGCTATAGGCTATGCGCTTATACAGGATACAGATTACTGGCCATGTATAGGTTATGCTGTATCAGGATACAGGTCACTGGCATATTAGGCTATGTTGTATACAGGTCACTGGCGGGTATAGGCTATGCTGTTCCAGGATACAGGTCACGGGCGTGTATAGGCTATGTCGTTACAGGATACAGTCACCTACTGCTGTATAGGCCTATAGTCTGTATACAGGATACGATCACTGGCATATATAGGCTATGCTGTATACAGGTCACTGGCATGTATTGGTTATGCTATATACAGGATACAGGTCACTGACATGTATAGGCCATGCTGCATACAGGATACAGGTCACTGGCATGTACAGGTTATGCTGTATACAGGTCACTGGCATGTCGGTTATGCTGTATACAGGATACAGGTCACTGCATGTTAAGGTATGCTGTATACAGGATAAGGTCACTGGCATGTATAGGCTATGCTGTATACAATACAGGTCCTGTGTATTGCTATCTGTAATCAGATACAGGTCACTGCATGTAATAGCTAGCTGTATACAGGATACTGGTCACTGGCATTATGGTAGCTGTATACAGAATCAGGTTCACTGGCATGTATAGGTTATGCTGTTACAGGATACAGGTCACTGGCATGTATAGGTATGCTGTATACAGGATACAGGTCCTGCATGTATAGGTTTATGCTGTATACAGGATACAGGTCACTGGCATTGTATGGCTATGCTGTATACAGGATACAGGTCACTGGATGTATAGGCTATGCTGTACAGATACAGGTCACTGCATGTTAGGCTATGGCTTTATATACGGGATACAGATCACTGCATGTTATAGCATTTTGCTGTATACGAATACAGCACACTGCATGTATAGGTTATGCTGTATACAGATACAGGTCACTGGCTGTATGGCTATTCTGTATACAGGATACAGGTCACTGGCATGTATAGTTAGGCTGTATACAAGATACAGGTCACTGGCATGTTTGCTATGCTGTATACAGGATACGGTCACTGGCATTATAGGCTATGCTGTAATCACATACAGGTCACTGGCATGTATAGGCTATGCTGTATACGGGATACGATCACTGCATGTATGGTATGCTGTATATAGTCAGATCATGCTGTATAGTATGCTTATCAGGATAGGTCACTGGCATGTATAGGCTGATGTTGTATACAGGATACAGGTCACTGGCATGTATAGGCTAGGCTGTATACAGGGATACAGTCACTGGCATGTATAGGCTATGTGTATACAGATACAGGCCACTGCATGTATAGCTATGCTGTATACGGATACTGTCACTGGCATGTATAGGTATGCTGTTATACAGGATACAGGTCACTGCATGTAATAGCTATATCTTATCAGGATACAGGGCACTGCAATGTATAGGCAGCGGTATACAGTATACAGGTAATCCTTGGCGTCCTCCCCCAATACACTGCCGACATGGTATGGTGTGATTGTCACTGATTCTTCCCTTCCTGGCTGAAATCTGCTCATCTCAAAGATCAGAATACAACCCCATGAGCTTGCAAACTCATTACAAATATTGATACTATAATACAGAAGACAGTGTACAATCTAATGCTCCCGCATACCCAGTGCCAGAAAATGCAGTACACAGGGACACCCGTTACACAGTGAAGGATCTGCTGTAAATGGAAACAATTGAATGACACAGAAACATGATCTCTAGCTGTCACTGCCCATCGCCAGACTTACCTCCCCTGCAAAGCTGTAGGGTTTCACTGTTGCATTTGGAGATCATCCGCCCATTAAAAAATCAAATAAAAAAAACAAAATTATCAGATAAATAATGCCTCCATGTATTTTATAAGGGTTGTCCTCCGACTTGTGAAAGCTGGAGGGGCTCATGATGACTGCCTCTCCCAAATATGTTTTCTTGTCCTTCTTCTTATGGGTGTGAGATGGTGGGAAGTGGATGGGGTGTAAACCAAAGAATGAGGGAAAAGAAAGAAAAGAAAGGGAGGACTATTTTACTTCTAAGGGGGTGGGGAGGAAGAGGGACCGGTAGGAGGAGGAAGGAAGCTGCTGTGAGAGAGTCATGGAGGGGAGGATCTGTCCCTATAAACATGACTATGGGGCGGAGGAAGCTCCTTCAAGAATGCGGAGGTGTAACCAAGCACAGATGTGAATATACCGTCTGGAACAGGACATACACATGTACAGCCCTGCTCTAGAGTGATTCTCGAACATGGACGCTGGAGAATTTCTGCTTGTCCTCTCTCCGTTGTGTTTTTGTACATACCCCGTCGCCCCATTAGAAGGTCATATAACATGAAAGCCATAGTGGGGTATATACCGGTTGGGTCATACCTACCTTGAGGTCATGAGTGCCCAAGGCAAAGCTCTTGCCTATGGGCCCAATTTAAAATCCCTGCGCCAATTTTTCTGTCGGACTTTGCAGTTATTTTTGGTGCAAACACTTGCACAGGTATTTCTAACGTGTCCAGACAGTCTGCGCATGCTGCACTTAACCAGATGCAACACAAAATTCTGCACTGAAAGGGGCGTTCAGTGCACAGTCGGACCGTGTGCCACATTGATCACGTATGGTCCGACAGAATGGTGATGTATGCCATGGCTACAGTTATCAGAAATATTGTCTGTGCGTGTGCGCCAGATTAATGATTCAACTTTTTAGCCACCTTTAACATAGGGCGTGCAACAAACTCTGTCCGACTGGGCAGTGGAACGCCTATTTCATTGCAAAATTTGTCGGGTATAGTGCAGCCTGCACCACAAATGCTCGGACACTTGGGCACATTACTAAGAACACTGCACGCATTTAATTCATTTTCCGGTGTAGTGTTGCAGGGTGCTGCTTAATTCCGAATTTCTTGTGCACCATGATCTGGCGCCCCCTGCACAGCTCAACTAGTGCACCATCTTTCTTTTGGGTGCACTTTAAACTTCCCTGACATGTGATGTAATAGTACGTCACATGTGGGTCCCGTACATGGAGAGGGCTCGCGGGCCGAGCCCTCTCCACGCCGGTAAGTGTTTGCTGCTATTGCAGCAAGGCTTACCGTAACCCTGTGATCAGTGTGGCTTCAAAAGACGACGTCACGCGGTGCCGCCATCTTCTGAGGATCGTCCTCCCTGAAGTCATCGGGAGCGGCGATCCGTCACCCTGGTAGCTTCGGTCTCACGAAGACCTTAACTACTTTGGTTAACCCATGCATTACCAATGTGTCTATCAGCACATTGTAATGTATTAGTAGTAAAATCCCCATATACGGCATACTGTAGTATGGCAGTACATGATAGGATCCTACAAAACCTCGGGTTGAAGTACCTAGGAGTCTGAAATAGTAAAATTAAAAAAAGGTATAATAGAAAACCTAAATTCAAATCGCCCCCCTTCCCTAGAACTGATATAAATATAATAAACAGTAAAAATCATAAACACATTAGGTCGCTGGCCGACAAAATGCCCGTCTATCAATTATGATAACTTTTTTCACTGCGTTTAACCCCGTAACGGAAATAGTCGCCCAAATCGAAAATGGCCCTTTTTTGCCATTAAAAAAAATTTAAAATTCTATCAAGTGATCAAAGGTCAGAAAGTCCTAAAATGATAACATTGTAAACGTCACAAAATCCGCAAAAAACACAACCACCACAGCTCGTGACCCCAAAGTATGAAAAGTTATTAGCGCCAGAAGATGGTCAAAATCCCCCAAAAATTTTTGTACAGAGTGTTAATTTTTTAAATGTAATGAAAACAAATAAAACCTATACAAATTTGGTATCCTCTAATCGCACAGACCCAAAGATAAAAGTAGATATGTCATTTGGGGTGCACATGACATTCGTAAAACATCCAAGCCCACGAGAATACGGCACAAAATGCGTTTTTTACCATTACACTGCATTTGGAATTTTTTTCCCGCTTCCCAGTACCGCCATGAAGATTAAATACACATTTTTAAATGTAATTGTTACGCAGAAAATAAGCCATCACAGAGGCTCTGTACATGGAAAAATAAAAAGTTTACCAGATTTTTGATGTGGAGAGTGAAAAATGAAACCAAAAACGAAAAAGGGCGGCGGAGGGGTTAACATGGGGAGTGCGACACATTCTGTCAGACTTTGCATGTTAAATCTGGCGCATGGTCTATGTTGTTTGCTTGAGGCTACGCAGCTGCATTTTTGAAATACTATGCAAGCAGTTTGCAGACGGGTACAGGATTCATGGTATTGATATAGGATGCTCTGAGTTCATTTTCCCCACTGTTTTCATGTTACAGTCTAGCGCTGCTGTTTTGTGGCGAAGGGACTCCTTGCATCATATTTCACTGAGCTTGGAATCCCACCCCACGAGATGTCAGTCATCGTTGAAATCCGACCACTCACTGACCATGATTCCACCACCATTGTTGTGTGCTGCTAAGGGTGTACTTTTGCTTCTAAATGTATCCTAAATATCTGAACAGTGACAGTGTCATTCTTCCCAGCACACATGATATTATTATATAATATATTTGATCTTTGGAACAGGTGCGACCTGTCTGAGTGACACACAGTTTTAGTGTGTCATTTCCAGCAAAAATCTGCAGATTTGCTGCAGATTTTCACAGCTATATATTTCACTTGTGCAGATAGTCTTACCGGGATGAGAGCAAAGTCAAGATTCCTGTACACCCAATATCGGTAAGCTACCACACCCTTACCCTGAATAAAGTCATGATGAGTGTATAATGTGCTATAAAACAGGGCACACACAGAAATGCCTGCAGCGCTAAAGTAGAAAGCATTTAGCATTCCTTTTCTACTTGACTGACATGGCATTAAAAATTGCAATTCCTGGTGCATGGCCGGAAATGCTTTTTTTTGGCCCCTTTTGCAACTTTTGAACTTATTTGCATAAGGGTATTGGTGAGGGCACCGTGGCAAATATAGCTACACCCCCCCCCCCCTGTAATTTGTGCGGAGGATTACTAAGAGACGTAGAATTCATAGTAACCTCTGTGAGTGGTGTAAGCGACGTGGGCACCTTGTTAACCTCTGAAAGTTCTGTGATGCAACATGTATGAGACACTACTAATGCTAATAGATTCTTTGTACCGCGTTCTCCAGTGGTCAATAGTAAAATCGGAGTTCCTCAGTTGTTGATACCTATTATTGGGTAACTAAAAAGGATAATGTTAGTTGCAAGATCATGAGTTGGGTCACCATTGTGGCTCTTTGTGTAACTATATGTAGTCTAAACCACATTCATCATTTGTGGCCCCATTCTCATGAATCAGGCCCCAGCTGCACTGCTCCAACAGAGTGCACCTTTAACATGGGCCGTGCAACACATTTCCGTCAGACTCTGCATGTTAAACTGGGTGCATGGTCCGATTGACATTGAAAGGCCCCTTCATGCAAAATTTGTGGTTGCATGAAGAAGAGTGCAACGTGTGCCAATAATGTGTCTCGGACACAGCCAGGAATCTTTTCTGATATTACACTACGGAGGGGAACACAGATGCCATTCTACTGTTATGTATGTTACTCTGCATCGCAGTGCCTTTGGACCTGTCACCAGTAGAATTCTGCCTTCTGGTGAGGTTCTCTTTAAATACCAATGCAACCTTTGGCGTTACACTGTACAGTAAAGCAAGTGTCATGTAACAAGGTTACGGTCTACTCCAGAGGAACGACTAGCATCTTTCGCATCTGCCAACATAATCTTTTTTTTTAGTTCCCACAGCGGAAGGATCAGGCTGTGTGAGCTGTGTGTTACATAAGACGAGCTGCGCACAACCCCCACTAGTCCCATAGCAAGAGCGCAGAGAAACATAGAGGTCACAAAACCTATTGTACTGTCAGCTGCTCAGGAGGTGTGTCTCGGCACCATAGGAGGCCACCATGTGCCATGCCACACCTACCACCACTTACAGACATCACAACACTGTGTGCTTATACACAACAACAAGTACATCAGGGAAAACAAACCCTCACAAGCTGTTAACCATTTAAGACTAGAACATCACCATCAGCTATTAGGAGAACTAAGTTTCTACATGGGGCAATATGTTGTTGATTTCCATCATAAATTATCAATCACTTCCAGAATAATCGTGTAGATGACATTTCAAAACTTAGATCATGATTTCGTCTGCCCCACATAGGAAATACTGCAGGGGATGATCTGTCCAGCGTCATCGTTAGAATAGCAGTGCTGTAGTACATTTAAAGTTTTGATTATTTTTATCACATATTGGACAATTTATTAGTGTAGTAGTAGACGTATTACATACTACTTCATAGCATTCATTTGAAACAATTTTTTTTCAGCAAAAAAATGAAAATGTTTTAATTATAATTAATTGGATTTGGTTTTATTAAATGGGTTTTCCACGAATCTGGAAAATCCAAGAGGTCAGTGTAGGAGCAATAACCCTGAAAGTGACCTCCTTGGCCCAGGTTTAAGGACACTCCATCAACTGTAAAACACTGCGGACTCTCAACTTTCATCAATAATCTTATTCCATATTTCCAGGACTTGCTGAACTGCAAGTTATGTTCCACCCTGTTCTCTGCTAAGCCTACATGCACACTAACGTTGTTGCTGGTCCAGGTGTTAGCTGTTGTTTGACGTTGTTTCAACCATTTACTACAGTTTTTCTGCATGTCAGTACGATTAGAAGATACCTAATGTATATATGTAGATGTGTATATATATGCCTTATTTTAGACTATACCTTCCTATATGATTCACCCCAGATTTAATCATCAACAATGGGAAATATTTGACCACACAAGCCACAGCATTGCTGCATTCTTTCCCTTATATACTGAGGTCTCCTACATCCATTCACTTAACACACACACAGCCTTCGTACATAATTCAGTAACACAAACAAACTGCTCCATCCATTCAATCAACACACAGTCCTGCAACATCCATTACTCACACACAATCCGCTACATCCAATCACTCGAAGCCACACTCACAACCCTAATACATACATAATATTCACTCACAAAACTTATTTCAACATCCATTCACTCACACCCATAGCTCTGCTCATCATCCTATAACTTGTATAGCTCTACTGCATCCGCTCATTAGCTCATTCATAGCTTTTCTCATCATAAGTCACCACAAACTGCTCTGCGACTACACCATTCAGACACGCGCTCTTACATACATCCATTCATCAAGCTTTAATCCATACTTAGCCCCAGTGACAGTTTAAGAAACTTTTATCCCATCCCCTGCTCTCGTGCTGACCAGCAGCATGAAAATACTTAAAAACACCGGTCTCAGGTCTCTGTCACACTTTCACCACTACCTGTTGAAACAGCTCACAAGTTCTATCATAACTTTATCGAGACACTCAGCATTATCATTGTAAAATAATTTTTTTTATCTTATGTAAATGAGGGGGGGGCACATGGAGAGAGAAAGCGATGTCACCGCTGTACCCATCCTCTCTCCTCCCCCTGCTCATGTTCTCTGTGTAAGTATAGTAAAGCATTGCTAGGTCTGTGCTTATCGTGCTACTGCTTGTTCTGCATGTCTCACACGTGTAGACATTACTCAGCTACACATGAATCTGACATGTTCTGCTATACACATGGCTACCTGGTCTGTTGTATCTCTCCTATACACACGAGCTGCAGGGTCGTGGGTGCCAGCACCAGGAAGCACAAGAGGACCATTACCACATTATATCTCACAGCATTATACAGGCTGTCATCCATGTTATAGGAGTTATCTCATACACACACTGTAGGCGTGGCCGAGCAACCAGGAAGCACAGGAGGAGCCATAACACCATTATCCTCACATCATTATACAGCTGTCATTTATGTGTATAGATCTCATTCACACACAGGCTGCAGGGGGTGTGGCCGCCGAACGGAGTGTCACATCATTATAAAGGCTGTCAGTCATGTGTGTTAGGAGTATGTCATTCACACACAGACTGTAGGGGGAGTGCCACCAGCACCAGGAAGACATAACAGGCTGTGTATAGGAGTATCCATACACACACAGGCTGCGTGGGGCGTGGCCGCCGTAACAGGACAGCACATGGAGAGACTATACAAGCTGTCAGTCAAGCACTGGGGATGAGGTTGTGCCTCCCACTCATGAATAGCTGTACATACTGATTGATAATGATTCCTTGGACATCTTCAGACATTTGCATCAGCTTATACTGATTGCTTAAGTTTACAGGCAAGTAGAGGGCCAATGAAGGGATAGAGGCAATGTTTTCTTTCTTTTTTTTACTTTTTTTTATTTTTAAAGACAAACAGTTTTATAAAGAGATAGCAGATCATGACATCACAAATGTGTTATAAGCATATACCTGTGCTAATATGGACGGATTATCTGGGTCTCGCAGGACCGCTACATTGGTACAAAAGTAAGCGAGAAAACGAGTTAATATCCAGATTGCATGTAATATATTTTCAAAAAGATAAGGTATAGGATCTATAACATTAAGCTTCTCCTACGTATTCCCATTCCACCCTCTGCAATTGGTATAGAGAAATAAAGGATAAAATATAATATAATAACACATTAAGAAAAATAACAAAAACATATCCACGGATCTCTTCCATTCTTCATATCATCTGAGTTTTGGACTCGGATAGGTTATCTCGGCCACTCCCAGGGGACCAACCAAAGAAGTTTTTTGGGCTGCTCTTTTTCGTGTATCGACGCGGTCAATATTCTAGTGATCAATATTGTCTAAATGGGAAAGTAAATCCAGCATGAAGGTGGAGTAGGACGTCTCCAGTGTGGTGAGATCAGGTCTTCTCGCGCAGAGTATGGAGGAATAACTTGCTTGCAATTTCCCACTCTCGAGGGTGGAAGTCCTAGCGAACGCCAATCGGGTCTTATGATCATTCCACCCCTAATACCTTTTCATTGTCACCCGCACCCCCTCCCAAAAAGGTTGTATGCCTGTAATTCCCCAGAAAATATGTACGTATTGGCTCCCGGGGCGTCACATCGCCAACAGCATCAGATGAGAGATTAACATTATGTAAAGTTGCAGGGGTATGATACCCAATCACAAATTTTGTATTGGTTCTCCTTATATGTAGAGGACAGTGGCGCCTTCGGGGCATTACCCATATTTTCTCCAGTCTGATCTGGGATTGCCTTACCGAACCAGTCTTCCCATTTGTACACATAGGCATGGTAGCCAGTCAGGGTATGTCTGGGCCGAGTAGTGTATATAGATCTGAAATGCGCCAATGGAGCTGAACCCTGGACTATGTTCAACTCGTCAAGGTCTGGTACTGTTGGGGAGTCAGTATTGTTAACAGTATTGGTATTCTGTGGATGTCACTAGCGGCAGGCAAATAGATCCGATAAATTGTTAAGATCTAGTAGTTAGAAGCTTTTTGTGTTGGCTGCAATTTTTCTTACATGGATAGGTTCAGAAGCGCCTGCATTGTAGAGCTTACGCAGTCTTGGCTCAAGGGGGAAGTTCTCTTTATAGAGGAGGAAAGTATGTGGTAAGCTTATCCCCAGGTATTTATGGAGGTCAACTCCAACTATATGGCAACTATCCTTCGAGATTGGAGAAAGTTAGGGGGGTAGATTTAGTGGTAGATTCTGATTTAGTCTGTTATTTTTATCTCCTGAATATAACCTGATTCCGAATAGCTGCATGTAGATTTGGCTTGATATGAGTGGATCGGAGAGAGTTAAGCTGTACATTCGAAATAAGGCTATTTAACTGTTTTGTCTTGTACTTTTATCCCTTTAATTTGGACTATGCCGAATATGTGCTGCTAGGGGTCTATAACTCAAAACATAAAGTAAGGGGGATAAGGGACAGCCCTGACGCCTACCATTGTAAATGTTAAGGGGTTGGAATGGGCATGCGGTAGTCGGATTTGAGCTGTGGGGAGAGTATCATTCGACAAGGTTCTCAGAAATGGTCCCGAAACCAAAGTGAGTCAGCGTCTGACTGAACATATACTGCCAATTCAGCGATCAAATGACTTTTTTGGCATCCAGACTCTAAATCAGGGGCTTCTTTCTTGGTTTCTGCATTGATCGTTCAATCATTGTGCGCAGGTCTTATCTCCCGCTTGCCTATAACGAACAAACCCAACCTGGTCCTTGTGAATCACTGTGGGAGCCGTTCACCCATCGTATTACCATGATGTTTAAAAAAAGTTCAGATCGCATCACAGCTAGGGCCTATAACTAGAACATTATCAGGGTGTCCTTACCCGTTTTAGGGATCACAGTGATATGTGAGTTAACATCGTCTGAGAATTTGCTTCGCCTATAAGGATCCGTTTAAATAGGCTCCACCATATGTGGTGTACAGAATCGGAAACCCACCTGGCTGGGATCCGTGTTTCCGTAACTCCTTTATGACTTCTCCTCATCTCTTCTGGAGATGAGTATTGCATTTAACTGAGCTAATGCCCTCCGAAGATTAAGTTGGGGGAGACACTGGGAAAGTTTTATCTAATTTAATCATTTGGAGGAGGAGAGGGAATTGTAGAGGTTCACAAGTTAAAGAGTGGAAAATCTATTTAGTGGGGGATATTGTAGAGTCCAGTATTATCCTTGAATATATACGGGTTTGACTAACTATGTGTGGTCACAGTTTGGCGTGCTAGCATTTGTCTCTTTAATTTCCGATATTGCGTAAATTTACGTTTAGAAATTTATCATCTTCAACATCTAGAAATCAAGTTTCTCTTATTCTGGAGACGTAGGCATCTGGAGTTTTCTAAGCAAAGGGCGTGGGATGAGAGCCATAATTCCCTTTTCCTGCCTGACGCAATGTGTCATTTGTAATCTGGAATTGTAAAAGTCTATCTTTTTTCACTTGAGCCTCTGAACGACTGTCCTGTGTGTCTCCAAGGATCGGCACAAGGCGCTGTTGGAGTGTTTTCTTTACAGTATTTACCAAGACAGTACAGGGAATCTTTGGGAAAGCGGGGACGTAAGGAGGGTATTGTTTTTAAAGGGCGTCTTCCAATGCATTTCAATAGAATTGGGCATGATCGGACCATGTAATGTGTCCGATGTGTGGCCAGATTATTGTCTTCAGGGCTGGTAATTTCCAAAAAGTTATCTATCCTAGAAATGGGTTTCGTATGGGGTGTGATAAAAGAGTATATCTTTGGCGGAAGGTGTATTCACTTGCCATAATCGTATAAGGAGGTCCTGCGCGCTGCCCGTCGTAGCCCCGTGCCCCCGTAAGTTTGCCTCTTTCCGGAGACACGGTTGGGCAGTGGCCAGCCGCAGTACACCGTGGGAACGCTGGGATCTTGTCCTTTAAAGGAGAGCAAACAGAGCTGCAAAAATTGAAAATCCAACATTCAGCTCACATGACTATTGGTCCAAGAGGGTTAAAACAGTTTTTGGACTTGAGATTTGTGTCCCTTAAAGTGGGTATTCCAGAATCAGCATAAGTTCATATACCATGGGCACTCAAAATAAAGCTAAGTGTAATTGTTGTTATTTAAAATTTTGTCTCCCCTGATGCAAATATGCTGATGACAACACTGTAATGAGAATTAAAATGCTATTGGCCCTTTAATCATCACATTTCCCTGTACCTTGCCTGGGCAGGGTCATGTGAATCACACTACATGTTGGCTGTAGTCCGGTTGTTTCAGTGCAGCCAGTAGGCAGTGTTGTGGTGATGCGTTACACATCATACTATGGAACAGAAGCAGAAAACCTTTAGATCACTCGGGAGGCAAGCATAAAAGGTAAGGAGAGATTACTGAGAACTACAGGATCATGGAACTTGTAAGTTTCCAGTGGCGGCCATCTTGTAATGAACTCCACCTACTTTAGTAGAGGCCTAAATTTTGTAAATCATAAAATCATATTATTTTACTCCGTTTTGGACTATGACATTGGAGTATTGTTGTATTCATTTATTTATATCATCATGAGTTTGTTGTCAATGTTCATATTCCCAGAATCCCCGGCTTTAAAAGCCCTTAGCCATTGGGGGATATCGATTATATTATAAAAAAAGGAGAATGTCGGTTATGATTTAGACATGAGAAAAATGTTTAATGTACATTACTTAGTACATTATAAGTTTAGTAAATGATAGTGTGTCCTCCCATTAAGTACTTATGTATCTATTGCATTATAAATAATTTATAGTTGGCATATATATTATCATTAAAAATATGTGATATTGCCTCTAGAATATATAAATTACCAAAAAATTAGGCCTAGTACTTCACGTATGTAAGAGAATACAGTGTAAGCCTGAACTGATCAACATTAACTATTACTTGCACAAAAACTCTTTTGTAAATGTTACCAATATTGTGTAAATAAAATTGAGCTTGTTTTTGGGTATAATGCCCCCTGGGCATTGAGTAGAAATTTCATAATAGAGATGCGATAGCATACACTAGAAGAATTTTGAAGAATCTGGGTAACTATTTCCCATGTACCCCCAAAGGATAGTCGATAAGTTCACGCCAGTTAGGGTGTGCCCGCCGTGATGGTCACGCCCTTTTTATGGACATGCCCTACCCTCATGCTGATGCAACTTGTCTGCTCAGCAGAGGCTGGGAGGGCTCGTCCCCATAGACTTCTATTACATTGCTGAGGTCAAATTATGGGCTTTCTTACTTCCTACATCTTTCCCTCCGCTTTTAAAAAGTGGATTGGTATAAACTGAGCAGAAATGAAGCACGACTTGCCTCTGTCTGCCGGTAATATCGTAAATGGGTCACCTCAGATATACAACGGATGCTTTCCCATGTATCTCTGAGTTGTATACTTAAAACAGGTGAACCTAGCCTTCGGCTATATCACTACGCTGTAGGGGGTGGATTACTTCCTCAAGCTTGCGGCCCCCTAGAGCCCAGTCATGGCCGCATTGACGATAAGTGCAGCACCGAAATGCTCCGTACACAGGAAAAAGATAGGACATGTCTTATTTGTACCCGTGAAAACGGCGCTTTGGTGTCTGATGCATTTCTTTGAGAGGGAGGGTCACCACTCCTCCCATCCGCGGAGAATGTAGTCTGGCATGCATATTTTGTTTGGAAGTGTATCCTTAGAGCTGTGCACTTATATAACAACAGGTTATAGAGATACACTCACTGGCTCTATTATAGGTAGGGGGTGTCCCTCGAAACGTTACACAGCAGGTGGACGATCGCCAACTCGTGCCAAAGTGCCTTACAACCACTGGTATGGCCCAAGGCGAGGAGTGAATTGGAAGAGAAAAGACTCAGCCTTCCGAACTCTCCAAATCTATCTGTCAAAGAGTTTGCAGAAACACTCATAATAGGATCTTTTATATCTTTAAAGTTCATGTTATCAGCCACACTCACTAGGACGTACGTACACTAGCCGAAAAATTTGTTATATATATCAGAGATTAAGAAAATAAAATGAAATTGATTTAAATACCTGTTATATTTTGAAAAGAAAACGTATGGAAACACAAAAAGGTTTCAATGTTGATGTTATAGGGGCACTCATTCATAATGCGTTTATTTTGGTGGACCGGATATTCCCTGAACCCTAGACCTAAGATTCACTAAAATACCTCTGTATCTATTTAAATACGTCTGTGCCATCTTTATAGTATAACCACCAGCTAGTAAGGGTTGACGCCCCTTTTGTGCTTCAAACTGCCGTCGAATTCTTCGGGCATAGATTGCAACAGAGGTGCTGGAACATTCCCATAGATTTTGGTCCATAGTGACATGATGTGCATGGTCGCAACCAACTCAGGTAGCTGTGTGTTGCAACGAATGCTCATTGGTACAAAGGGCCCAAAGAGGGCCAGAAAAATATCTCCCCACCCATGACACCAACCACCACCTAGCCTGAGACTGTGTTGAGACAAGGCAGATGGATCCATTCTTTCATGTGTTGGACGGCCAATTCTGGACCCTACCACCGAATGTGGCAGTCAGAAAATCAGACTCTCCAACCAGCAAGCTGTTTTTCCATCTTCTTCTGTCCCATTTTCGATGACTTGTGTCAATTGTAGCCTCAGTTTCCTGTTCTTATCTGAAAGGAGTGGGCACCCGGGTGGTCTTTTTTCTGCTGCTGGGACGCCCATCTGCCTAATTCGACTACTGTTCGCTCGCTTCAGAGATGCTCTTCTGCTCTGCCTACCTGGTTTAACTGGTGGCGATTTGGTCACTGTTGCCTTTCTATCAGCTCAACCAGTCCGCCCTCTCCTTGGACCTCTTGCTATACAAGGCATTTCCCCGCCCACAGAACTGCTGCTCACTGTATGTTTTTTTCTTTTTCGGACCATTCTCTGTAAACCCTAGAATGGTTGTAGCGTGAACATCCCTGTAGAATCCAAGCAGTTTTTATGAAATACTCAGACCCAGCGCTTCTGGCCCCAACACCCTGCCACGTTCAAGGCACTCAACTCGCCTTTCTTCCCCATACTGATGCTCGGTTTGAACTGCATGAATTGTCCTTACCATGTCTACATGCTAACTGCACTGAGTTTGCCGCCATGTGTATTGGCTGATTAGAAACTTAGGTTAAACGAGCAGAAATGAGACAGTGTATCCTAATAAATGGCCTGTAGTGTATAACATAGAAATAGTGCATATTACTGCATATAGTTTACAAAAACTCTAATAAATCCCAGAGCCTTTGCGAGTTGTCGTATACAATCCTATTTACGTATATATTATTGGCAGCTTTAGCACAGTGTGCATAAGTACAGCTTCATCCCACGTAAACACTGCAAGTTTTCCAGTCCAGTGCTAGTACAATGCAGAAGGCATGTAAGATAGCCCGGCGATTTAAAACAGTGACCCATTCGATGGGATCATTTTCCTTCCATCATTGTGTGAATGTTAGCTTGAATAACAGGGACTTGTGAGACTTCCCATATTCTAAAACTAAGGAGCAATTAGCGCAGCCTTCAGCACCTCTTGTCAAGTTTTGTCTGGTTCAGTAAAGAGCTCTTTGGAGCCATGTTTATCTCTGACATGAAACATATTTTTATGATCTAAAAAACGCTTGATTTGCAAGAGAGGATATGGGTCATTGGCCATGCTGTATACAGGATATAGGTCACTGGCATGTATAGTCTATGCTGTATACAGGATACGGGTCACTGACATGCATTGGCTATGGTGTATACAGGATACGGGTCACTGACATGCATTGGCTATGCTGCATACGTTGATAATAGACCACGAATTGCGTTTTGCTAGGCGAGTTCACACCTCGAAGTTGGGAAAATGCAAGCAAAGTTATCTCCAATACCTGTGCGCGAGAAGACCTGATCATCATCCAGCATGGAGACGTCCTTACTCACCATTCCATGCTGGATTACTTTCCCATATAGACTATGGATCACTAGAATATAATGACAGCGTCGATACACGACTAAAACAGAGCGTTCCTTTGAGTTTGGTCCCCTGGGAGTTGCCAGAGATAACTATCCGAGTCCAAAACTCAGACTTGTATATGAAGATGGAAGAGATACCGTGGATCATGTTTTTGTTATTTCTCTAATGTGTTATTATTCTATATTTTTATTTCCATTTTCATGTTCTCTTTACCAAATTGCGAGGGTGGAATGAGGAATACGTGAGGGAAGGGCTTCATGTTATAGCCTATACCTTAGTTACTTTGAAAATATATTTTACATGCAATTGGATATACTAACTCGCTTTTCTCGCTTACGTTTCGGTACCAGTGTAGCGGTCCTGCGAAGCCAGATAATTTCTTACATATGTAGCACAAGGTATATGTTCTACCAAATTGGTGATGTCTGATCTGCTATCTGTATAAATGAATGTTTGTTCCTTTAAATAATAAAGAAAAAGTTAAAAAAAAGAAAGAAAACATTGGCTCCATTCCCTTCATTGTCCCTCACTGATGCCTGTAAACTTAAGCAAGTCAGGTAATAAAGCGGTATGCCAATGTACCTGAAGATGTCAATAATCTATATCATCTTAGTTGCGTCCAGCTCTATATGAGTGGGAGGCACAACCTCATCCCCAGGCTTGACTGAAGCTTGTATATGTCTCTCCATGTGCTTCTCTGTTACTGGGGCCACGGCCCCCATGGCAGCCTGTGCGTGTTGCGATGATACTATACACAAGCCTGTATAGGGTTCTGTCCTGGTGCTTGGCCCACTCCCCTACAGCCTGGTGTGTGAAAGACATTACTTCCTATATCACTGACTGACGCCTTTAAATGTGATGGACACTCTGTTGGCGGGCCGCACCCCTGCAGACCTTGTGTGCTGAAGCAGTACATCTATACACATAAATGACAGCCTGAAATGATGTGAGGATAAATGTGTTATGGCTCCTCATGTGCTTCTGGTTTGTCGGACGCACCCGCCCCTACAGTTGTGTGATGATGAACTCTATACACATGCCTGACTAGCCTGTATTAATTGAGTGTGAGATATATGTGTAATGGCTCTCTATGGGTTCCTGGTGCTGGCACCAAGGCCCTGCAAGCATCTGGTTGTTAGGAGAGATACAAAGCTACCGGTAGCCATTGTGTTATGGCAGAACAGTCGATTCATAGTGTAGCTGATGTCTGTCCACGGTGAGACATGCAGAACAAGCAATGTCAGGCAGATAAAGCACGAACTAGCAATGCTGTACTATACCCTCTTACACAGAGACTATGAGCGGAGGAGGAGAGAGAGAGAGGATGGGTAACACGACGCGTGGGTCGTGGGTGACATCGTTTCTCTCTACCATGTGCCCACACCTCATTTACATTAAGATATAAAAAATATTTACAATGTTAATGTATGAATGCTCGATAAGGGCTAGGATAGAAACCTTGTGAGCTGATGCTTCAACAGGTAGTGGTGACAGAATAGTGGACAGAGACCTGAGACCGGTTGTTCTTAAGTATGTTTCATGCTGCTGGTCAGCACAGAGACAGGGGATGGAATAAAAGTTTCTTTAAACTGTCAACTGGGGATAAGTAGGATAAAAAGCTCTGAGTAGAATGGATGTATGTAAGAGAGCGGTCTGAATGGACTGTATGTCGCAGAGGCAGTTTGGGTGACTGTAATGAAGTAGAAAAAGCTATGAATGAGTAATGAGCGGGATGATAGAGCAGCTATACAAGATTGTATAGGATGGATGCAGCAGAGCTATGGTGTGAGTGAATGGATGTTGGATCACTGTTTTGTGAGTGAAAATATTGTATTGTAATTAGGTTTTTTTTTTTTTTTAAATATAATTAGGTTGTGTGTTGCAGAGTGATTTGGATTGTTAGAAGGATGTGTGTGAGTAATGGCGTTGCCGAAGTGCTTGTGGGTGAATTGAATGGAGGAGAGGTTCTGTTTGTGTTACTGAAAAATTATGTAGAAGAGCGAGTGTGTGTAAGAGTGAAGATGTAGGAGACCAGTATATAAGTGAAAGAATGCAGCAATGCTGGCTGTTGTGTGTCAAATGTTTTCCCATTGTTTGATGATAAATCTGGGGTGAATCAATATAGGAAAGGTCTAGTCATAAAAATAAGGCATATATAACACATTCTTAAATATATACATTAGGTATCTTCTGAATCGTACTGACATGCAGAAAAACGATAGTAAAGGTGTGTTGAAACAAGTTTTTCGTACAAACAACAGCTAACACATTGCGACAGCAACAAAGTAGTGTGCTGTAGCTTGGCGAGGCAGTAGAGCAGGGTGGAAACATAATTGCATGTTCGCAAGTCATGGAATATGGATGAAGAGATTATTGATGAAAGTTGAGAGTCCTCAGTTGTTTTACAGTTGATGGAGTTGTCCTTAAACATGGGCCAAAGGGAGGTCACTTAGGGTTATTATGCTCCTACCCTGACCCTTTGTGATTTTCCAGAGATTCATTGGAAAACCCATTGTAATAAAAACCAAAATTCCAAGTAAAATATAATTAAAAACATTTTCATTTTTTGCTGAAAAAAAAATTGTTTAAATGAAATGCACATGAAGTAGAATATTGTGTAATACTGTTACTACTACTTTACTATAAATTGTCCAATATGTGCTAAAAAAATCAAAACTTAAATGTACGTACCGGCAAATGCTATTTCTAACATGGACGCTGGAAGATCCACCCTGCAGTATTTCCTATGTGGGGCAGACGAAATCAACGATCTAATGTTTACGAATATGTACATCTACACGATTATTATGGAAAGTGATTGATAATTTATGAGGGGAAATACACAAACATATTGCCCCATGTAGGAATAATTAGTTTCCATATGCTGATGGTGATGGTCTAGTATCAAATGGTTAACAGCTTTGTGAGGCAGGTTTGTTTTCCACTGATGTACTTGTTGTTTGTATAAGCACACAGTGTTGTGATGCTGTAAGTGGTGGTAGGTGGGCATGGCCACATGGTGGCCTCCTATTGGCGCAGAGGGACACACCTCTGAAGCAGCGACAGTACAATAGGTATTCAGTGACATTATGTTCGCATTGCGCTCTTGCTTATGGGGGAAGTGAGGGTCTGTGTGCGCAGTCTGTCTTCTGGAACACACAGCTCACACAAGCCTGATCCTTCCGCTGTGGACAAAAAAAAAAAGTTATATGTTGGTAGGTACAAAGATGCTAGTTTTCTATCCTCTGGAGTACTGGACCGGACCTTTTACATGCACTTTGCTTTACTGGTACATTTGTAACGCCAAAGGTCGACATTGGATTAAATGAGAAACGTCACCAGAAGGCAGCATTTCAACTGGTGACTAAGGTCCCAAAGGCACGTGCAGACTGCGAGGAGAGCACATTACATAACAGTCAGACATGGCATCTGTGTTCCCCTCGTTAGTTGTAATAGCCCAGATAAGATTTCCTGGCTGTGTCCGAGGACACATTTATTGGCAGAACGTTCACCTATTCTTCATGCAACAAAATTCTGCATCAGAAGGGGGGCATTTCAGTGGCATCGTGGGACCAGTGCACCGTTTAACAATGGCAGGAGTCGACGAAAGTGTCACGGCCCATGTTAAAGGTGCACTCGTTGGGCAGTGCAGCGAGGGCCAGATTTCATGAAGAATGGGGCCACAAATGATGAATTGGATTAGATACAGGTATAGTACAAAATGAGCCCCATGTGTGAAACAAACTCATGAATCTTGAATAACATACTATCTTTTTAGTTACCCCAATAATAGGTATCAACAACTGAGCGCACTCTCAGCTTTTATCTATTTAGCCATGGATAACGCGGGGGGGGTGACAAAGAATCTATTAGCGTTAGTATAGGGTCTCCCATAAATGTTGCAGTAACACAGAACTTTTAGAGAGGTAACAAGTGCCCACGTAGCTTGACACCACTCACTCAGAGGTTATATGAATTCAGCGTCCCTCTTAGTAAATCCTCCGCCACAAATACAGGGGGGGGGGGGGTTGTAGCGTGAATGGCCACAGACCCCCCGCCACATACCCTCGTATGCAAAAATAATGTCACAAATTGACAAAAAGGGGCAAAAAAAAGAGCAATTTCCTGGCCATGCACCAGGAATTGCAACTTTTTATTATGACAAGTGTCAATAGAAAAGGAATCTAAATGCTTTCGACTTAGAGTGCCGGCATTTCTGTGTTGCCATGTTTATATAGCACAGTATACACTCATCATGACTTTATTCAGGGGTAAGAGGTGTTAGCCTTTTACAGATATTGGGATGCTGTACAGGGAATCTTGACTTGCTCTCATCCCGGTAAGACTATCGCACAAGTTGGAATATAAGCTTTGTGAAAATCTGCAAGCAAATCTGCAGTTTTGCTGGAAATGACACACTAAAAAATGTGTGTCCTCAGAATTGTGTCGATCACCGGTTCCAAAATCAGATCAATAGATTAGTAATAATTAGATCATGTGTGCATGGAAGACTGGACACTGTTTTTCACGGTTCAGCACATTTAGGATACATTTGAGCAAAACGATACACCTCCAGCAGACACAACAATGGCGGATTGGAATCGATCGGTCAGTGAGTGGTCGGATTTCACTGAGGAACTGCGACATCTCTGGAGGTGGGATCCAAGAGCTTTCATAGTGAAATATGATTGCGGAGTCCCTTCCTCGCCACAAACCAGCAGCGCTAGACTTTGTAATCTTGAAACAGGGGGAATAAATGACTACTCAAGAGCGCCTAGATCAATACCGATGCAAATCCTGTACCGTCTTGCAAAATGCCTTCAGAGTTATGTTCACAACTAATGCAGCTGGTGTAGCCTCAAGGCCAAGCATCCGTAACATAGACATGGCGCCCAGATTTAACATGCAAAGTCGGACAGAATTTTTGGTTGTTTCGCCACTCCCCATGTTAAACCTTCCTCACGCCGCCAGCCTTTTTCGTTTTTGTTTTTGATTTTTCACTGCTCACATTCAAAAATCTTAACGTTTTTATCTTTTTCCATGTACAGAGCCTGTCTGTGATGGCTTGTATGTTTCTCGCTATTTCCACAAGTACATTTCAAAATGGGTGACTAATTATATACAGTGGCGGTGTACTGGGAAGGCGGCGAAAAAAACTTCCAAATGCAGTGTAATGTCGTAAAAAACCGCATTTTGCCGTATTCTCGTGGGCTTGGAGTTTTACGAATGTTCATTGTGCACCCCAAATGACAATACTTTATTTTTGGGTCGGTGCGATTACGAGGATAGCCAATTTGTTAGGTTTATATTGTTACAACATTTAGAAAATTAAAAACCTACCTTGTACAGAAAATTTCTTGGGGGATTTGACCATCTTGTCTGGCGCTAATACTTTTTCACTACTTGGTGTAACGGAGCTGGGGTGGTTGTGTTGTTTGATGGATTTGATGACGTTCTGTGATCTTAGACATCTGCTTTAGCTCATTTTTATAAATTTGCCTTTGAGTCATTATTAATTTATTTTGTTTAAATGGCAAAAAGTGCGGGATTTTTTTCGACTTTGCGGCGCTATTTTACCGTTAACGGGGTTTATTTAAACCGACAGTCCGGATAAAACACGTTATTCATAACTTTGATCAGACTCGGGCCATTGTTTGGGTGCCCACGCGATACCGAATGTTTATGATTTTACTGTTGTATTATATTTGTATAGTCAGTTTAGGGACAAGGGGGTGCTGATTTTGAATGTTGTGGTTTTAGATCATAATTAACTTTTATTTTCAATTTTTACTTAGTTTTCAGAAATACGCAGGAGGGTACTGTCATATATGACCCTTGAGGTTTTGTGTATTGCTATAGGGGATCCTATCATGTAATGCCATACCTACAGTATGCCGTATTGGGAGTTTACTACACTATACATTACAATGTGCGATAGATTACCATTGTGAATGCATGGGTTAACCCCAAAGTTAGCTTAAGGTCTTCGTGAGAGACCCGAAGCTGACCATGGTGGACCGGATTCGCCTTCCTGCATGCGGGAAGCTATCGTATCAGGCGAAATATAGAGGCGGGCACACTCGCTTTGTGCAGTAGTCACTTTGAAGCCACATGATCACAGGTGTTACGGTAGCGCCTTTGCTTGCAGATTGCAGAACACGTAACACTTCGGCTGTGGAGAGGGCTAGGCCCGCGAAGCCCTCTCCATGTATTCGGGGACCCACATGTGACGTTACTATTAACCATCACATGTCAGGGGCAGGAGGGTTTTTTAAGGCTTGCACCAAAAAGAGAACGATGGTGCACATAAGTTGGAGCTGTGCAGGGGGGCGCCAGATTCTGGTGCACAAGAAATTCGGAATTAGCGCACCTGACACCACTACACAGGAAAACTGAATTAAATGCCGTTTGCAGTGTTCTTAGTAATGTGGCCCAATTGTCCGACGCATTTGTGGTGCAGGCTGCACTATACACGACCAAACTTGCACATGAAATAGGCGTTTCCATTGCCCAGTCCGGACAAAGTTGTTGCACGGCCCTATGTTAAAGGTGCGGCTAACAAAGTTGAATCATTAATCTGCGCCACACTGCACAAGACAAATTTACTGTAACTGTAGGGCCCATGGCATAATCACCTTCGTCGAAACCTACGTGATCATGTGGCAACGGTCCGATGTGCACTGAGAAAGCCCCTTTCAGGCAGAATTTGTAGTTGCATCTGGTCAAAGGCAGCATGCGCAGGACATGTTCTGGACACGTTTAGAATACATGTGAAAGTGTTTGCACCTAAATTAACCTGCAAGGTCGACAGAAAAATTGGCAGCAGAGGGATTTAGTCAATAGCTGGGCCCATAGCAAGAGCTTTGCCTTGGGCACTATGACCTCAAGGTAGGTAGACCCACCCGCGTATTAACCACCTGCTATGTCATGTGTCATGAACCTTCTAAGTGGGACGCAGGGTTATTTACAAAAAACACAACGGCGGCGAGGAAAGCAGAATATTCTCAGCGTCCATGGTTACGAGCACTCACTCTAGAAGCAGCCTGTACAGTTGTATGTAGGCTGTCCAGAGGTATATTCACATCTGTCGCTTGTAAACCTCCGAATTCTTGAACGGAGCTCTCCGCCATAGTTCAGTTATAGGGAGATCCCTCCCCCGGACTCTCTCACAGACGAGCTATACTCCTTCCGCTACCTCGCTACCCGGTCCCTCTTTCCTCCCTACCCCCTTAGGAAAGTAAAATAGTCCTCCCTTCTGTTTTCTTTCTTGTCCCCTCGTTTTTGTTTACACCCCAACACCTTCCACACCAATCTCACACCCATAAGAAGAAGACAAGAAAACTATTTGGGAGAGGCAGTCATCATGAGCCCTCCAGCTTTCACGAAGCGCAGGAGACAACCCTTATTAATAATGGTTATTGTAAGGCATGATTTTATAACTGATATTGTTTTTTTTTGATGTTGTTAAGTGGACGGGATGATCCAAAGGAACAGTGAAACCCTACAGCTTTCAGCCAGGGGAGGTAAGTTCTGGCGATGGCACAGTGACCAGCTAGGAGATCATGTTACTGGTGTCATTTCCTTGTTCATCATTACAGCAGATCCTTCACTGTAAACAGGTTTTTGTTTTTTTTTTCCCCCCTTGTTACTGCATTTCTCTGGCACACGTGGGTATGGGGGCATCGTAGATTGTTGGACACATTGTCATTTGTTATTATATGTATCAATATTTGAAATATATGCAAGCTAATGGGGTGTAGTTTCTGATCTGTGGTGAGCAGAGTTTCAGCCACAGGACGAATCAGTGACATTCACCCAAGCCATCACCATGTCAGGCGTGTGATTGGGAGACTGCAAGGAACTGTACCTGTATACCAGATAGCACAGTGACCTGTTATCGCATATAGCATAGACAGCAGTGGACCTGTATCCTGTTAACACTAGCCTTTATACATGCCCGTGACCTGTATCCTGTATACAGATAGCTCTATACATGTGCCCGTGACCGTATCCTGTATACATCATTAGCCTATACATGCCGATATCGTATCAGCCTATGTTACATGCCACTCCTGTATACAGCCATAGCCTAGTAAATGACCAGTGACCTGTATCCTGTATACAACATAGCCTTATACATGCCAGGTGACTGTATCCTGACTAACCGCATAACCTATGACATGCACAGTGATTGTATCACTGTATAACAGCAATAACCTATACCATGGCAGTGTTGTATCCCGTTCATACAGCATAGCCTTACATGCAGTGACCCTGTATGCGTATACAGCCATAGCACCTACTACATGCGCAGTTGACCTGTATCCTGTATTACAGCATAGCCAATGAACCAGCTGTACTAAGCTGTAACCTGTAAATCCTGTGATACGTTCCTGATGAACCTACTACATGCAGTGGACCTGTATCCTGAACAATAGTAACCTATACAGTGCCGGGACCTGATATATTGTATACAGCATACCTATACATGCGTGTTCTGTATCCGTATACAGTGAAGACCTTAACTGCAGGACTGACGTATACAGCATGTCAGTACCATGCTTATAAGCTAGATATACATGCCAGTGACACTGTATCCGTGTATACAGCATAGGCCATAATGCGTGACCTGTTTGCTCAGATACTAGTCTGTATGCTGTCTACAGCATAACCTATACATGCCAGTGACCTGTATCCGTATACAGCTATAACCTATACATGGACGAGGAGGAAAAGACTGAATAATACATGACCCTGCCTGTATTGTACAGCATAGCCTATACATGCCAGTGAACAGTCCATGTATAAAGCATAGACCTATACATGCCGATACCTGTATCCTGTATACAGCATAGCCAATACATGCCAGTGACCGTATTCATGATACCAGCATAGCCATATACATGCCAGTGACTTATTCCTGTATACAGCCTAACTTATACAAGTGCCAGAGCTGAGCCGATAGTTACAGGCAATAACCTGATACATGCCAAGGACCTGTATACAGCTGATAACCGTAAATGCCCGTGACCTGTATCTGTATGTCGCATGGAACTATACATGTCCGGGAACGTATATCCTGTATATAGCATAAACCAATAACATGACAGTGACACTGTTACAGCATAGCCTATATACTGCCAGTGACTGTCGGTATCATCACAGTCAGCGCTTATACTGCCGTAGGTGACCTGTATTCCTGTATACAGAATAGCTATACAACGCCAGTGACCTGTATCTGTAACAGCATAGCCTATACACGCCAGTGACACTGTATACAACCTATAGCCTAATACTGCCATGTGACTGATCCTGATACACAGCAATACCTAACATGCCAGGTGAATCTGGTTGTATCCTGTATAAAGATAGCCTATACTTGCCGGTGACCTGTACTCCTGTATACAAGCTAAGCTAACCACGCAGTGACCTGTACTGTATAAAGCATAGCCTATCACGCCAGTGACACTGTATACAACAAGTAGCCGTATAGTATGCCCAGTTCGGACCAGAGTATCCGTATACAAGCATAACCTATACATGCCCAGTGACCTGTATCCAGTATACAGCATAAACCTAGACATGCAGTGAACCTGTATCTTGTATACAGATAACCATACTGCCAGTGACCGTACTGTTACAGCTAAACTGACATGCCAGTGACCCATATCTGATATACAGGCATAGTATCATATAAATGCCAGGAACTGTACTAGTATACGCATAGACCTATAACATGCCAGTGGACATGATATACAGACATGCCTATACATGCCATGACCTGTATAAGCATAGCCTATATGCCAGTGACCTGTATGCTATATACACGCCATAGGCCACCTATATCTATGTGACCTGTCTCCTGTAACACAGATAGCACCTATACATGCCAGGACCCTGTATGCCTATGATAAAGCATATGCCAATACATGGCAGTGACCGTATCCTGTAGCATAGCCAATACATGTCAGGGCGAAACCATAGTCCTATATACAGCATAGCCAATACATCACCAGTGACTTATCCTGTTACAGCATGACGGCCAATCGCACCCATTATCCTATTAACAGCTATTCAATGTAGTCAATGACCAGTTTCCTGTATCAGCTAAGCTAACACGTCAGTGCCAGAGATCATGTTATGAAGCCTAGCCCCAGTAATTGTTCAGCACGTGACCCGTATCCATGCACTACAGCAGGCGTGGGGACAAATGTACCCATATACCTGTAATACGCAGAGCCTAAATACATGTCAGTCGAGAGGAATATCCGTGAGGCAGC